>JANVCC010000010.1:44665950-44823420 GCA_025345505.1 Todiramphus chloris collaris | reverse complement strand
TTTTTTTTTTTTTTTTTTTTTTTTTTTTTTTTTTTTTTTTGTCATTAGCTCATTTAGAAAAGAATCAAAAAGAGATATTTGTCTGTGTTCTCATCATTGCATGACTCTTCTTCCTCTACTCCAGTACTTCAAAAATCAAAACAATATAACCCAGGAAAATCTGCAGAGAACATACCAAACTAACTCCAACAATTTAATTTTACATACTTTTCTTTCCACGGAGTTAAACCAGGTGGACTCTTTCCCTGCTACAAGGGAAGTCTAATGTCTCGAACTACCTTAAGTTCTTCCTATCACTCATTTGTTTCAAAAGTTAGTAAGATGTTAGTCTTAAATCTCCCTCAAATCTCTCTCTATTTATATATATATATGTATACACATAAAATTAGGTTAGACTCTGACTGTGTATTAAGCATTGAAAGAAAAAAGACTCTATACAAATACTGCATCATTTTATTGAATATGGGTAGAAAATTAAAGCCAAATGCAATTCTGAAGTTTCCCTTAATGCTCTTATCATTTTAATTATTTTTGCATTAAAGTTTTCCTGTTTTACCTAAGGATGTCTTTGGTTTAATAATATCTCAAGTAATGTGTACATTTTCATGGCCATGTATACTTTCTAATGAAAAAAATAATAGAAAATCCAGTCATAAATGTTTTCTTTTTAAAAAATAAAGTTTAGTGTCAGCAAAGATCAATGCTTGCTAAAAGGAAGGGTAAAGTACAGCAAGTTGCTCACAGCCATTAACCAGCATAGTTCTGACAATCTGCAAGAATATAAATGCCACAAACTCTCTGGGCAATGTCTCTTAGAGTGTGATCACCTCATGATACTCTTTTTCCTTGCAACTAGCTGGCATTCCCCATCTTCCAGCTTGTCTTTCTGTTGTGTCCTTCTTTGAAATGTCTGGCTTTGTCACCCAATCAAGTAGCAACATGGCCTCCTCTGAGACTTCCCTTCTTTAGGCTGACCAGAAGCAGCTCTCAGACTTGTATGCCAGACGCTCCAGTCTCCATCACTATCTAGGTGAATCAAGAAATTAACCTATGTAAAAGACACACTTAAAAAGAAGTAATCATACAAAATTTCCAGACTGAAAAAACATACAAAGTTTTCATCACCTGAATGTTAATATAAAAAGAAATGAACAATTTTTCTCTACAAATTATTCCCTTAGCATATGCATGCATACACACAAACCACAAAACACACATGCAAAAATAACCCTATAAGTATGAATGATATAGCAACTCTTATACTTTAGTAAACAGGCATATATACGTATATTTAATAAATACATATATGTATTTCTTGAAAAGAGTATCATTTTTCAACAGAAAATCTACTGTATTTAAGAAAATACTAGTTCATCACAGGCAGTTAGTGACATTTTGTCCAGTAAAATAGGTTATGGTTGGTTTTTTTCCAATTTTTTTCATCCTTGGTTACTAACTGCTGTATTAAATTTCCTTTGTTCGTTGAAAATAGTCTTATTAATCCATTATGTCAGGAGCATAATTTCTTTCTAGTTCCTGAGAAAATTTTTCACAAAGAGAATAAATTAAAATGCTTCTGGGGAAAAGATCTGCTTTATAAGCAACACAGATACTTAATATATTAGATCTAATTAATAAGGGTATCTAAAGCACTGAAAACTTTAAGTTACATTATAAAATATGCTTTTGTTTCTTCAGAGGTGGTCAGTGTAATAGAGATGCTGGTGTCCTTTAACCACAATGACTGCATTCACAGTGCAAAAATGCCTGAGAGAGGAAATAATCTCCTCCATAGCTTAATACTTCACACATAAATGAAGGAAAAAAAAAGAAACATTGGAGGGGCTTGGAAGGCAATTGTCTCATACAGGGTTAATTTACAGTGATGTCTTTTACTACAAATGTAGCAAGAGAGATTACTGTGTTCCTTTTCAATTTGTCTCTCTCACAGCTTCTTAGAGTGTGTCTGTTTGGTCTAAGTTTCTGTTAGAGGAGATTCTAAGGCTACAAGGTGTCAAAGAGGGATGGGTAATGTGGCATGGTGATTTATGGTTAGTGCTTCTTTTATGGGTAAAAAATAAATATATGGATTTTTTTTTTTTTTTTTTTTTATCAAGAAAGTAAGATTATTTTAATAAGTCAAATTTCCCTGATACCATAAGCAATGTATTGATTTTACTTTAAACATTTTAAATTCTAAGACATCTGGACATATCCTTCACTTCAAATGGGATTGATTCTTATCTTTCTGATCTTCCATTTCCAAAATGGAGACTTCTTCTCACAAATCTTAAAATAAAATATTATACCAGCAGTGGTGCTTACTATAATTTTTCATTAATACACCTTTTCTTAGTGGGATAACCTGTGGGAAATTATGGAATTCAGATAAATTCTGAATCTAAATGTCAAATGATGCAAAATGTATCTTATAATGTAACTCTAAGGAGTATTAGAATCTATCTTCATCTTGATAAGACTGAAACTAATACTTTTTAACTTTTCTGTTTGGAATGTAAATCAAACATAATTCAATATAATATAATCAAAATGTTTTGACTTTACTGGAATATTTTCTGATAGATCATACTTTAAAATCATGTTTTCATATAAAAATATGCAGTATTTCAACTGATGGAAATAAATTATTCAATCATGTTCCATTCAACTGGGAAGAAATCAATACAATCTTAAAAAGAAAAAATTATTTTAGTTTATCAACATTTCATGAACAAAAGAAAGAAGCAATGATCTGTCAGAATATTTTCAAAAGGCTTTTGTAAAATGCGGGTATTGGAAACATGACAAGACCCTTGTTCTGCCATGAACTCAAAAGGTTACTGTACTGAGCTCACAACTAGCTTGTGATACCTAAGTTTTTGGATTTTACTTGACAGATGACAAAGGCAAGGGCAATCTTTTGCCTTTATGATACCTAAAAATCACAGAATTCAACTTCATTTTAATTCTTTCTGAAAAAAATTATTGTTTTGTTCTGAGAAAATGTAGTAAACCTTTACTTTGGTTAGTGTATATAAAACCACCAAAGACAAACTGTGATCTACCTCTGTGAATGTGCATAATGTCAAAAATACTTCAACAACAATTCTGGCTTTTGTGTGGTTAAAATGAACAGGTTTTGATCCTTCTGGGGAGAATTTAGAACAATCACAGTACACATGATGGAGTAGTCTACAGTGGTGCTCTGATGCTATCATCTTTTGTAAAACATACATTTTATGGTGCATTAACTGTGAGAAGAGTTCTGAGTCCTCTGAATCTTTCAAGAACTAACAGTTTTCTCTGTGGACATTCTGACTGAGACAATACTTTCTGTAGAAATTATTTATTCCACATTTGCCATCTGAGTTCATTAAATAAAAGAAGCATTTTCATTTTGCTTAATGTTAAATTAGTTTCCCCCTCTTAAATGGACAAACAGATAGACAAAGCTACTCTGACTTTGGGAGAAGACCCAACTTTAATGCTTTGTTCCAGTAAAGAAATACAGAAAATATTATTATTTATTCATTTGGTTGGTTGGGTGATTTTTACTTTTAAATAGCAAATTCTAGGTAAAACCAGAATGAAAACAAAATAAAGAGCTGATGAGCCTGTTTCAGCCAGGATGATCGTTAGCGATCTTGAGAGAGTAGTCATAAGGAGGAGACTTATTTGCTGCATTTACAGTGTGCCTAAAATTGTCAGACAAGGGAACATAGAAAAGTTTGACATAATCTCTGTATATTTGTATTTGTTCCTTTCAGTTTCTCAGTGTAAGTTTTACTTTGGGATCCTTGGGATAGGACTGGTCTCCCACATTGCTGGCTGTTTAACACCACTGCCTGAACAAAGTTGATACATGCAGTGGCTGGGCAGTGCACAGCAATGCCACTGTGTACATGCTTAAACCAAAACCACGGCAAGGATGTTTTGCAAGCCAGGACTGCCAGTAACTGAGGTGAATGCTCATCCTGCACTAAAGCGATCTGCCCTTCTCCATTTTCTCCAACTGCATAGCTCTGCAAGCACAAGTCGTAACCTCACGTGTACCTACAAAACAGCACTTTATATTCTCCCAAAATAGAGAATAGAGTCTATATAGTGCTTTTCTTTAATGACATTTAAGGTATCAGCTCCTGAAGTGCAGGGAAAGTTGGGACAAAAGTGAATGAACAAAACAGGCCAAGGATTTAAGTGGACAAATGTAAGAAATGTTTGTTTTCTTAAGTGTCAAGGAAAAGAATTTCAGAAACAGTTTCTCAATATTAGTCTGGGCAAAAAGATGAAAAACATTTTTAAAATGAAGCTTCAAAAATTTGTAGCAGCAGTTGCAATTTGTAGTTTTCTTGGATAATATGGAACTTGGTTTCATGAACCAAAAGGTCCCTTCAAGTCTTATACCATGTGACAGCAATTAGTATACATTAATTATATTCAATCAATATTGGAATATATGATTCTTCTGAAGTACATTTTAACTGGAGACTTTTCAATGAATCCCCAGAGTGTATGATTTGAATGATACACATGAGCATTGCTAAATTGCTAACACATCATTGCTAAAAGAGCAGAAAGGTCACAGAGATGTTTATTCCTCCATTTCTGTGTTTTTCTATGGATTACTTAATCATACTTTCTCTTGAATTGAAGATCAGATAAACATTTTTCCCACTAATGTTGGAAGAAAATATGCACATTTATGGTACACATTCTTACTTCAGATTTCAAATTGAGGAATATTTTTTGTCTGTAAAAACCTGAAAACTAAAGGGTTTATGCCATGAAATATATTTAACTTTTATTTTTTTTTCTGTTGAAAACATAAAAGTCTTTCATTTCATACTTTATTGTAAAGTTCTATTTTTTAAGGGTAACAATAGTGGATAGGAAAATTTATTCAGATTTTCCTGGGTAGTTCTTCAGCAATGTGACACAACTGATATTTTCTAGCGTATTTATCTTAGTAATTTTAAAAACAGTGATACTATAAATACTTAAGTTTACACATAAATTTTTCATATTTATTAATCCATCATTAAAAAAGGTACATAATCATTTAGTTCTCCCCTTTATCCCAATGCATCTCATGATCACTCCACATGCAAGAAGCCATAGGTTGTTTTCTCAGCAATTTATTTGATAATTGGTGATAGTGTTCTCCTGCTGTCTGGGAACAGTTCCTTGGGGACTCAGTCCACAGAATTTGTTTTTCTAGTTTGACTTTGCTGATCCTAACAAGAACAAATTCCCTTAGCACTGATGAATGTATAAATACTGAGACTTGTCTAGTCTAATCTGATCCTGTGTGCAAACATGAACTAAGATAATTTTTTATACAGAATTATGAGTCTTAAAAAGAAATAATAATCCATTATATAGGTCTTTCAGTGAAGTCTCATGAGTAAAATCTCTTTTTTTTTCATCATAACAGTCTAAACATGGAAAAATTTGGGATTGTTACTCAGATGCATCTTATAAAATCTACAGTTGAATTTTTTTAGGAATATAAGTTTCATCAGTGCATTAGAATAGTAAAGGGTTCATCACAAAAATATAAAATGTTTATATTCTATTGCTAAGTGAGTGTTAGTCATATTTATAAAGGTATAACCCCTTGTCTGTCTGGAGGACAAGATGGTTGTTAGTAAAAATGTAATTGCAGATCCTTGGAATACCACAGATCTCTATATAATGCAAATTCTGATCTGAATATGGGCTGGTAAGGTACTGAAGAAAAAGAGCTAACAGAAGTGTCCCTTAAGTTGAAAGACTTGAAGGGTTTAAATCTGAAAGCTACATATAAATCAATCAATATACTTTTTTCATCTCTGGGGCTTGTTTGTACAGCCAGGGGACAAGAAAGTCTGCTGATTCTGAAATTCATAAATACACCTTATATAGTTGAACAATGAAATGTAGTGTCATTTTCTGAGACAGAAAAAAGAATAGCAAACATCAGTACACAATGGAAAGATATTTTCATTTCAGATATTATTGTGGTAGCTCCTTAGAACTGGAGTTAGCAGAATGAAAACAGTGGTGAACATTCAGTCCTACTGTTTGAGGGTGTCTCCATTTGAGGCCCAGGGCAACCCTACATGAAACACAGAGCACGATTTCTCTCTGTTCCTCAGGAGAGGAATAAAAGGGGAATAAAAGTAAAAATCTTCCTCACCCAAGAGTGGAAGTTAATACTGTGACAAATTTAATGTGTAACAGAAGAAAAAGAGAGAAAAAAAAATATATATTAAGGGAAGAAGGACCTACAACTATATACAATACCCAATCTCAGATTGTGATGGATTGCGCAGCATGGATAGAGTCAGACTCAACCGTGCTAAGATGCAGTTGCAGCAGCAGAACCAGGAAAGGAAGACCCCCCTAAACTCCCCGTCTCCATTTTTTATGGAGTGTGACAGGGAAGGGGAGGGAATAACAGCTGCCCTCTGTCTCCTCATAATCCTAGGATTACCACATGTTCCTCCTACTCAGTGTTAATCCTGAAACCACAATGGATGGCCAACTGGACACATAGAAGTTAACAGTTTAAATACATAGGAAATAAAGATGTTTTTTTATTTAACTTTGGCCATTTCATGTAGTGTTTATCATTTGTAAAGCATAAATTGAATTTTGACATACTTTTATGCCTGTATTTGTTACAAGTAGAATTCTCCTTACTCTTTGTTATCTATTTTGGATGAAGAAACTTGACCTTCTGATTTGATATGATTTTCTTCACACCCTCCTCTCAATCCAGAGAGAGAATCTGCAAATTGAAAATCACATTAGGAATTAAGAAGTGTCAATATACTTCAGTGAATCTCAGAATATCTTTAATATAAGCCCAAAATATTAATGTGCACAGGGTTTTAAAATCAGCTATAACAGTCAGAGTAGAATAACAACATAAGAAAAGATGGAAGCAGTCTGCACTGGACCACGCACCAATAGTGAAAATTAATTAAACCGAAATGCATAATTAATATATAACCTAGCCCAGAAAGTACTTCAAAATAGTTGAGGAAATTATTTAGATTCTGTGATTACTTTATTTATTTCCTGTTCAGAGAACAAGGTAAAATTTAACCCATACAATATGACACATAGTGTGATAACACCAGGTACTTCCATATAATATGTGCTTCTATTATCTTTTGATTTCACATGAAAGCACATATATAAGTATCTTGTATCCCTGTACTAGCAAAAAACAGGTAGCACTTCTTTAAATATGACTGTCTGCAGCAAGTGTTTGTAGAATACCAGGTTGGAAGAGACCTCAAGAACCATCTGTTCAAACCTTTCTTGAGAAAACGACAGTCTAGACAAGATGACCTAGCACCTTGTCCACCTGAGTATTAAAAGTGTCCAATGTTGGGCACTACACCACTTTTCTGTGGACATTATTCAAATGGATGATTGCTCACGTTGTGAAAAATTTTACTCTCATGTCTAATCAGAATCTTCCCAGGAGTAAGTTGTAATCATTAGCCCTTATCTTTTCCATGTGACTCCTTGTAGAAAGGGAATGTCCATCTTTTTTTGTAGCCACCCTTCAAATACTGGAACACGGTAATAAGGTCTCTCTTAAGCCTTCTTTTCTCAAGGCTGAACAAACCCAGTTCTCTCTGCCATTCCTCATATGGCAGCTTCCCAGTCCTTAGATCATCTTTGTGGCCCTTCAACATGTCCACATCTTTTTGGCATGGCAGGGACCAAAACCGAACACAGTATTCCAGGTGTGGCCTGACAAGCACTGAGTAGAGTTGAATAATGACTTCTTTATCTCTGCTGTTGATGTCCTTGTTGATGCAACCCAGCATCTTGTTGGCTTGCTTTTTTGCTAGAGCACACTGTTCACTCATATTCCACTTGTTGTCCACCACGATCCCCTGGTCCCTTTCCACAGAGGTGCTCACCAATCTGTGCTGCACTACTGGTTTGTGTTTTCCCAGGTGCAAGACCATATATTTGTCTTTGTTGAACTTCATAAGGTTCTTTTTAGTTCCATCCAGGTCTTCCTACAAGATGACTATCCCTTCCAAGGTGTCCACTTGTCCACACAAAATTCAGCAACTTTCATCAGGGTGCACTTGATCACATCATCCAGATCACTTATGAAGATATTAAACTGTGTTGGGCCCAATATCAGTCCTGGGGGGACCCCTCTTATGATAGGTTGCCAGTTTGAAAAAGAGCTATTTAGCACCATCCTCTTTCTGTGCTCTGTCAGTCAGTTCCCCACACACCACACAGACCACTTGTCTAGACTGTAATGCAGCAGTTTCTCTAGGAGAAGGCTGTGGAAAACCATATCAAAGCTTTAGAGACAATCAAGTATACAGTGTCTATGAAAAAAAAAGACAAGAACTGCTGAGCCTTGTGTGCAGACTGCAGCTGGGTCTCCCACTTTGGCGAATAAGGGAGCAAGCAGGCAGGCTACACAGAGGCTCACCGTGGGCCAAAGCAATGCAACTGTGTGCATCTGTAACCTGACTGATCTGTCAATTTTAATCAGTTAACACTAGACACCAAAAGGGCAAGACTATCAGAAAATCTCAAACAAATTGCAAAGATTTCCTCCAGCTGTGAATTTATGTTCTTATCTAGTAGAAACAGCTGTCTCATGGTCTAGAAGTTGCAAGAGGAAACAGATGGCTTATCATCCTGATAGACATTGCAGTCTATAGACAGTCACTCCAAACTTACACAGAGTCTTTCCCTGTTTTTCCAAAGATGTATGACTCTTCAGAAAGGAGACTGAATGGGGAATTCTCCCTTTCTTAAGTGACAAGCTTCATCAATATTAACTGAACAAAATTCTTCCTAATATCTGAAGACGAAGGTTTAGTCTTTTGACATGGGCACTTTAGAATCTGTGCAACATTGGCAGTCAAAAGAGTTTGGTTCTTATTCCTTTAAGTCCTTTTGAATATCTTACCAGTTGCATATTGTTAGCTTTATTTCTGTTTTGTATGGTGAATACTTTACTTAAAAAAAATAATAATAAAAAAAATCAGACTGTTTAGAAATATTTGCAAAGAAATATTTTGTTACTATTTTTCTCCCACAACTAACCTTCTTTTTAGACTCTGCATGTTAAGATTGAATTATAATCATTAAATGTGTTTTGTTTTGCCTTAACTTAAACAGGGAATTCATTAAGTGCAGACAATTTAAATAGTAATTCTACTCACTTCCCATTTTGAATGAGGCATTTAATTTCATCCAGATCTCAGAATAGCTAAGGGAATATACATTTATTTAACCTTGTCACTAAGTTGGGGATAAATACTATTTATAAATGTATCACAGCTTCAAGTCTTAATAGCTCTGGGTCTCACTACTTTCCAACAGCTATAGCAGCTATTTACTTACCAAACAGAGGTACAGTAAAGATAAATTAGTTAATGTGGATACACCACTTTGAAAACTTTGACATTTATATGAATGTTAAATATTTCTCTTTTGGGATTGATGCCGAGATGCTGCATGCTGTTGTTCTACTACTGGTTACATACTGTTTGATGCTATATTCGCATACAAAAAAAAAAAAAAAAAACTTTATTTAAAACTATTCTTTCCCTTTAAGCCTTTTTTTTTTTTAACCTTCCCCCCCCCCCGATCTCTTCTCAGTAGAGATATTGTTGAAATAATTACTGTCTTAGCTTTGGGAAACTTTTCTGACAGAGTCAGTTTATCTAATCTCAGTCTGTTACTGATAGTAAATTCAGAAAAAAAAAATCCAAATTAGCCCATAAAATGTGGTAGTGATTATAATATATATATATTGCATACCTTCTGGTCACATTGTGTTGGTTTTTTTTTTTTTTCTCTGTGACGTCTAAAGCCATTCAAATTTCTATATGGTTCATCCATGACTTTTATAGTAACTGGTTTTGATTTCATTTGCTTACATTTTTTTTAAAGGAAATAGGCCTCAGTGCCTATTCTACTTTAAATGGCATTATTTTACACCTTCTTTCATCTGCTTTTGTTAGTTGTGCCAAGTTAGTGCTTCACATTTTGAAAAAGGTCTGAAAATATGTGTGAGGTGAGTAGCCTGTGTGAGTGGAAAGGGACTTAACACAAACTAAGAGAAAAATCTTGCTTCAGTGAAGTCACTAGCAAAACTCCTAGTGACTTCAATACAGCTGTTATTTGACACTATCTGTGAACTTAACATATTATTTTCTAAGGAAGCATATTCCCTTATTACTTCAAAAATTGCACATTTCAAATTAATTTGCTCCTTTCTCTTCAGTTTGGATTTTATGCTAAGGGCACTGAAATGAGAACACTTTTACATTTTAAAATTTATTAGGAGACTATCACAATACCCATAATGCACAACACTGATAGTCATTTCTTCCTGCGTACTATTATAAATCATATGTCCTAATATAGTCGCCTACCTTGTTACTTCTGTTTATAAATACACACAATTCTGAAGAATAAGAAAGAGGAATAGTAATGTTAAATAGTTTACCTAATATCCTGGATTAAATGTGTGGTGAGCTGAATGTACCATCACTTACATATGCCTATAAAAAAGAATTAAACCTAAAAGTTTTATTCTTTGCAGCTTTATAAACTTCTTCAGTATCTACATAACTGGATTTGTGGTTGGGTCAGATTTGTGGTCGACACAGTATCAGACACACAGGTTGGTCAGATGCATTTTTATCTGGTTTCATTTTTTTTTCAAACCCATCCCAAAATTTTTAATACATCACATAACTATCAATAGGAGAATGACTTAAAAGGCATTACTGGTGGAAAATCATAAAATTCAATTACTTTAATCATCCTTCTTCAGAAAATTTTTAGTTTGTGTTGAGTTCTTCCTTCCCCTTTAAAAATATAATTAATATTTAAATTTACTTTATATGAAAGCAGCATAATTTCAATTAGGAACTAAATGCCTGTATTAAGAATAATTAACAGAAAAATTATTAAATTTGAACAATAGTGTTAACATAATAGATGAGCCATGCCAAGAAGATCACACAAAACATAGCACTAAGCTTTTACTATTTCCTGTAACCATAAATATCCTTTCAGTGAAAAGTCAGATATCTTAACTGTGGTATGAAATATGATTATCATTGGGAAAATATCAAAGATTATTACTACAGCATAAACATAAGTATTTATGCATAAACATAAGTAAACAATGGAAAAAAATCAAAGATGATTACTACAGCATAAACATGCTAAACTAGAAGTTTTTTCAAAGAAAGGCTTTTGGAAGATTTGTGCAGTCACCCTTTCTATTTACAGCAGACTCAGTTCAGCAATGTTCTTAGCAAGCATGAACTTAAATTTCATTATGGAGTAACAGTCTTTGCCTTCATAAAATGGTGCAGGCAAGTTTTCTGTAGTTACCTGTTTAACTCCCTTTGTGCTCACTGTGGCTTTCATACATTACTCCTCTTCCTTCTGCTTTTGAGCTGTCTCCTCCTCGATTTTCTCTTCAAAGGAGAAGCAGACTGACTGGAAAGCTCACATTATTTTCACCTGGGACACAGCAGGAAAATTCTCAGCTGTGGGGAATGAAACATGGAAAGTTATTCAAGTAAGGGCTAAACGTATTGGAAAACTCCTTATATGGTGACTAGGAGAAGAGCTGACAAGAAATGAAACACTACAGGAAAGTCTGATCATTAAGAGGACAAGGGGAGACAGGGATTGAAAATATTGCAGAAAGGTCAGAAAAAGGAAAGAAGCTGATAAGAGTGCATTTGCAGGTTAGATTCTGCAAGTTTTCACTCTTGTGATTCCCAGGCAGACTTAAATGAAGGAAAATGTTAAAGAAACTTTGTATTTTCAACATAAAAATGTGACTGCAAGAAGAGACCTTTGCATGTAGGAATAAATTAATTATTCATTAATACATAGAATTTAAATGTTTAGAGATTAATTTCTGAGTAAAAAATTTGCAGCAGTGAATGACGTTTTCAAACCAATTATTTAAGCCCTGATTGCAATTAAGTAAAAATGTTTATGTTTCATGGGTTTTTTTAATTGCATTTTCACATAAATCACATGATCACAATGAGAAATAGTTAAATAAAACTCCGAAGAAAAGCTAGGTACACCCTTCTTTTCTTCTTTGAAATATGTTTAGGAGGTAGGAAAAATTATCTGATATTGCAAAAATTTCCAGAGATTGGCAATGAATCTTTCTCCAGATTTATAATTGTAAGTGAATGTAACTTGCACTCAATCCTTCTTACTTCTATAATTGTACTGCTCAACCATCAGTAGATGCTATGAGGCAAACAATTTTTTAAGGGAATGTGTAAATGTTCGCAGCATCATACAGATAAGCCTTTATATGTTGAACTAATACAATAGTTGAGTGGGGTCAGAGGGAATCTACAGAATCCCAAACAGATGAGGAAAAAGTTTTAAATTCTTATCCATCAAGAAATCGTAATTCAATGGGAGAAAAAAAATGTAATAGAATAGAACACCGTTATTGCCTAGAAATTAAAGCTAAACATCTCTGCAAAAAAAATGGACTTCTGTACAATACCTGATGAGACTAATATTAGGTTCTGTTAACTAAGTAGAAGATCAAATAGTATCATCTCTATTTTAGCTCATCTTCAAGGAAGTGACATCAGCATTTCAGGTGAACAAGTTTTCAAGAAAAAAGGAGCCCGTGTTCAGATTAACATGCCCATATGGTGCTGTACTGTATACTGACCACTTGAACATGTATTGAAATACTCAGACGCTTGGGACACATTTAGAAACCTCTGTTTCAAGAGAAACAAACTCAGTTTTTCTTTCTGTTTGTCCTGGTTTGAGCTAGAGCAGAACTAATTTTTAATTTAATTCAATTTTAATTTGATTAATTAATTAGTATGTCATTTGAAGTTTTTGAGGGGTTCTGAAGGTTTGTATGATCTTTTATGGGTTAAAAATGGCTCATGCTACTCTATTATGTGACTAATGTAGACTGTTCTGCTGGAATATACAATTTTTCAGATGAGTTATCAAGCTGGAATTTTTTTAAGGGTTCTAAATCAAATAATTTTGAAGAAAGAAATGTGATCTTTTCTTTCCCCAAAATTAGATGCCTAAAGAAACATCAGGCAAACCCTGTTGCTCCCTGTTACTACTGCCTCTTCTTTCAGAGGAGACATTGCCATCACTCACTGGGGCAATCAGCTTTCTTAACTTCTTTTTGCATGTTAAGGTTCAGGTATTCTTTACCAGAGGCTCTTCTTTTTCTGGACCCTCATCACTTGACTCTAAAGGCTTTTCCTTTTTCAAGGCAATCTAACAAATGAGCTCTTAGGTTATGGGAAGTACCTTTTTCATCCCTTTGGTGATTTCAATGAAAATGCCTGTCATCTCTGCTTTAACCTCAATATGGTCTGATTATACTGTTTGCTTTAAAGAATCAGATATTTGAACCTGATCACACTCACCTAATCTCTATAGGAGCCCAATATGTTAACTGTGCTCAGGCTACATTAGTCATGTTTAATCCTTAAACATATTCCATTACAGTTCCTGAGCCCATTGCGTCTCAGATATTTGTGCACTGGACTTGTTCGAAAATAGGAGGAGTATGTCTTATGAATTCAGTGCATCCAGGTGCATAGGCAGAATTTAAGAACACATCTGCAAATCATAATAGATTCCTTAATCTAAGGCAATTCTGAGTATAGGTATCTGAAGAGGTTTGTGACCAAAACTTGTGGCATGAAGTGATTTTGAGTATTTGCTTCTTAGGAGGAGATGGTCAGAATAACCATAATTTTTTGGTGCCTTATATAAATGGGAATTTAAATTGAACACAATCACATTTTTCCTGAAGTATTACAGGAACTGTAATTATCATGGTCATGATAATGTTTAGTAGACGGTTGGACTTTAAGGTGATCTTTAAGGTGGTTCCCACCCTTAATAATTCTATGATTCTATGATTCTACCAGTAAGCAACTCTTAAATTCTTTCTCTCTCTCTTGCAATTCTAAAGCAAAATTGTGTAACCTTAAGTTTGGATTACATCAAGATTACTCCTGTTTCTGTTCATGTCATAGAACTGAGAAATTTGCCATGCTTGGACTGTTATCTTGCCCTACCAGTCCTCACTATGAACTTTATTTTTTTGTTTTCTACCTCAGTAACTTACTCCAAAATGAGTTTAGTACATGTAGTGGAATATGCATAAGGATTAGAATTTTCTTTTGTGTATGTTCTTAGATAATTTATATTTTTGTTGTTTTACTTCTGAGATATATTATGTAAGGTATATGATGTATGAGCTCCTTTAGAAACAAATTCACTCTTTCTGTGAATGCAAACTTCCACTTCATGTTCTATTTTGCCACTAACAATGCATATGAATGTCTATTTGTTATAAAGCTATTTGTAGTTCCAATTTTGCATACCTTGCAGTGTGAAATACTGATGGTAATGTTGATTGAACATAATAATAATATTCATAATTATAATTTAGGTAATATATGACTGCTGCCATTATCAGACAGTCATCCTAATCCTTAAGTGTGAAAATCTGTATAATTTTTCCTTCAAATTTAAGCTATTTATATTAAGCAAGGTTATTTTCTATTCAGAAAATTGAAGCATACTCCATATAGCAAGTAATTCTTCATAGGAAGCTAATGACATTTTTCATAAGTAATTAATATGATGGACTTTTGTGTTTGCACTGTACCTAGCAATTAACACAATAGGACCTCAGTCTTGATAGGGACATGGGCTGTGACAGCAGTATAAATATTTAACCATGTTAATTAAGCATAAAAGGAAAGAGTCAAGAGTAAACTCATTGTGTAACGAGTCTGTTAGATTGGCTGAAATGCACTTAGATGAAAATATATCAAAGAGCTGTAAAACTTGAAGTTAATAAATAAAAATAGAAATAGCTATTTGAGGTCAATGTTATACTTTCACATACTTAAATTTATGTAATGTCCTACCAGTATGGTGAGGTATTAAACAGTTACAACTATTTAATATAGTAGACGGCTCATTAAAATAGTCCTACTCCTGTAATATTTCACAGTAGGGAAGAATGTCAGCAAGATGTGACATCAAAAAGGACTGCTGAGAGACAAAGGAAAGGGAATATAACAGAAGCTGAAAACTAGGCTATTAAGAAGAATATGAAGTCAGTTCATTTAGAGGAAAATTAATACCTATCTACCAGCATTTTGCAGAGATCTCAAATACCTTAGGATATCTCAGAAAGCACTAGCTACCTCACTTTCGGAGATATATGAAGAGGTGTCTAAGAAAGGCCTCACATAGGCACAGTAAATGTACATTGAAAGTTTCTAGTCTTGAACTCCATCCCACTCCAAGTACCTAGACACCTATCTTTGAGCTGTCTAGTTGTATCACAAGTCCTTTGCGTAATCATGAAAACGCAAAAGCACATGAAGTGCCCTAGGGTGTCTGGGACAGGCCTGATAGATTGGACATTGAGCTTGGAGGGGGGAGGGCTGGAGGCAGATGGGATAGGACACTTCAGGATACCTCCATGGCATTGGTCATTTGTGTGAGGACTATCATATTGAACATCTGAACTCCCTTCATAGTTAAGTAAGGGAAATATGCACTGCTTGAGAATAATTTATCATATTCTCGTGTAGGTACTTCAAATAGTCCAAATCTGCCATCTTCTCCAATAACACTAAAAAATGTCTGGAGAATTTGTCCAAAATAAATATCTACACTAATATGTTTGGTGATTCTCAGTCCTCTTTGTGGAAAATTTATTTTCAGAATACTGACTTCGGTGAAGCGAGAACTGGCTGTAGGACAGCACACAAGGTGGAAAACTTTTCATATAGTACAAAAGTGGATTACTTGTAGGGCTGTTCTTCTAAACATCACTGTACTCTAGAAGAAATGTGTAACACAGGAATGAACTCCGCAAATGTGACTTCATTAGGAGGAACAGCCAACTTCAGAACTGATTTGAAACCTCCTATCTTTGACACTCAGGTGATATGGAATAATTATCCCTCAAGAGACGAGCTAGCTGTAATTCTTTCCAACTTTCTGTTTTGAAAGCTTATCTTGTTAAAGTTGCAAAAGAAAAAGAGACAAGACACCAAATTTACAACTGGGAAGATTTTTTTGCTTTCCATTCTCCATTTTGAAGCAATTGGGGGGGGCAGTTTCTCAACCTGCACTAACAAGAATGGCAATTTAAATGGCATATTGAATCATCTTTCAAGCCAATGAAATGTAATGTGGTGATTGTATTTTCATATCAGATGACCTATTCAGAATAAAAGAACAAAGTTTCAATTAGTTGAAAGAAACATAATTGAAAGTGTTTTTAGATAAATAAAGAACTGTGTTAAATTTAAACTACTTCAGCATATATTAATTATTTTAAAAATATGAAAAGGATGGAGAGATTTATGTCTTGAAAAATGTGTAAGCTTAAAGTATACTTATATGGGCAACAGCTTTTAGGTTATAGATTGAAAGAAATGTTCTAAATAGCAAGAAAAGTTACTAGGAAAAAGGATGCCTTTAGCTGAAGACTAACCCCCAAAGGAAAGGTTTTTTCCTCGCTCTTGATCAGTTTATGCATACTTTTATATATGTATATATATTCAAAAGAAAATATATTGGAGAATGTATTTCCATTTCACAGAATCACAGAATCTCTATGGTTCAAAAAGACCTTTGAGATCATCACGTTCAACCATTATCTAAATCTACCAGTGCCACTACTACACCATATCCTTAAGCATCACATCTAAATGGCTTTTAATTACATCCAGGGATGGTGATTCAATCACTTCCCTGGGTAGCTTATTCCAGTCTTTGATAACCCTTTCAGTATACATTTTTTTTTCCTAATGTCCAACCCAAACTTCCCCTGGCATAACTTGAGGCCATTTCCTCTAGTCCTATCAGTTGCAACTTGTGAGACCAACCCCCACCTCTCTATAACCTCCTTTAAGGTAGTTGTAGAGCGTGGTAAGGCCTCCCCTCAGCCTCCTTTTCTTCAGACTAAACAAGCCCAGCTCCCTAAGCTGCTCCTTATAAAACTTATTCTCAAGACCCCTCACCTTTCACTTCAAGAGGGAGATTGAAGAACTTGTATGCATTTCAGATAGTAATAATTTCATGTATTGATGTCAGCTTTCAGGCAATAATGTTCTAAACAGTGGTGTTTGGGATATTTAAAGCAGTATTTTAATAACAACAGAAGAACTTTCAGTGCTTACATAGATCTAATTTCTAGTTTATATTTAGGTTAGGAATTTAGGCAATATTTTCTATTTTTTTCATTTTTAGATCATAGAGGCTAATTTAATTTATTTAAAAAATAATTAATTTAATATTATTCTGGTTCTTGATCTCCTAAATATTTTAATATGTTTTATTTCTTGTTGCCCAGATTAGAAATGTTCCCTAGAAATACAATGCATTTCATAATCTCGGACTGGGTCAAAAGTACACATTAGTAATGGTGTATAATTGTCTTGTCACTTTTTACAGAAGCAGCACAACTCCACATTTGCTGTGTCCATTCATGCTCAAAGAATTAATAAAAAAACCTTTACTTCATAAGTGTCAATGTTGCTCATATTTAGGCTCCAAATAAAGATTTCCGCACTGTAATGATTCCACTGAAACAGATAGCAATAACCCATGTTTAGTGACCTTTACAATTTCCAATTATAAATCTGTTCATTCTTGTGGTGTTTTCATTTGCTTTTCTTTTTCTTTGCTTCTGTTCATTTGTCAATCAATTAAAACTGCTCATGTTTCAGGCAATAAATTAACTGTAATGTTTACCGTCCTCTTGGCACATATCTCTTTGCTGAGCAGAGACTAAACATTTAAACTGACAGAGTGAATCTCCCCCATGAATTTAAGAGGGATGCTATTAACAACTCACTTTTGCCATCCTAATTCCTTGCAATCAAATCCAAGCCAGCAGCTACATTTACAGTTCTTTAAACCTCTGCTTGAAATATACTCAGTGACCAAAACTACTTGAATCAGCTCCTAGTCCACCCTTAGAAATGTAACTATATAAAATTTATCCCAACCTACATGGCTTTTATTTTAAGCTTTTACATATTAAATATGTCACTCTGTTTGGTTAATTAACATAGGTTATTCTTTAGCTCACTAATAATCCAGATAGAATCAGTAGAAAAGGGTAATGGACAATTCTGCCTTTATCGCTATGTCAAGAACAGATCTTTGGCCATTATTTTAACTGCATTCACTTTAAAGGGACTATGTCACCGTCTAATTTTGAAAGACTAAATCACCTCAATTTTCTGTTTATTTGGTGCCTTACACTGTTTGATTTTGTTTGGTTTCTTATGTTTCAAGAAATTCTTTCTATTCCTATGGAGGAAGATTATAAATCTTTGTTTATAAATATTCAGTGGCTTAAGTAAGTTGCAAGTTTTAGTCCACCCAATAATGAGTCTATTGGGTTGTAAAGGACCTCCAAAGGTCATCTAGTCCAACCCTCCTACAATAAGCAAGGACATCTCTAACTAGGTCAGGCTGCTCAGAGACTCATCGCACCTGGCCTTGAATGTCTCCAGGATTAGGGCATCCACTACCTCTCTGGGCAACCTATTGGATCAATTACCCTCATATTAAAGAACTTTTTTCCTAATGTCTAACCCAAATCTATCCTAATCCATGTAAATCTAACCTAAATTCTAATAGAATTTACATAGTAATGCATTTTCCTTTATAATGTCAATCTTTTGCCTTTTTGTTTACCAGATCATGTAGTTTTTACAGAGACCTGAAAATGGTGAATTCAATTATCTAAAATGTGGTAATAACTCAAGTGAGGAAAGTCTAAAAGGAGAACATCAAATCATTGTGGTATTTTTTTATGTCAGTGCCTCTTTCTTAGTTTTTAATTCTTCTTTGCTTTTTTTGAATGTTCTTTTATCATGAAGCTGCCTTCCACGTGTTATTTTCCTTTTCTCATTCTGTCACTTCTTTTCCAAGCGGCTAGCCACTGCAAGTGTGTTATTACTGTTGTTGTGTAAATCTATTTCTCAGTTTCTAAAGAGAAGTAAGTTTCTTGAAAATAGTAGACACTCTGCCAATTTGTGATGGTTCAATATAATAAGAGAATTAAATCTTTTCCCTTCCCTTCTCACCCTTACCCAGAGTCTGCCCCTCTATTCCACTGCCCTTTCCTCTTTCCATGACTCTCAAAATAATTATTTATTCCTAAAATGTGGCATCAAGTTAGTATAATCCTGTGAACATTCTTGCATGGTCAAAATAAATTAATCTACAGCAGAACTGGACCTGCAGTATAGATTGTTTTGTACAGGCAATTTTTGTATATAAATTCACATATACAACCAAATTATTCTTCAGATAGTTTACTATCATTAAGATGATGATCTTCTTTTATATGTTTGTGAACAAACTCACTTTTTGAAAGGTCTTCTATACCCTACAGTGATTAATTTCCAAATTAGTTATGTATCAAGTATTTCCCATGTGTTTTGCCTTTCTCTGCAAAGGCAGTGAAGAGGTAATGTTTTCAATCCCCAGGGGTTTTAAAATCTGTGATTAACAACTTCTTTTGTATTTTACCCTTATAGCATCACAATATATCCAGTTTTTGCTCCCATTTTTCTCCAACCAAAAAGTTATTTCTGTGCTTGAGTGAATAGCATATACTCCAATCTCTTCATATCATCGTTTTAGTAAATGGATTTAGCCTGGACAATGTGTGTTTCTCTTCAGGAAGTCCTTCTACTTCATCTTTTGATGCAACAGAAAATTGAAACCATGTATCTGGTGTATTAGGAAATCTATAAATGTTTTAGAAGTGTGTGTATATAGAGATGCTTCAGATCATAAAGAATAGAAATGTGTATTCAGGTGTGACAGATGCCTCTTTCTTTGTTATCACAATATGCCAGGAAATTACTTCTGAATCACAGAGCCTCACTTTTGATCAAATTTCTACCAGACAGATTTACTCTGTATCATATATTAACCAAACTTTACTCCAATACAGTTAAAATGCTCCAAAGTGATACTGCTTCTCTAGCAAGATTATTCCAAAGTCTTTCACTCTTGATACTATTTTTCTGAAACACAGATATTTCTTCTATCTTTACTGAAATGGATATAACTGAACATTACCTTTGACCATATCAATATTTGAAACCAAGGAGACAGCTTTATTCCAAGGTTTTGTGTTTACACAAATATTTTAAGCACCTTGAGCAACATGGCTGTTCATAAGATCCCAAACAACTGTGGGAAGTGGTAATCAACATACACAGTGAATACAGATGAAGGGTAATATTCTTTATTCTCAATATTACTTTATTCTTAATGGGAAAAAAACAAACAAACAAAAAACAAAACCAAACAACTGGTCATCTTTATTTCAGTAGTCAACTTACATCATGATAGAGGTCTTACATGCTGCATTCCACTTTTTAGTGAGTGAATTTTAAGGACCAAAAGCTATAAATATCACCCTGTAATAGTTCTGTAGCTTTAATTCCTTCATTGTTACAAAAGGATAGTGAGTTCGTCACAGAGCATTCCGCACACATTTTTTTTTTTTTCCTTAGCAAAGTAATTGAAAAGGAACATCACAATATATGTATCTACTGGGATTAACATTGGTGAAACAGATTTCCTGCCATTAAGATTATTCCCCAGCTAGTAAGGAGTAAGGAAATTTAGGTGAGAATCTCTAGAGTAAAGCTTTGAGAAATAAATTAGAAAAAAAGTTCATTGTTTGTCGCAAAATTGCATCTGCACTTTAGCTGCTGGCATTGTAATCCTCAGCTTGAAAATTAAATACTTTACAGTAGCTTTTTTTTTTTTCTCTGATTCCTTTTGGGAAGATAATTTTCAGGTTGATAAGAAAAATGAACCTTGGTGATGTGAATGATTTTTTTTTTTTTTTTTTCCCAAATAAAAATGTGTAGAAAATCAAGAGAGAAAAACACAGAATATGGAACTCATTCCATTAAATTCCTGTCATTGTTTCCATTTTTCATTTTTAAGAAACACAATAGATAAGGAAGTAAAAGTCAAAATAATGTAAATAAAAATAATCACTGCCATAGCACAGAAACAGATGTCTAAATTCTTCTTGATGACCCCATATTCCTTAGTCTGCTTTAAAACTTAAATTCTTAACAGTTTTTAAAATACACCTTCAGGAGGACTTTCCATTTACTTTCATTTTGAAATATTTCATTTTTTAAACTTTGTATTCCAAAAAATACACTTATAAAAAAAGTCAGAAAAAAACACCACCAAAACTAAACAGCTCAGGATTTCGAGTGCTTACCTAATTCTGTTATTCAGATTATGAGTTTCAGGGACCACTGACATTTTATTTTTTTTCTGTTGCACTGGCATATCAAGATCTAATCCAATAAACAAAAAGAGGATTATAGATCCATACATATTGGAGCCAGTCAGAATTATTGAAAATTACTCCAGTGCTCAGATGATAAATTGAAATCTTCCAATGAGAAGTTTTTCTACCTGCTTGACTTTTATATCACAAAAGTCCGGGAACATTTTTTTCAAGGATCTTCCTCACTTTCTTTTTGCTTCCAGTCATCTTCCAGCTGGTCATTCAAGGTTACAGTCATGTTCAAAGTTTCACATCGACTCAAAGTAAAAATGAAACTACTGCAAGAACTACTACTTTTACCAGACAGAGTGATTCAAAAGACTAGAATATGGTTTAGATTAGAGGACTCAGGAGCAATTCTAACTGCCTGGGACTGCATGCACTCTCAAATGACATCCCAGTTTTATATTGAAGTGAGATGCAAGCATGTACAAACTCCCTTCTTTTCCCAGTAAGTATCGTGTATATAAAAACAAATGTGAATACTCACTCCCAACAGAAACTGTACCTTGTCCCAAACAGGGTGAAGTTCAGATGGTAGGTGTAAACTGTATTTTTAACCTCTGGTACACTCTGAAAAAAAAAAAAAAATCACCGTGCTGAGTCTAACATCTCTTCTGCAGCTGATTCAGAAGATACCATTTCATCTTACTTGATAAATTGCTTACCCTACTATTTCTTAGTTTTTATAAATAATATGCGGTGTTCAATACTTAAGAATTCAACAGTATTTTCCAATTTGTCTGTTTCACAGACAATTTTTGAATTATTATCTAATATAAAATATCTTCACATATCTCATGCTCATCATACTCTGGTCTACTGTGATATGCACAATGTGACAGTGAGTGTAAATACAACTTGCTTGCTACCTTAATCTATACTAATTTCCACCACATCACACACCCATACTTAATATTCAAGATTTCTACTTAAAAATTAAATATCTGAAGGATAAAAGGGGAAATTGCTGCATTTCAAAATCAGCTACCTGTCCTGCTGTAAAATATTGGTATCATATACGTTTTAATATGATCATGTCACAGTTTAGGATCAGGGCAGCCCGTTAGACCTATAACAGATGCTCTCTGTTACCCCCCCTCCCTCCCCAAAGGGGAAGAGAAAGGGAATAAGGGAGAGAGGCTTAGCCATTAGAAAAGGAAACTAAAACAGCTTTAATGAAAATCAAATTAATAATTATAAAAATGGAATATATACAAATATATACAAAATCAGTATCAAATCCAACCTCCCTGATGCTGTGGTGGCACCAGGGCAGTCCCAGACTGGGCCCCGCAGCAGACAGGAGCTGTGTTCAGGAGCTGGATTCTGGTACTGGATTCTGGTACTGGGTTCAGGAACACGCAGGTCGGATCGAAGGCAGAACGGACAGAGTCCTCCTTGTGTGCTCCAAGGAAGGAATCGAAAGAGGACCCAAGCCAAACAAAGCAAAAGCTGGCAAAGCAGTCCAAGAGGGGAGGAGAGCCCAGAGACCCTTTGGATCCCTCAGCTCTAAACCGAATATGATGTATATGGGATGGAATACCTCCTTGGTCAGTTTAGAGTCACCCGTCCTGTCCACTCCTCTCTGCAGCTGCAGCCTTTCACTTCCTGCACCCCCCAATGTGGTACACAAGATCCAGCAGTGGCCTTGGTCTGCATAACAATCCTTGGTAGTAACTCTAAACATGAGGCGTTATCACTGCTAGAAGCAGACACGGTCTGTGAGAACAGGCTCCTAACTTCAGAAAGTGCAGTTAATTAGAAGAACTGAGCTGAAAAGTAAAATTACTGAACAGAATTAGTTCTGTTCTCACTCAAACCAGGACATTCCACCCCTTATTTCATACCATTTACATGATATCCATCACTAGGTTATCATTTCTTTCTATAGAAAAGTTCATTGAGTTTATGATTGTAGATTTCAATCCATTGTAACAGTCTCTCAAAGATGGAATTCATCACAGTTCGTGTCTACTGGTTGCAGATTCATCTCAGGAGGTTACGGGACACTACTTGATGAGTCTAGCTCCTGTCATCACCATGATGCTATCCTGAAAGATACTTATTGAATACTGTTAGTATTATGAAATTAATATATAGCTTTGAATCGAATATTCTCACCCAGGGTTTAATTTCCTTAAGGTGAACACTGTACTTCACCATCTTCCATCATCACCCACCAAGTACTTCCAGGTCCTTGAGTGAAAGCAGTCCCACGAATGGATTTGCCTTTGCCCAAAGCAGGAAATACCCACACAGTTTTCCCCAACAGATTCCCTTCATACACCACAGGAACTTTATCCCCTTCTACTGTGTGTAATGGGTCCGACTGAGCAGGATCAGCTCGATTGATGGATCCTCTGGTGTTGACTAACCAGGTGGCTTGTGCTAAATGCTTGTCCCAGTTTTTAAATGTTCCACCCCCCATTCCTTTCAAAGTAGTTTTTAACAATCCATTGTATTGTTCAATATTCCCAAAGGCTGGTGCATGATAGGGGATGTGATACACCCATTCGATACCATGCTTTATTTGTAGTAACCATGTCCAGAATCCTCACTATTTGAAGTTCTAAAATCCAGTGTAGTCAGATTAGCATAGTGCGGAGCAGTATAAATTACTGAGATGAAAACAAAAGTATTCCTAGTAATAAAATCCACTATGTAATGCCTGTAGTACTGAGACGTGCTCGCTGCCCAGTTCAGTGCAACATAAATCAGAGGCAAACACCATAGGAAAGCAGAGGCTTTTGCCCAGCACCCAAGCCCGAGAGCTTTCAGATAAACAGTGAGAACAAGCAGAGTAACATAACGCGTACAGCATGTGAGGGAACAGTACAGCATTTAACTCCGAAAGAAATGCTAAAAAGACACGAACAGATACTGCTCTCAGAAACATCATTTAGCCAGTCTGTTTTAGTTTCCAGTTCTTAAAGATGATCAGGAAAAAAAAAGGTGATACTCTCTGAAGCAAGCACACTGGAATTTGAAATATTTTGGCAATCTATCAGAGCTCTGATCGTGCCCCACATTGGGAGCCAATAAATCTGTCGCGGTTTAGGGTCAGGGCGGCCCCTTAGACCTATAAAAGACTCTCTCTGTTAACTCCCCTCCCACCCCAAAGGGGAAGAGAAAGGGAATAAGGGAGAGAGGCTTAGCCATTAGAAAAGGAAACTAGAACAGCTTTAATGAAAATTAAATTAATAACTATAAAAATGGAATATATACAAATATATACAAAACCAGTACCAAACCCAACCCCCCTGATGGTAATTACATCACCATCACCACTGTGGTGGCACCGGGGCAGTCCCAGACTGGGCCCCGCAGCAGACAGGAGCTGTGTTCAGGAGCTGGATTCTGGTACCAGGTTCAGGAACACACAGACCAGGATCGAAGGCAGAACGGACAGAGTCCTCCTTGGGTGCTCCGAGGAAGGAACCGAAAGAGGACCCAAGCCAAACAAAGCAAAAGCTGGCAAAGCGTCCAAGAGGGGAGGAGAGCCCAGAGACGCTTCGGATCCCACAGCTCTAAACCGAATATGATGTATATGGGATGGAATACCTCGCTGGTCAGTTTAGAGTCACCCGTCCTGTCCACTCCTCTCTGCAGCTGCAGCCTTTCACTTTCTGCACCCCCCCAATGTGGTACACAAGACCCAGCAGTGGCCTTGGTCTGCACACCAATCCTTGGTAGTAACTCTAAACATGAGGCGTTATCACTGCTAGAAGCAGACACTGTCTGTGAAAACAGGATGCTAATTTCAGAAAGTGCAGTTAGTTAGAACTGAGCTGAAAAGTAAAATTACTGAACAGAATTAGTTCTGTTTTCACTCAAACCAAGACAGATCACTATGAAAATAATTTTGCATTTAGATTAGTGGACATAGAGCAAAACCTTGTAACTTGCATGTTTTTTAAACAACTGGTATCAGAATTGTTTCTCTAGAGTCAAGATTTGCCATTACATGAATACATGTGTCTGTGTATGGAAGATATATGCTGGCTATGTATATATTTTGAATGCACGCATTCAGTTAGGAAATATGTTTATTTCCTTCATAACTTTGCACAATGTGAGAGACAATATTAGACAAGAAGTGAATTACTGGAAGCTGTGAGGCACCCAGAGCAAAGAACCTTTTCATAGTTGCCCTGTGTCATCTACATTTTATCTGGGCACTCACAGCAGGCCACTAGCACAGGCAGGGTACTGAGATAGATAAATCTAGTGATAATTTTATTTATTTATCAGATAAAAATTAGAAAATGGATCAGCAGCATATTATTTTTTGTTGAAGGCAAAAATAGTAGTAGAAAAAGTTTTCTAGTAGTAAAAGTTTTCCAGATAAGTTTCCCTGAACCCTATTGCTTAGCTTTGTTGAGTAGAAGAAAAATGAGAATCATTATTTTTTCAGAAAGAGAAAAAAAGCTCTTGTATACATTTAATGTCAATTTATACATACAAGGCTGGAAAGAAAGTGTGATTTCAGTTAAAGCAGAACTCCTGGTGTGTTTCAGCATTCTATACAAACCTACCCATCATGCAGAATTTTTGTCAGGTTTTTATTTGTCTATTTTTGATCTGGTTTTAACTGGTCTATTCACCTCTGCTTAAGGCTGAACCCTTTTATCACATTTCATGAACCAATGTTATTCTTTTATTTAGTGATAAGAATAAATACTCTCTCTCCCTTATGTTATTAGCATATTCTGGAAATATAATAAAGGAGATAACTGCTTAGAACAACATGAAACTCTATCGCAAAATGTAAATTATAAATCTCTATCCAGTGGACTAATCACAATGCATTAAGCATCAGCAGGAAAATTGCAGAGTGAGATTCAGATAGATATGATGAACAGAATGTACAAAACTGGGGGAAAAAGTATTTCTAAAGAGCATCTAATCACAGGGTTTTAAAAGAAATCCTTTTTACTGAGGATTAATTGCACTGTAAAGTACACTTTCCTGATCATCAAAATAATTGTTTGTTGCATGTGTGGTCTGTTATTATCCTAAATAACAGGGTGTGGAAGCTATCAGAAAAGAGATGTTTTATTTTATGATACTTCTGGATGTAAACAGTTTATAAACCACATTTTGGAGGTGATATCTTAATAATTATAATATTTTGCAAAATTATTATTGATTGTAGCTATTAGGTTTTACTTAAAGCTTGATTCCCTGAAAGTTTGTTCATGTAGCTAGAAGATTTTGTTCAGTCTTTTTCTTCTAAAAGAAATATTATCCTTTGTGTTTGCACTGTTTGAAATATTTCCCAGTTAATTTAATGCAGCTTGCCACTTAATTATTGAGAGCACTGTTCAGTTATTTCACTATTAATGAAAATTACACTAATATATTCTATAGCATGAAATATTTGTGATTTGGAGATGGAAGGAATTTTTTTCATATGTCAGGGGAGGAGTGGCCCAGCAGCACCTGCATTATGTGTCCAGTCTCTCAGAAACAGGTAAAATAAATTTCTATGGCTTTTTCTGCAATCAGGAATCATTTTCTTCTATAAACTGTAAAAAGGTAACATGGTATAGTTTTCATTGATACTTTCCCCATAAAAATTTTTCTGCATGTATCTAAGTGTGACCCCTGAGAACAGTGTAGTATTACTTGAAGTTTGCAGTTTCCAATAATATTTCATGCTAAGAAACTGTTGGAGAAGATGTAACTCAGAGTCAGAGCATGCTTACTTTTTATTTAAGTCATGTAAAATCTTTGAATAATAGAATAATACAAAAATTTAGTAAGCAATGAGTATATACATTTTTTTTTCTCAGTAGCTTCTGAAATTAGGGAAGAATTATGAGAACAGTGTCTAATTATGGTGTTACATGTACAGTATAAAAGTTTTTACACACCTTGTATCAAGTAATCAATTAATAAAACACATATGCATTACTATAATTCAGGAACTTCTCTGCAAGTCTCTAATACTTTGTTCTTTACTGCTTAATGGGCACATCTGTATCAGTATTTTAATTTAGATATGGAGTAGAACTTTTGAAGGGAATCACATGATTTTCTCTGCTTACTGGAAATTACCTCAGAAGAACCTAAACCTATACACTCTTAATTCTTTCCCCATTGAATTAACATTAAACATGTGCTCCTATGGCTTTCAGTCCATAGGACCAAGATGGAATTAATCAGAAATAACCCTCCTTTCTCCACCACCATATCCCTACCCAGATATGCATACAGTGTGGCAATTGGGTCCTCAGCCTAAAAGCATTTGAATCTACAGATTCTTTCTGAGATACATTAATTGCTAATGCGGGTAATGAATTAGAGTATACACATTGCTAAAAGCCAGTTTTCTCTACCTTACTGTCATCATTATACTGTGCCTTTGAAAAAAACATCTTTTTGCCCAGGCTCCTTCTTAGTCCAACATCTTTACAATGGCTGTCTAAATTGTGTTGTTTGACACAGCCCTTTTCAGGTTTTCCTAAGAACAGTTTTTATTACTTTCAATACCCATAGATCTATAAATGCTCCTTGAGATTTTAAGGTGTCCCTCAGTCCCTGTGGTGATGTGTTCTGTCTGATCTGTTGCATGTGTATTTTTGCATTCTTTGCTGTTTCAGATTACAACCCAAAGTTTATTAAATTCAGTGGGTTTTGAGTAAGGCTCATTTATTTTGGCATAGGAAACCCAAGAGTCATAAATAATAATTTTATCAGTCAACTACTGTAACCTCAAACTTGTAAGATGATAACAAGTAAAATCATTAATGGGAGTAATATGTAGTCATGAACTTAGTATTAAATGTTTTAACTGTATCACTGATCTAACTTGTGTTCTATCTCAAATTCCAATTTCTGCTTAGAATCAGATGTTTGGGAAATTCAAACATGTTTTCCTCTTCTTCAGTTTCTGTCTTCTTTACAATATCAACTATTTTCTTACTTTAAGTATATTACATCAACCCTCTGAATTTGCCATCTAGAAATATCATGGCACTGCAGGTCTACATTTATAAAGCAAGGTTTTAAGAAAA
The DNA here is from genome assembly GCA_025345505.1 of Todiramphus chloris collaris. NCBI lineage: Eukaryota > Metazoa > Chordata > Aves > Coraciiformes > Alcedinidae > Todiramphus > Todiramphus chloris. The sequence goes on along the minus strand of JANVCC010000010.1, from coordinate 44,794,983 downwards.
GATGGAGGGGAAACATGTAAGTTAGATCCTCTGGTGGAAACTATGTAACCAATATCCCATTTGGCTATATGTATCAGTGTAATTTCTGTCTCATTTCTGTGGTAAACAGTAGAATTATTAATTGTGAAAAAACCCCGTCTTTCAGTAATATTTATTCTGGAGTTCAGTAGTCCATAGGGAGTTCCATCTGCTTTTTCATACAGAAACTTTAATGACATAAATCTTGTTTATACAGAATAGTAACTCAGAATGTGTGGGATAGCCCCCATGTAAACTTCTAGCATTGTGCATCTCTCCACCTTTCTTTCCTTCTACAATGAAATGTATTTGGATTTGGTTTCATTCTGCTTTTCTGAAACAGACTGCCAGGCTCGAGAGACACACCTTTCCTAATTTCAGAGTTTATTCCTCCCTTCAAAGTTAGAGTATATATTATGGAAAGGTGCAATATAGTAAGTAGTTTTGACTTATGTGTCAGAAAAATCAGGATTTTTTTTCAACTTATTATTCTGACAGTTCATCTTAAAATGAAGTTTAAAGATAATTTTTTTTTGGTCTGAACTGCATGGAAATCTTCAGTAACTTCAGTACTAACATTGTGGTTTCATAGTGTCACACATTTTTCTATCTTCTGAATAGTATATATCGCATATACAATAAGAGAGTTGTAGTACCACTGATCCATTTTTAATGTTGTTATTATAATATAATACCTGGAAATCAATTGCCAGAAGAAATTGTAATTAGAAATAACATGGAAGAGTGACATAGTGATTCACCTGATGCATATCTTCAGATATACTAAGTTTGAGGGTTGATATATGGATAAAACTATATATAAGGTGGGTTTTTTCCACATGTGTAAATGTTTTTTCCTAGTTTCCAACTACAATTGAGTTCAGAAAGAAGTAGAGTTGTTTTGCTAGGGTTATTTTTATTATTATTATGGAGAGCATTAAGAGAGATTTCCAGACATATATTCAGATATAAAGCTAAAGCATTAAAGGTTTTCACTAGGTAGAAGAATTCTTAAGACATATTAATGGAATCAAGGTTGAACTTCATAAGCTTAAACTGCTGCTAATTTCTTTTCCTGAAGTAAGAAGAAGACTATGATATCTTGTGTCTTCAAAATCCCACCTTTTGAATCACGGGTAGAATAGTGAAAACAACAATGTGCTACCTTTCCCAAGGGAGAGTCGTTTCATTATAATACATTACTTTGGAGTGATCTGATTTCTGACCTTGTGATTTCAAACTGTAGGTAAAATTATTACTTTGTTTTAATCAGTCCTTTGAGAACTACCCTTCATGTTTTGAGCAGTTCACTAGGAATTTTCTGGGCACACATTTCTGAGAGTGGATAATGATATTAAAGAAAGTAAGTTAAAAAAATTCAATAACTAGGTGCTAGGAGGGTGTGGAAGGACTTGCTAAACCATGAGCCACAAACCATTGGGCACCTGTAAAAACTGCATCCATCACCTGGATCACGGATTTCATGCTACTTAGTCTTTTGTTGTGCTTGTTAACATCTACTTACATTCCTGTTTGGGTAATCAAAATCATTTTACATAATGCTGGAAGACTGTCATGAAACCGTGGCTAATTTATAACAGAACAACCCATTCTTACACTGCTGAGATCCAGGATTTAGGCATGTTCTGTATTAATATAATTACAAAAACTGTGTGTACCGATTATTTACTATCTCCATGACTTCATAGAGCAACTGATCTCTGATTTTTCATATTCAGAGGATTTATGTACTGTGGATGTTTATTTACAACGAAGTTTTATCAGAATGACAACACTGTGTTCTATTACCTGCTTTTTCTGTGACAAGAAAAGATTGAAGCCTTCTCTGCTGTGGTTTGGTTATTTTTTTAAAAAGTTAGCAGTTGATCAAGCACCATACGTGCTTGGAATAAGAAACATCTTTTGAAGATAGCCTTTAAACTTACACTGTTACATGTATGTGAAAGCCTAGAAAAAGAACCACATTTGGAAAAATCACAGTTAAATCTAGTTCATCTGCTTACATACAGGACTCACATTCAAATAGAATATTCTTAACCAATTAATGAGAAAGTTGATTTACTGTAGCTGATATTATCAACATGAGAAATAATCTGAAGATCTGAGGAAAAAAAAACCAAACAACAAAACCCAACACCCAAAAACCCCATTAAAAAAAACAAAACAAAACAAAAACAAAAAACATCCAGCTCTTCTCTATTCTTAATCTTACGGTTGCTTATATTGTCAGAGAATATTTTTTTTTTCACATGTGAATCAGAATAGTTGATTAAATTATAATATGACATAATAAGAATCATGGAAGCTAAGATGAAAATACAAAACACATCTTTTTCTAAAGTATCAGCTTATTATTAGCAATTTTAAAAATCAGACATCTGTTTCAGATTTTAGTCTATAGACAGTTTGTTTCATGCTGATATAATAAAGTGAATGATCTTGCTATCACTATCATTTTCATAATTTTTTTTTTCATGCTTAGTGAAAGCATTAACTTTCCTGGTCAATCACTTTCATATTCTTATTTACTTGATTTTATGTGATTGACTTTTATCTTGGAATTGTTAGAGAAGTTACTGTTTCTCTGTAAAACTGTCTTTATCATTGCCCCCATAGAGGCATACACATCCTTGGAATAATATTGGTATTTATTATCATTCTCTAAATGACACAGTTGTTGAAGTTGTCTATTATGATGACAGCAACAGTGGTTTCAACATCGTAGTATGTGTTCCTTCGCATTCCCAGCATTGCAGAAAATAAGCTTTCAAAATTGAATACAACACACAGATACACAAATAAATAATCAAGCAGTACTTCTGATTACTATATCCAAAGTCTAGAAAAGCAAATTAATACAAAATTTAATAAGGAATAAGACTTCTTATAGGAATAAAACTACTTTGCAGTTGAGGAGTAACAGATTCTAAGTCCACAAAACCAAGCTAAACCTTTTTTTGCACCTTCACACGAAGACTTGACAGCATTTCCAATGTCAAATGTTGGGAATCTCTAGGATATAAATTTTCAATGTTTTCTCTATAAAATTTGGTAGTAGAAATAGAACAACAAAACAACAAAAAAAAAAAAAAATCAAAGTAACCACAAGTAGATTCCATAGTTTCAAGAAAATATCCTAAATATAAGTGGATATGCAATAAATATAGTGTTGACAAGTTTGCTGCAATACTCAATTTATTTTTTTTTATACACAAAACATTTCAACAACCTCATAAATGAAATAATATAGCATAAAATACATGATGGAAGTGTATATATACACACATATATAATGCAGCCTTCAGGTAAATGAGAACTTCCATGAAGCTTTGTTTCATAGAAAGAGAACAGTTATGCATAAGATAATTTCAACAAACTGAAATGGAATATTTTGATTCAATGATATAAAAAGGATTAATTTCAGCTTAAGATGCTGAAATAAGTCTTGACATTTATAAATATATTGTATTTCATTAACGAAAAAATAATGCTTAATATTTGAGTTCTGACTGAAGATGGAAACAGATTTGGTAATTGAAATCTGAATTGAAGGCTAATTTTTAATAATTTTAATTCTACCTGAATCTTATAAAAATTAAAAGGAGCTCTTGCAGACAGACATAATAACTGCATGAATAAGATCGTATTTGACTATATAATGCATTCCCCCCTTTTCTGCATACCTCTGGGAGTAACCAATATCTGTTCTCCCCAGGTTCAATGTGTGGTTGAAGAATGTCCTCAATTATCCTGATTTATGCAAATCTTACCATCTTTACATGTTTGTGGAATACAACTATATTCTTCCTTAAAATACTAAAACTTTTATTTCTATAAGTAAAGGAATACCATTACTTCTGTAAGCAAAATCTTGTATTTATATTTTTAATAGGATTAATTTTGAAATAACTATTTTATCTTATAATGATTTAATTTTATCATATACTTATAGTAATTTAGAAAATGCTTTATGGCATTAAATAACTTTAAATGTAAACATCTATATGTTATCATACTAACTTTTTAAACAATATCTATATAACGGGTTAAAGTATATTCATTTCAATAAGGGGAAATAGAATTTTATTGTGTGTGGAAGAGACAAAAGTTTGTGACCTCTTTTATTTCTCCAGAAGACATGGTTCACTTCAGACCACCATGGAAAAGGAAATATGGTGTTGGAATATCTCATTGTTAAGAAAAAAAAAAGTAGTTCCTTAACTGATAGGGCATCTAATTTCATGTTATTATATCTTTTTTTGGACCAACTATTACAGCAATCTGCCATTGTGAATGGTCCTAGACTTACTCTATGTGTTGGCTCTTGGGTAGTGTCTAAGAAGAGCTCTTATACTGGTGATTCTGTATCACTCTATTTATTTGGAATATCTACTTTCCAGTCCAAACTGTAGTATGCACAGAAAAGATCCAGTATCACAAAATTGTTAAATTGTTTATTTATGTACTTTTGTTGCTAAATGTGATGTTATTTGGCTGATCTAAGAGTTTCCATTAAGATAACTCACACTGAAGGATTTCACCAGGACTCCCTTGTGAAAGCCTGTCAGAGAAGATACCTCAAGGGAAATCTGTGCTGAGAAGACAGGTAGGTCTACAATTGCTCAGGAAGAGTTTTATATGTAAAGGGATTAAGGTTATGTGAATTAAAAAGGCACTGATTCAACTTATCTGTTTAGCAACACTGAGAGTAATGAACCTGTGGTGTGATGTAACAGTTTTTCTGCCCCACACACACTGTTAGACACTGTCTTGATTAACGTTTGCTGTATTGAAACACACCTAGAAGCAAAGCTGATCCATTGTATAAATGTAATTTTCTGCTTTAGAATAACTTGCTGTGAACAACATGGATTATTCACATATAGTTTTAATTTTCAGTTACTAAAATAAATCTCTAACTATCTTTCTTCTTCTAACATAGGTAGACTTAGATTAAAATCTGGTGATCTTTATCACATTTCTTCTTTCTTGTCTGTTAAATTAATTTTCTAAGACAAAAAGAGTACCAGATGGTGATCTTGAGATAAAAAAATGTATTAGCAACATACCAGTTGATTACAAATTTCTCTTCTACAAACTCTTATGACAGAAATAATGTGATAAAAATGTCATATCAAATGCTGGGTTTTTGTTGTGGGTGTCATTTTGGTTGTTCTTCTTTTTTTAGCAGGAGGTCAGATGAAACACACTTGTAAACTCTTGAGTAGTGAAATCACAAGACCTGTGAAAGACTTACTCAAATCTTTCATACTTTTTGCAACTGAATTTGTTCACGCTTCCTGGCTGTATCAGTAGATCTAATATAAGTCTGTATTTTCCAAGTTTCTGAGAACACAAATGGACCTGTAGGTCTTAAACAGATTACCTGCACCATGTTTCCAAATTATAATCAAGACGTGGGAGCTACACTTTAACTTCATCAAAACTGAATAACTCAATATCAGTGCACTCCTCAAAATTTTGCCTTAAACTTCCATCAGTCAGCCGACATGACATTATTTTTGCAAGTACTTTTTTCTACATCTTCTGCATTTTGCCTTTCCTTGCTTCATTGCAGTTGTCTCCTATCTTTCTACACTATACAACTTGAAGAAACTCAAAAGAGATTTCTACCACCTTCCTGAGATAATTTCTGCTTATGCCCAACTCTACATGTCCTCATATAGTTCTCACATATTTCCCTGCACCTACCAATAGATTTCCAAACTCTATGAAAGCAAACAGTGAAAATAATAACTGAAATGAAAATTCGTGGTAAATACTATTAAAAACCAAAATGCACAGCTTTCTTTCTTGGTTCTACAGGTCAGTGATTTTTTTTTGTTGTTCTTGTTTTTTTTTTGTAGCAGATGTTTCCTACATGTTTCAAGTAAAAAAGACAAAGATTTACAATTTATGTTTTCTTCCACTGATAAGCTACTACACAATGTGTTTGGCCACAATCATAACAACTAATAACATATAATAATATAATTAATACAATTATAAATAATAAAATAATGAATAATATAATTCAGTAGAATTAATTTGAATATTTTCTTTCTGATTACATATTTTTAAGTGCATTACTCAAGAATATAAACACTTGTGGTTGACCACAAATGAAGCTGGTGTTTTATATAACCATTTCCCATTTTCTACCATTTGTTAATTCAAATATTTAATTTCTCTTTCTATCTTAAGTATCATCTTAAGGTGGGTCTCTATCTTAGAACTGTAGAATCATAGAATAGTTTCTGTTGGAAAAGACCTTTAAGATCATCAAGTCCAACCATATAACTTACATTACCAAGCCCACCACTATAGCATGTCCCTAAGCACCTCCTCTACATATTTTTTAAATACCTCCAGGGATGGTGACTCCACCACCTCGCTAAGCAGTCTGTTTCACTTTTCTCCATGCTAAACAGTCCCAGTTCCCTCAGCTGCTCCTCAGAAGATTTGTGCTCTAGACCCTTCACCTTCTTTGGACACACTGCAAGAATGTCTTTCTAGTAGTGAGGGGCCCAGAAATTAACACATTATTTAAGGTGCAGCCTCACCACTGCTGAATACAGGGGCATAATAATCTTGTGTATATTACTTTTGTTCTCATTATTGCTTTCTTCCATTGATCATAGAATATGGAACAGAATTTTTCATCATGGGTAGAACAGTCAAATCAGCAGCATCTTTTCCTCCACATGTTTTCTTTAGACATGATCTTTCAAGAACCATAGTTAATACACAGATTATTATGCTTTTTTTTTTTTTGTCTTACACTGAAAGGTTAACTGAAAGCTATCTCACAACTTTTAAATTATTGACTTTATAATTTCCTTTCCTCCTGATTACTTCTTTTCTTGATCTCTGAAAATACTTCTCATTCCCCTTAATAATTTACTGTTACTTCTAGCAAGGTAATTTCCTTTCTTCCAATTTTTTCTAAGATAATTTCCAAAAAGTTTCCATTCTTTTCTTGGGAAAAAATCTGGAAGTACTAAGATGTCAGTTGAATGTCTGCCCAGACCTCCTACCTGCATTTCACATTGTTGTTCACTACTTCAAAAAAAAACAACCTTACCAGAACTTGCTGCTAGAGTGCCACATCAACAGGAGTCTTAAGACATAGCCCTTCTCTCTGATACACCACCTGAGACTTATTCCTTTAAGTACGTGAGAAATTCTTTCTATGACTTTCCCCTAAGTCCTAGTCTTCTTTGGACCAATCCAATTATCTAAGATAATGTATGGTGATCCTGTCAATAGTTTGTCTGAATAACAACAAAAAGAGAGAAGAGCAGTTGTTTTGTATGTTGTTGGGTTTTTTCTTTTCTATTTTCTGATATTTAATAGAAGGGGAAGCAATGAAATCATTGAATTGCATGATGCTGCATATTTTTTTACAACAAAACCTTTTCTGTCTGGAGCACTAAAAATGGAGAAGTGCAGCCTTCACTATGTCCACAATAATAGCAGTTATTTAAAGAATTAGTGGGACATTCATTAAAATGCAAATTTAAGGTAATAACTGTTCAAGTTGCATTTATCTGGAGCTTCCACTGGATTCAGTTTTGTGTGATTTTATAGTTAACTACCCTCACCTGTAAAAGTAACTTTTTTTCTTCATATTAATAATTTAAAGAAGTACAACAGGTTCCTGAGTTTAAAATGAAACATGGTCTTACATGTTTTGCTAGGATGTGGTCAAATTATTCAGGATGTTGCATTAATGAACATATTAATAGAAAGTTTTTCACTGTCAAACTGAGATTTGGTGGTATAAAGAAAATACTTTTCATGTGCCTTACATTAGTTCTAAAAAGCAACTGTACCAAAGCCAAATAAATGACATAGTCCTTACCTCTTCTGAAATACCATTTACAGGAAAAATAAAGTAAATATTTAGAAGTATAATGTAGACAAAGATAGATATGACTACAGCTTCTTTATTTCTTTAATTATCAAATGCATAAAAATAGATAAAAATCAAAATGTAAGGGGTTTTTCGTTATGTGGAAAAAGTAATTAAATTCACTGACGTGTTGCACATCTGAATGTGAGGACTTGTCATCTCATTATCCTTTTCAAACACATGAATACATTTCAAATCAAATATACATTTCAACCTTTAAAATTTATTACAATTGCTAACAAGACGTAAATCATTTCATAAATCAAACTTTAAAGTTTGAGGAACTTTAGTAGAAACTTGCACTCAGAAATGAACATTGAAAACTGATGCAGAGTACAAGCTGGTCTTTAGCCTCTTGATTAGCATCTTTTTTCTTCTAAGAAAATTCAAGAAAGTGAGGAACAGAAAAATGGAAATAGAAGTGCTTTCAGAATAGCATAAAAATGCAAACATTAATTTCATTCAGATGAGGTCATTTGCATGCACTGATCACAATAAAATTTTATCTCATTACTGTCTCAAGCCTGTGACTTGTCTCCCTTTTATAAGTGCTATTCAGTTTAATAAAATAACTGCCTTCATTTTATCTAAAACATGTGTGACCACTACATGGTTTTTGCATGATGGTCAATTTTTAATAGTTATTTATCTTGTTATGTTCTAACACAGTCTTCTTAATTCCTTGTCAGAATAATTTTTCAAATGGGACACTTAATTAAGTATTAGCTGTAGGCCTTTTTTTTCAGCAATATTTAATTGACTTAAATATTTTAAATAAAAGCATTCTTTCATTCACACAGATTATATGTATAATATGTATTTACATTCAATAAATATGTATAATATATATTATGATTATATGTATTTACAGTCAATCACTTGCTCTTTGACACATGAGATACAGATATTTTTTATATTTTCCCATTTCAGAGCAATCAGATCTTGCACAAATTTTCAGTTGTATTACCAGATGTAGATGCCTTGCAGATGACCCTTAAGCTTTGGTCATCAGAATCATTCAGAGCCAGACTGCACTGGAGCTGCACTCAAGGCTTTCTTGTGGTTGTGAGATGGAGAAACTGAAAGCTATAAGAACTTTCCCATGCTTTCATGTCATGAGTAGTGAAAGCAAATAGAATCTAGGAATAGAGGAGCCAAAATCCTGATATATAAGGTTTTCAGTCTCTCATAATCCTCTCAAACCCTGCCCAGTCTGCCAGAAAACAGAAGGGAGAGGGGGAACGTAGCAAGATATCAAATAATTAGTGAAAATCAAAAATAAATTTAAAGTATCTTGATAGTCCATGAGGTCACAATTACCTCAGGCATAGAAATTTCCCTGTGAAATGGTACACAGCTGTTAAGGTAGAGCATGTGTTTGTGAAAACAGTGAGAAGAGTGCACACGTGCTGAAGGTATGTGTCCTCAAGTCCTAAGCAGTTCTGAGCTTCATTTACTGTTGGCAGTGGATGGGGAGTAAAAGGGCAGGAAAAGGGTACAGATCATTTCATTTGTGGAAATTGTTTACTCAGAGATCTGGATGAATCAGGAAGGAAAGAAAGCATCTTTCTCTATCATGCAGTAAATAGTGGCAGGTGCCTCTTTGTGCTAACTTTCTTTCATAGCTGAGTAGTAGGGCTCTTTGTCAGGGCTGCTACAGCACAGAGGTAGTTGTTTATTGAATCTCTGTAGTCAGACTGAGCCTTCCTTGCTGAGGGCAACAATGCTTAAATAACTAGACGTATTTAACATTTCAGATGGAATAAGGCTACATCTTCCAAGGAAGGAAGAGGTTTTTCCTGCTGCACTTTTAAAGTACCTGACTATTGGATACCTACATCTCAGACCTGGGTCTGGAGTTACTGATCAGTATGGTAGAGAAGTTTAATGTTATGTTCCTTTTTTTGTGCTAATACATTTCCCTTGTTTTACATATCATGTAAGAACTGCCTGCTAGGAATACCCAAGAGAAGTGGTTAATTTTTCTGAGATTCCTAGAAGATGCTTGAGATAGTTTATCGTGTGTGAGAGATGCAGACATGCGCTTAACTGTTAGGTCATGTGTATTAATGACTTAGATGTTGCCATTAACTATATGTTAAAAGTTTTAGAGTTCAAAATTAAACCAAGCTGATTTTTTTAGACTTATTTCTACAGAAGAAATAAAAATATAAATGATAGTAAGGGAAGCAAAACAATAACAGAGGTACCAGTCAACATTTTTCTAAGAAAGCACATCTGTTGGAGTCAGATTTATCAGAGTAGCAGATCTGTGGATAGAATTTCAGATTCACATAGATAACAGATAGAACAAGAGATATCTATTTATCACAAGAGGAGTAGCTAGTTATTTTTTTACTATCATTGAAATATTTTCTGTTAACAGTTTTCTCTGAAGAAATGTCCCCTCATGGTCTGAGTTAATGAGAAAGGAAGAGTGGTTCCATGGTTTAAGTGATTTTCTGAGACTTGACCTGTATGCATTCAACTGTCCATTTTCTTACAATTTTTCCATGTGAATTTGTACAGCTTTCCTGTACATCAAGTCCCATTTGTAAGAGGGAATAGTTTAAAAGAGTACTGTGAGGCTGAATATATGAAAGAGAAAACAAGCATAACATGATACGTTCTGCATTGCTTATTACCATTAAAAAAAAAAAATGAAGAAATTAAAGAATCAATCTATTACTTGTGAAACACATAATTAATGACAGATGTTCCTCATCTGATTGTCCATAAGAAATCATTTGCCTGTGGAGATTTACAGTATCTAATTCATAAAAGAAATAATATTCTTTACTGATTTTCATATGATGATTCTTTTCTGCCTTGCAGATTGTAGTGGGAATGGTTTCAAATACATTATCAATTTTGCTAATAAACATAGCTTAATAAGATACTGTGTGAAATTATTCTATTATGAACTGATGGAAAGATATTCTTCCTTTAGATTTCTATTCATTATACACTGTTCTAACATACTTGTTAATAGCTTAAGAGAATCCATTTCTAGAGAGCAAATTGTAATGCTAATTTTTTATCTGATGAGTTAAATTCATATTAGGTCAGACAAAAAATAAGTTTAAAATATTATTTTAATGTGAATAATTTCTGATTGGATACATCATTATGGAATGGAATGTAATGAATACCTGAAATGCTAAAAATCACTAATGACATAAAATGCAGTAGTATAATATAACTGTTTTAAGATCTTCCCATCAATATTATAATTAACTGTGGTTACATTATCAAATGGCACTCCATATCTGCTTTGAATGATTTTTTTTAATGAAGTATTTAATCACTTTCTTATCTAGTTTCTCCTTTGTTCTGTTAGATATCTCTTCTAAATTCCCCTTGGATACCAAATTCAAAGACTTATACTTACTCAAAATACAGTGAAATACAGATTTTTCATATTTATGCACATATATAAGCCTTTAGAGGATTGTTCCCTTAGGTTTAATGAATTAAGAATAATCCATTAACTTGAAATCACCCGTTTTCTACAGTGAAAATAAAGTGATACTTTCATTATTATGAAAAATATATCTCAGATTTCTGAATCTGATTTTTTAATTCCTGATTAATTTTCATTCTGTCTCCTATTGAATTGGGTGCATTTATTTTGCAAACCCTACTTACATCAAACCCCTCTCATGGAGTAACATTGTTCTCTATATTGTAAAAAAATAACTCACTCATTATGGAAGTATATTTTCAGATTTTTTTCTGATGTATGAGTGAGAGTGCTTTTTTCATAAGTCCTCTCCCCTAGTCTCTGCTAAGTGTCCCTGGATGGTATTTAAAACTTAAGTGTAAAATCATGTTTTAGAATGTACAAATTAAAAATGTAAGTTTGTAAGATGGAAGAAGTAAGGCTTTTATTTCTTCTATTGAAATATTTTTTTACAGCCTAATAAAAGTTGTGTTTATGGTTTTTTTAATATATTCATTTTTCTTATTTTCATCCTATTACTCTGGTTATGCATTCAGACAATTATTCACTATTAAAATAAATTATGCATGGTTTATGGTTTCCTTATTATCATGAATAATTTCATGTAACATTTGAAAATAATGTTCTCACTTTTTGTAGCAAACATATATTCAGTTTGCAGATATATTTTGTCCTTGGGATCAGCAAATATCACAGATTACCTCCTTTATCCTTTTCAGATGTTGCAATGCATTTATTCAAACATATCTTTTCCTGACATTTCAGTCTATCTTAGAGTTCAGAGTCTTCAAGAAATACTCCAGGTAAACCTGCATAATCAGACTAAAGTTGCAGTGATTTGGGAGTCACTGCATGGCTGATCTGCATGAATAGCTCGCCTTGTGACCTGAGAATAAGTTTTAAATGCTAAGAGTGTATTGTTACACTTTATTTCAAGAAATGCAAAATCCTCAGATCCTGCAATACACATTCTCATGTAGAAAACGAAGTATATCTGACAGAACAATGGTCATAAACAAAAGGCCTGTTCTGACGTGAATCACAATCATTTCAGAGCAAAATGTTTATGCCTCTCCTTTAATAACTCCAGTCCTGCAAGCACCCTTAAAAATTAATCTCTGAACTCCAAAGTAAACTGGCAGGTGGTATTAGAAACTATAGAAAAAATGACAGGGAGTTGGAACATGGACAATTTAGAGCATAAACAGAACTGGGACTCTGTCATGTGGTTTTGAAGAATTGCATACATACCATGGCCTCACAAGACACCTGGCCTGAAGATCTTTTAAGCTAGTAAAGTCACACAGATTTATAGGAGAAAAAAGACTGGGAGGCATGAAACAGAACTAAGTTTCATGATGAATGATGCTCTATTATCAGCAGATATTGATTTTGATACTATCAGTGAAGAAATCCTCTATTTAATAATAAGAGCAACATGGTAAAATATTGACCTTAAATGCTCCTTCTGGAAGAACAGAAAATGAAATATAAGAAATTTTATGAAAACAATTAGAAATCCAAAGTGTTTTATGAAGGGTGTTAACAAATAACAAGTAGTATTCCTAACTGAAACATCCACATAACTGCAGGTGACTGCGATGTGGAAATATTAAAGGTACTTGCATAGAAAACAATTGTAATTAATGAGAGTCTTCATGATATAATGAAAGGAAGAATAAGGAGAATAATTAATTAAACATATACAAAATTATGACTGTAAAGAGAAATGTGTTTCATAAACTTAGTACTTATCTGCAACCCTAAATGAGGTAGGATATTAGTTGCTATCAATCAGCTTAATCATGTGTTTACAGATTCCTGACATTAGACTAATATGAAGAACAAGAGGAACCTCAGGAGATATTTATACTCAGACCACTGACTTAGAAGGACTGTTAAAAAAATACTTGCTATGACAGAGATGTAAGGGAAACAGATGAGCTGCTGGTACATTTCAGAACCTTTATGAAATCTAAAATATAGCCAGGTATATCAAGCTGAAAGTAAGGCTTTGGAAGACTGCTATGTAAATTTCAGATATTATTGATACCTTGTATGACATGTTCAGGCATATACTGAAAAAAGACACCAGAGACCATGAAAATTGAGAACAGGGGATAATTTGAGGACATGATTCTAAAGCTTCCTGTTTGTAAAATGAATTGCAAACTACATATTTTCAGAATCAGCCATTTCTTGAAGAAGTGAAAATCTTGTATGTTTTAGTGAAGAAAAAGAAGACTGAAATAAATACTAATGATTTGAGTGGTTTGTAGGAGTCTCAATGAAAGAAGACAAATACGATTGAATTTGACAAAGAGAAAATAGTACAAATCTTTAAGACACAAAAACTACAATTAAAGAAACATAGGATAAATAGAAATACAAGCTTTGAACTAATATTTTCAGATGCTGATCTGGTTTATGAGCAGGAGGAAAAAAATGAAGAATGTTATAAGTTAATGAGAATGAAAAAGCTTAATATTTTAGAGCATTCCTTATAAATTATTTAAGGCAAGAAAGGATAAACCAAACTGAATGCTTTGCATGATAATTTTGTCTTTTGAGATCCTGAAAGAAAACATAAAGAACTTGAATTTTTGAAAAAAATTTGAAGTAAAACCCACTGCAAGACATCTTGCCGAAGTGCAACCAATAGCATATATTTTATACATCCCTACCTTATAAAAAGGGACAACAGGACAGAATTAGTATGATTTGTAATACCCAGTAATCTGTTCTGTACTTCCTACAGTAATTTACTACTGTGGAAGTCAATAATTTGCACAGTTTAAATATCTTTGAGTACTATTTATTACTAATAATTTAATAAGAAAGCATGATTATAGGATAATTTTACTTACATAAGCCTGCGGATAATTTTTAAATTAAAAAAGACCACTATAATGCAACTGACACTTTTGGATGTTACAATGTCATTATCTTTAAGAAATGAGACATTTCACTTACTAAATAGAAAACAAGACAAGTACATTCATCTTAAAATATCAAATTATTTTAAGAATACTGAGGCAATTTTTTGAAACATCAGAGAAAAATTATATATTAAAAGCTAAGAAAGATTGCAGGAGCTCTATGAGAAACTAAATAAAGCAATGCAATGACATGCCAACAATTTCATTCAGCAGGGCATGCATGCAGTTAGAGTGACTAAACCTACACTAGTTAATTTTTTTAATTGAAGAACATACCTCCAGTGCTCTCTCTCAGAGGAAGGGAAAGCAGAACTTTTAACAGAACTAGAAAGCTCTTGATATGAATTATCATAAGAGAGGGCACATTTGTGGCAGAAGCTGACATCTTCCAGAGCTTAATGGCATCTAACACAGAGACACTTTCAGAATGAAGGAGCAGGTTGGATGCATGGAACTCATCTGTAGGATGGATGACAGATTGGCCAAGAGCTTGTACATCAGGATCAGAAGAGAGAGTCCCCTGCCTAGTGTAACTGGGAAGGAAGAGTGAGTTGGGTTTAATTGGCACACTTCTTTCTATCAATCAGTGACTCCAGACCAAGAGAAAATTAAGTGTGGAATATGGCAGCATTGCAGATCATTTATTCTGATTTTGGTTGGTTGGTTGGTTGGTTGATTGGTTGGTTGTGGGGTTTTTTGTATTGTTTTGTTTTAGGGTTTTTGTGACTTTTTTTTACTCTTGTTCATTTTGATTTGGGTTGAAATGACAAGTTACTTAGCAGATCATTGAATATTGTAAATACTAGAGGTAGGTCTGAATAGTGAAACTCAGCTTTGACACTTGGTGGGGTTGAAAAGAGCTAAAGAGAAAGAGCAATTGGAGATATAAGAGGGAATATAAGGGAAATAATGAAGAAAGAACAATTGATACAGATTACTGATAATGGAGAGCCCATTGTTTAGAGTACAACCCCAGATATGGAAAATTAGTTTTCCGATATAATAAAGACATATGATGAAAAAAATTCAGGGCAAGGATGTGGTAAGAGATCTTGTTAAAGCTATTAACCTTAAGAGAAATTGGCATCAGGCTGTTAATAATTAAGAGCAATGTGCATATCCTTAAACCAGAAAACTATCTGATTACTGGTGTGCATGCTTATGAAAGCATGTATGTGAGCACATACAGAGTAAATCATTCTGTAGCATATTACAGAATGATTGGTCTGTGCATGTATATTATAATTACAACCATACCGTTGAAGCATTTTAGCACAAATTCTGTTGCTATGATGAAATATTTAGCTGGGGTGATGGCACTTGGTATACATCATCGGAGTAGCAGCTATTAGTTATATAGTACATTATCGATGTGACAATTTTGAGAGGATGTGTAATATATAACTAGAAGAGTCCCATTTGGACATCAATTTATGATATTTACTGTTATTAATAATGCAGTGGGTTTAGTTTCATACAGCAAATAAAAATAATTCTGATTCTAAACAGCAGTAAAATTCCTGTAAATAGTGCCACAGCAGCTTCTACCATGCAGTGCCTTTTGTGATCTATCACAAACAACTAAAATATATTTAGTTTTATCTATCTAGTCTGAGAACTATTTCCCAGTCGCTTCATTGTGATAATTTTGTTGGATGTATGAACCCAGTACTGAATGTTATCTTGAGTAATTCCTTGCTGAATAAACTGGTGATTTTATTAAGCAACACATAGTATAATGCTTATGTTGCACTTCGTAACAACAACACAGTTTTCTGATGTCCAACAATTTTCCACCCTGATTTCACACATAGTGACTGTCTGCATGTTGATTGCTTACAGATTCTACCTTCAACTCTAAATTTTGCTTTCTGATAAACTATCAGTGAAATATGTTGAGGAAAACATGGTTAAAAAAAGATGACTGAAGAAAACACATTCAAAAGCTCACATGAAGCATACTAGATAATTTTGTATAATGTTTATGGAAATGTTTTCATGTCTCATAAAATTTTTTAACCTTCAGTAATATCTAGTTAGAAAGTGTAATTTTGAAAGATGTGTAAGAATATCCTTCCCATTTATGAACAAGAATATGACAAAATGTGCAAACATAAGCATTATGTATCTTTGTACTAAACTTCCCTGTTCTTTGTCAGTGCACTGAAAGAAAATAAGTATTTTAATATTTTTAACAAAGTGAAACAAAATTCTTCTACTTAATCAGAGGAAAAGTTCATTATAAACTGTGGTCTTTATTCTTCATATTATCAGTTTGACATGATAACAACCGTAATGATCATAGAATCATAGAATAATAGGGGTTGGAAGGGACCTCTGGAGATCATCAAGTCCAAACTGCAAAGGGCAGACCACACAGGAACGTATTCAGGCGAGTTTTGGAAGTCTAGAGGAGACTCCACAACCTCTCCAGGCAGCCTGTTCCAGTGCTTTGTCAACTTCATAGTAAATAACTTTTTTCCTCATGTTGAGGTGGAGCTTCCTGTGTTACAGGTCACTTTAAATAAGTTTAGATTAAGAATGAAACAAAAAAGATTCTAAGAATAGTTATTTACTGGGACTATGCGTGAGTTTTAATCCTAGATTTTTTACTTTTTTTAATGAATGTTAATATCCAGTGTGTTATTTTATTTCTATTTCATTTTAAGGATTGTTTTTTTGTTGCTATGCTTGTTTCGTTTTGGACTTTTTTTTTTCCAAGTAAAGAATCCTAATATGCTGTAGGTTATACCTAAAAAAATGAATTATCCAACATAAATTAAAATGTACTTACATAATTTTGACTTAAAAAACATATATATACATAGACACGTACACAAAGTCTTAATTTGATTTTGTTTTAACTTGTGCATCATATAATTTGTGATCATAAAGCCCAAATTTGATAGCTTGTCCTTGGGCTACTTTAACATAGACATCCTTTGAGTAAGGCACTTGTGTATCTTATGTTTATTACTTTATTAAATGGAATTATAAATGCTCAAAGAAGGTTGTGAATCAAAATAAAGAGTATGGATGGGCAGGCAGACTTTTCTGACATTTTGACTTACACGCGTTGTTTCATGTATCAACAAAAAGAAAAGCAAAAATAAAATATTCATTTCAAATAATTTGAAAATTAATATTTTTTTTAACCTATGATTATTTATAATAAAACTTATGTCCTGTCTGATAGTATGAGAAATAAGAGAAGATTAAACAAAGACAGTATGGATTTAGCCTTTTGAAATACGGAGTTATACTGAATTTCCCAAACTCAGTTTGTTCTAGATTATTCAGTTGCTATTTAATCATACAACAGGTCTCAATCTCCCAGGACTGTGAGGATGTCTCAGATACCTCAAATAGTCATAAACATAAGATCCATGATTTTTAAGGATGTGAACCATGCTGAATTTCTCCACAGATAGGAACACACCTTACATCTCCCGTGTAGCAAACAATAGGACAAGAGGAACTGGCCTCAGATTGCACCAGGGGAAGTTTAGACTGGAAGTTAGGAAAAATTTCTTCACAGAAAGGATTGTAAAGGCCTAGAGCAGGCTGCCCAGGGAACTGGGCATTCCTTGAGGTATTTGAAAATCATGTAGATGACCTGCTTAAGGACAAGGTTTAGTGGTGAACTGTCAGTGTTAATGGTGGGACCTGAGGATCTTGAAGGTCTCTTTCAACCAGAACAATTCTATGATTCTATACATGCAACCACCTCCATGTAGATACCACAATCTAAGCATCTTAATTTTGGGTAGAATTCTAAATATTTTAAGGACTCTAATGTAATGTATCAGATAACTATATATGATAAAATATTATGTAATCTTTGTCTCACTATGCAAACCCATAAAGCGTTGATATAATAAAAAAACTGTGTTACCTCCCATTCCTTTGTTGTAAAATACACTAATTTATTTATTTCATTCAACTTTGGTGAGGTTTCCCAATCACTATAGAAGTATATTCTAATCGTATTCTCAGTGTGAACTATATTGTGTGCCACAGCTGTCACTAAGATACCATCTCTGTTTAAATTTCACTTAAATCTTCAAAGGTAGCACAAGTGGAATTTCTGTACTGAAAGCTATAAACACTCTAAAAATGCTATGAGAGACTTCAGAGTGAACTGGATGCTTCCTGGTTATGAAGTGCTCTTCTCTTTTAACTAATCCACTTCAAAACACTTCAACGTCAATGCAAAGATTCCCGGTGGCTTCATTCAGCATTTACTCAGCCCTTGTTTCTGATACACCAAGTAAACAAGAACAATGAGAAAAGAAAAATCATTGTGCTTAATGAAATATAGCAATCACTGGTACATAATTAGCTGCTAATTTCAACACCATTTCTCAGCTATCTCATAGTGATTAATGGGGGCTGGTTTATTTTTTTAATATTTTTGGTGATTTACAGAGTAATTAAACAAATGTAGTTAAACAATTGGCTAGGTAATAAATCATGAAGTATACTTGATTTAATAATTTCTTTTATGTTTTACTTATTAATGCTCATGTCTTCTGCTGTAATAGTGTAATTTTGGTGAGAGCTTAAACAGTAAGTGACAGCAAAATAGTCCAAAATATAAGAATGTATGTATGCTATTTTACTAGTCACCAAATTCTTGTCTGGTCTGCTCTTTCCTGTTCCCATCCCTACCCCACTCTTATACTCAGATAGTTCAACCACTGTACAGGACTGACGTACCTTTCTTTCCAAATGATGTGCTAGTCATGAAAAATATTAATTTTCGCTTCTGTTCAAATCACGTATTACAGACAGCCCTGGTATTTGTGTCCTGTGAAAAACTGCTTTTCTTGCCCCCTTCTTTCCTGCTGCTCATCATTGCTTCCTTGGATATCAGAGCTACTCTCTGAATATGTTAGTTATGCAGGAATAATGACATAAAAGCCTGGCAATGCTTTAGAAGAGGAACTCTTTATTACACTTTTCTAACAACCTTTAATATCTCTAACACTCAGCAGTTTTCTGAGTTTCTTTTGTGAAAGGAGAGATCATGGCTATATGGCAAAATGGCATAGGATTTGCAACTATTACTACTTTCATTAATGCACCTGAAATTCAACAAAACCAAACAATAGATTTCATCTGTGCCTGATAGGGGAAATGTATAGGTTTTCAAACACCCTTTATCTGCTTGCATTGAATTAATAAACAATAATTAGAGAAAAAGTTTAACATCATAGGCACATAACTTTTCCCAATCCATATTTCTGAAAGACAGTAAGGACACATATATTAAATAATTTCCTTCATGTAAAATATCATTAGAATTATTTTTCCTATAATAATAATAATGAAAATACAGTTACTAATTATAATGATCCTAGTTATTCTTCACAGGGCTGTAACACTCTGGATTCCAGAAAACCTAAATGGTATCATATGTGCATACTGAAATGTATGCTGCCTGGGGCAGGGTGAAAGGAATGGAAAGACAGACTAGCATTTCATAGCAATCTCATGAATGATTCAAAATACAAATGTGTATTCCCAAAGAGACTTTTTTGCTTTAGCTCTAAGGATAGGTAGCAGAAGTAGGAAGAAAAGTCAGTAATCCGCATGCATTATCTGAACAAAAACCTTGATGTATGTCATGTACTGTGCATACTTGTACTCATTGACTGCACTCTGATTAATTCTCTATAAACCTGTATTTACAGTATCTGGGGTGGTTTTCTTATTAAATATTAAGGAATCTTGAAACTGCACTGTTCTTGGAAGGCAGTAACTCAAAATATCTACTATGCAGGATCCATTCAGACTTGTTGGGGAGAACTCTGAAGTTATATATAAGGAAATGCAATTTAATTCTTAAAATAACTTTCCAAAGCAGTCAATATGCGCTGGAACATGTCCAAAGAAGGGCCACGAGGATGATCAGTGGGCTGGAGCACCTCTCCTATGAGGACAGACTGAGAGAGTTGGGGTTGTTCAGTCTGGAAAACAGAAGGCTCTGGGGAGACCTTATTGTGTCTTTCCAGTATCTTAAGGGGGCCTACAAGAAAGCTGGGGAGGGACTTTTTAGGCTGTTAGACCATGATAGGGCTAGAGGGAATAGATTAAAACTAGAGATAGGTTGATTCAGGTTAGACATTAGGAAGAATTTCTTCACCATGATGGTGGTGAGACACTGGACCAGGTTGCCCAGAGAGGTGGCGGAAGCCCCATCCTTGGAAGTTTTTAAGACCAGGCTGAATGGGGCTCTGAGACACCTGATCTAGTGGGAGGTGTCCCTGCCATTGGCAGAGGGGTTGGAACTAGATGATCTTTAAGGTCCCTTCCAACCCTGACAATTCTATGATTCTATGAATATGTAGGTATTTTGCAGAAAGCTTAAGTCTGCAGGCCGGTGACCAGAACAGCTTGTCCAGAAATGATACAAAAGTTCCTACTCTGACATTCCCAGCATTAGTAAGTAGTTAATGTGACTGCCTTGCAGGCAAGAGATTGTACTAATATGCCTGAAGCAGATCAATGTGTAGAGACAAATGTGTATAAAAGTCTAAATTCATAGTATTCATTTTCTAGCAAGCTTCTATTTCAGAACACATCAAGAGAGAATATATCTAAAGCAAATCTGTTAGCAGGTAACTTCTCTGTGGCTTAAGAGATCAAACAGACCAATTATGCCACATTACTGAGGTCACTAATGTAAATTGTACTGTATAAAAGGACATGGATGTACATCCATAACATTGTCAGTAATCTGAAACAGAATTTATATTACTTTCCAAACCTTAAAATATTAGAAAAAATAGCAAACCAGATTATTAGCAGACTTATACTTTCACTTTATGAAGTATTGGAACATATGATACAAGCTACTCAAAACAGAACTTTAACAATAATGTTAACAATCTATCAAGGTAACTGATACCATTATTCTTGCAATTATCCTTCCTCCTTCTCTCCATCATGCTCTCAGCAGCGTGAATGGAAAGAGTAAGGAAGTTAATAAGCACTTTCTAAGGGCTGTTGTATTCCAATTCTGCTGCCTGTAAAGATGGTTGTTGTCATGTAAGGCAACAGACCTTCTAACCACACATTACTACGAGTCATTGTGTAGAAGATAAATATCTTAAACAGATAAATGTTCAAATATATTTCCAATATACTTTTAATTTATAGCGAGTAGTACCTGAACTGTTTTTTAGAATCATTATTTTCCAAACAGCAATCCTTCATTTTGTGTATCCTTTCTTTCTATAGAAGTAAAGAATATATATTTATATCCCCTGTCAGGCATCTTGCCTTGAAAAATATAATGTAATTTAAAGTATGTCACTTCAGGAGAAGCCGCAGGGGAGGCACACAAAAGCAACAAGTATTTTCCTCAAGCAGTGAAAGTACAGAGATTTTTCAATATCTCAGTTTCCCATAGCAACCCACTTGTTGACCCACTTTAAGAAAATTTTGTCCATTTGTAGCTGATTTTTTATTTCAAGAAATAAAGAATAAAAGAAAACAGTCATTACTGAGGCATAACTGGAACTCGATTTCAAAAAGGATTGACTGAATACAAAAATGCACAAATTATTTTTGTATAAACCATATTTTATTTCCATATTTTTTCAGTGGCAAGATGTGTGCATGTATGTATAAAAACGTAATGATCATATCAATGCCATTAAAAATAATACTGGCTTCTACTCTTTAAGTAATTATAGTGCATACCTTATATAATCTTGCATAACTTATATAATCATGCATAGCTTCAGCAATATTTTTAAAACCAAAAATAAAGATTAAACTGACATCTACATATATGCTGTAAATATGTTACTGTGTTTAGATATTGAGATACTCACAACTTCAAGTCCCTTAGAGTTTAGTAACGTATTAAGCAGACTCTGCGATGAAGACCATTCTTTTATTTGAATTGTTGTGTATGGCTATTTCTTCCTCTTCACTGGATAGAGAAAGTGTTATGGCTAGTTAATCTCAGGAATTTGGTGCCTTTTAAAATTGTCTATATACAAAGTAAGTACCAAAACCAACTCATACCTAAGATCATGTAAAAAGAAATCTATATAAATTAATTAAATGGGTTAAAATAAATAAATAAATAAAATCCCAAATGAACAAAAAAAACACACCACCACTATCCCACAAAAAAAAGCAAACCAAAACAAACCCATGCATCATGAAGTAAGGATTGGAGGAATTTTTCATTTTTAATTATACAAAGTTATCAACATAGGTGATATTCTGGGAACCTTAATTACTACTCCCCAACCACTTTCCTTGTAATTTTTTTTTTTTTTTTTTTTTTTTTTAACTGGCTATTTTAGAGATTGAAAGATAGCTTATCAGATTTTTTTTTAATTTTTATTTTAGGAACATAATTGTTACAAATTTGAAAATGCAACTGAGGAATACATTTGCCTTCCTACTGATACAAAGGCAGGTAATTCATGAGCTATTTTAACTGTCTTTCCACACACTTGCTAATATGCAAGGTCAGATAATAGTGATGTTTAGTTTTTTTTAATGTTAGTAGTTTACCTTTAAGGCTCCTCTTTTATATCAGGATATCTAAAAGGTGACAGAACTTCTGGGGTTACATGTTGGATTTTTTAGAGTGATACTTTTTTCTTTTTTTTTAAGATGTCATTTAATTTTGCTCTTTTTATGTTGAGATTATAATTCTTTCTGATATTCTAAATGTCTATATATCTATTAAATAAATAAGGCTTTGTATTCAGAATAACATAGTAAATTATTAAATCAGATAGAGAGAAGCACATTATAAAATATTCTTCACTGTATCTTGATATGAGTAAGTCTTGTTAAATGCCTGAAATATGAAAGATTTTAGGACGATAAATGCATTTTGAATATGAGAAAAGAAGACAAACCAGATACCTATAAAGACAGGTTAGTTTCCGTGTACTCATTGGTCCTTGGATATTTCAAAAATTCCTTACTTCTACATTTTGTGTAGCTTTTTTTTTGTTTTTTTGTGGGTTTTTTTGGTTTTTTTTTTGTTTTTTTTTTTTAATTGTTCTGTTCTGTAGGAATATAATGACCAGATAATCTTACAGGTCTTGTAGGATTTGTTCCACTCATATTATAAGTTTAAGAAACTTTTCTGAAATTCTTCCATCCTTAAATCATGCTGGAAGCAGTACAAGAAATAGGGTTTTTTTTTTTATTGTCTGGTATTTATGGGCTCAATGAACACAGACAGAAACTACAGTAATAAAAACTGAACCAAGTTTTTATTAAACTCAACACTAGAAGTTTAGTTAAGTTGGCTAAAACTCTGCAGGATACTTGGTGTACCTCAGAATTGTTCATATAATTTGACTATATGAGGTTCTAGAGGTATGTGGACCAAAGTGAAAAGTAGGCCTGCATGAACCTCTTCAGGTTCACTGAGGCCAAGTGCAAGGTCCTGCACCTTTGCCAGAGCAATCTCTGATATCAGTACAGGCTGGAAGATGAAAGGATTGAGAGAAACCCTGCGGAGAAGGATGGTGGTGGATGAAAAGCTGGATGTGAGGCATTGATGTGCACTCACACACCAGAAGGCCAACTGTATCCTGTTCTTCATCAAAACAAGTGTGACCAGCAGGCTGAGGGAGGTGATTCTGCCCCTCTACTCTGCTCTGGTGATACCTCATCTGGAGTACTGCATCCAGCTCTGGAGCCCTCAGCACAAGACGTGAGCCTATTGAAATGAATCCAGAGGAAAGCCACAAAAAATGATCAGAGGAATGAAACACCTCTCCTGTGTAGAAAGATTCAGAGAGTTGGGGATGTTCAGGATGGAGAAAAGAAGGGACAGCCTTTCAGTACTCAAAGGGAGACTATAAGAAAGACAGGGACAGACTTTTAGCAGGGCCTGTAGTGACAGGACAAGGTTAATGACTTTAAGATAAAATAGCATAAATTTAGACCAGATATAAGGAAGATATTTTTTTACAATGAGTGTGGTGAAACACATGTTGACCAGAGACATGGTCCAGGGCCCCATTCCTGCAAACATTGAAGGTCAGCTTGGATGGGGCTCTGAGCAACCTGATCTAGCTAAGGATGTGCGTGGTCACTAAGAAGAGGTTGAACTAGATGACCTTTAAAGGTCCTTAAATTTGATAGTGCCATGATAGCTCTTGAAGAGGCATATTACAAACTTCAAAAGCCAAAACAACCCAAACCCAAAAGCTTCAACCCAAAACATTCTATGATTCTATGATGAGTTACAGCTGCATGTTATGTTGGCAGATAGAGGTAATATCAACCACTGGAGATACTTGAATAAAAATACTGAATAAGTTAATTCAGCGATGAAGTACTCAGAATACATGATGTGATGTCTTATACAAAAGAGCACCCTATTTTCAATGTTAAATCTACTTACATTTTGAATATGCTGATAATTAGAAACAATATTTGAGATATCCTCACTTTTCTATTTTATTTTCAAAAATCTTCCCTCTCTCATTTTTCCTGCTTTCCTATTGTTAAATGACAATTTATATTCTTAGTTTATATACTCTATGCTTATGCTGAAATTTATCCAAATGAACAATCAGAAAGATTCTGATTAAATTTTGACTGTATCTGACAATTGGGATTTAAGCTTCTACAGCATTTAGATTGGTGAAGAACCATCCAGGTTATTATTTAGACACTAATGTCATGAACAAATACTCCAGAAAATATCCAAGGAGGTCATTTAGAAATTTTGATGAATGTCTGTCTACATCTTTAAGTATCTTTGAAAATCTAACCTTAAGGCACTTTGTTATTAAACATCCAGAAACATCTAGTAATAGTGCTTCTGAAAATTATTCTAAGTCTTCCAGTAGATTATAAAGTTATTCTCAACTTGCAAGTGTGTAGCAAACATGGCCATGAGTGTAATGGAAACAGATTTGCATCACTTCCCCACACAGTCTCACATTTAATTAAAGATTTTTCCATCAATATAGTTGTCAAACTAAAAAGTATAGTTTGCCTTTTATTAAAGAACTGTGTATCCATTTAGTTCATTATAGTGTTTTTTTCAAAATGTGCTTCATTGGTAATTTTTTTCACTAGAACAGCAGTTTGTCTGATTTTTTGAGAAGATGAAGACTCTAACATTTACCCCAAATGTTATGTCAAGGAAATTTATCCTTGATAGTTCAATTGTAAGTAAATTTGATAGTGCCATGACAGCTCTTGAAGAGGCACATTACAAACTTCAAAAGCAACTCTTCTTTACAAATAAAAAGCAAATCTGCAGTGCAAAAGTAAGAAGAAATATTTTGTTTTCTTTGTAAATATAGATCAAAAACAGTCATTAGAGTTGCAGCACATTTTCCCCAAATAAAGACCTATTCTTTACACTGAAATAGGTTTGGTTTTATCTGTCTTGTTATCTATTGTACTGACAGGTATTTTCCCTGTTTATTAACAAATAACTTTTGGGGGCATTTAGGCTCTGGTAATCAGGGAACTGTTAAAAAAAATGACATTACTGTAACATCACATGAATTAAATACCACATAGTAAAGATGTGGTTTATAAATGTATTATGGATTACAGGAAAATCTTGATGAAAACACTAAGGAAGCAATAAGCTTAATTTTGAAAGAAATGCCGTGTTTGCAAAAGAAAGAGTGACATTCTGTGTATTAAAGCAGAACAAAATCTGGTAACAGGAAGCAAGCTGTAGTACCATTTCTTCCTCTGATGAAAATGGAATTCTTGCAGATTGTGGGACTTCATAATTTAAGTTGTGTTATGAACAGAACTGGCTGAATACTGCAAAAGACCAATGTCCAAAAACGCCTAGGATCATCAGGCCTTAGTCTACCATTCACACATTGTTATGGAGGATAGCTGTTTAAAAATATTTTATTACAATCATTTGGAAGTGGAAACTGGAGTTTCTACAATACTTTTTTTTTTTTTTCTTTCATGATAAATGATCCAGGCAGATGTATACATGAATACATGTATATGTAGGTTCCATGAAAATACTTTTTTCTCTAATTTAAATTTTTCCTTTTTTTCAAATTTGAACTGATCAAAACAAATTTCAACAGAGAAGAGTTTCAGTTGAGTCAGCTGAGCAAAACATTGAACTTCTTACTTTCACTAAAATGCTATTTGAGAATTGTACTCTGAGTACCTCTTCTCTTTTATGGGACATGTTTCTTTGACAATTATATCTAGTGGTAGCACTGAAAATATTACAGTAATGAAAATGTTTATCTTTCTGTTGTTCTATATAATTAATTGACTCAGAAAATTAGTCCTATAAGTAATGTCAATGTTCCAAAGGAAGAATAATACATTACTACAGAAAAAAAAAAAAATATTTTTTTTTGTTTTTAAAAAAAAAAAAAAAAATTAAGATCACTGTAAGACAATTCAATTTTAGGAATTTTGTAAAGATGAGAGGTTTTGTAATTTCTAAGCCTTTTTTTTTCTTTTCAGTTTTTTTTAATAGGAATTCAAAGGGCAAAGTTTTAATGAGAAATTCTCAATTTCATAATTAGTTACTATCTTTCCACTAATATATTTTCCTTCCATATTTCTCTGTCAGTTGAGTATTCATTGTAGGACTGCTCATATTGCACATGAACAGGCAAGGATATCTTATTTTATTAGCTACAATCCATCATTTATCATCACTATCTTAATGTTAAAATAATATGACCTATTTACAAATAATAGCAATGTCATAGATAGAGAATAATGTTGCTTTGTTTGTCATTTCAATTTTAAAAAGGATGTTTGGAGAAGAGGAGGGATGAAGACAAAATGCATCAGTTGGCCAGATTTACTTGCAGATGTGCACATCCAGGATATGAAAAACAGAGTGAAAGATACTTAAAATTATTTATTTAATTATTTATTTTCTGATTGCCATACCACTATACATTTTTGTAAATGCTGTTTCTGAAGCTTTCCCCTAGGTTCTTAGTGAAAGCAGCAGTAGAGAGAAGTAGCAACATGGCTGTATTTGCAGAGTGGTGACAAAAAAATTGAATATTTTTGGTAGTTTGTAGGCCTCATAAAATGCCCTTTTATCATCAAGGTTTTTATCACTAGATTAAGAAATAAAAAAGAGATAAGATAAATAAAAGATTAATAGAAAAAGCTTTTCTGGAAAGCTGCACTTTAAATGTAAGTCATATCAGAGGAGAAAAGTTTTAAAACAAATAAGGAACTTTAAATTTTAGGATGCATTTTTTTGTTTTTCTGTAATATTCTTTGAAGTTAACTTTAATAGGCATAACACATTATATGAACTAGTAAACATTATAATATACAAAAAATGCTAAAACACTCCAGTAGCTTCTGCACATCGTATGCAAATTACTACTTTCCAATCAATAGGCATTTAAAAATACAATTGGTATTCTGGAGCCATAATACGCAATCTGTGCTACTGATGTTATATATTCACATCATAGATATGAGCTCTAGAGAAACAATTACAATATATGCTGCAAATGCATATTAAAATGCAAATTACATTAAGGACCATGCTTTAAAAGAAGACATAACCCAGGCTTCAATTTTGCACCTGCAGTCATTTCCAGAATCAACAGTGTGGACACATAATTGCAAACCAAATGATTGCATGTAACTGTTGAGATAGTTAATTTTCAGGTTCAGTCATCCGGTTACATATTTAAATGCTGTAATTTGTGTCAACAATTATTAATGCCTATAAGATTTCCATGACAAAATTTATTTTGCTTTTGCAAATTGGGCCTTATTATCTGTGCACTTTATTGTCTTCAGGTACATTATTGGTTGAAAGAAGGGAGATAATACTATAAAAGGGAGATTTACGTTTTAAAAACCACATATACATTTCTGGTGAAATTTCAAATTAATGTAATCTGTATTGCATCTACACAAGCTGAAAAACATAGTTTTTTATATACAGGAAATGTTTCCAGTTGGGGAGGCAAAGTGCATTAGCGCTATGAAGAGTTTTTTCTTCTAAATTCCAGCATGTTATAATTTTCTTAGACCCTGCTGGCTTTCTTAGGCCTCTGAAGCTGGCTTGCTGCTATTAGCTATTTGACTGTGAGAATGTTGTTCCCACAGCTGTGTTGTGTTGAAGATGCTCATTTTTGTGCTAGATATAAAAAACTCCGTGTCATCGACAGGCATACTCCAGTATCACTTACTCCACGACAGTTTTGTCAGGAACCTACACAGGATCCCAAGATACTACCTTAAATTCAGTGGCAGGTTTAGACAAAATGTTCTGAAGCTTAATGTAATAATATATTTTAGTGAAATTTGACTCTGTTAGAAAAATTTCATCCAAAACTTCTCACATACATTACGTGATCTTTGACATGCCTCATGCAATACTTTTTACATACTTGTGAAGTTCATATCTGTGAAGATGAAGGAATACCCATTGAGTCCACCATATTCATGTTTTTTAGCCATTAGTGGATGGATTCACTACATTTGGAAACTGATGGCTTAATTTGAATACTTCCACAAGACCAAACCACAGACTACTTTTTAAAATGAAACACATTACCTTTAACAAGAATATTTGACTTTGTGTTTGCTAGTTGTTACTAGCTACCAAACCATAGTTTAGCTATGGAAACATGAATATGAAACCTTTGGGAGATAAAACACTAAATTCTGATTCTGCAGTACACAGGAGGATGATAACTTGCCACACCTTGATGGTTTACTTTCTAAAATAAGCCTATGATGTTTTCATTCTTTAAATCCCTTATTATGTGTATATTATCTTTTTCTGTTTTGAGTCATGGAAATAGCTCTGGGTATTGAAAATACCTCATTTATTTAAAATGAAAAAACTCACATGAACTGCCTACTCAAGTATTCCTGTCCTCAGATTAGAAATAAAACCTGGGGATAAGAATTAGTGAAGTATTGACAGTACAGATTAGTTGAGGTCCCATCCATATTTAC
Organism: Todiramphus chloris collaris; assembly: GCA_025345505.1. Taxonomy (NCBI): domain Eukaryota; kingdom Metazoa; phylum Chordata; class Aves; order Coraciiformes; family Alcedinidae; genus Todiramphus; species Todiramphus chloris. The sequence continues at coordinate 44,765,672 of JANVCC010000010.1, read as the reverse complement.
AGGTCATGTACATCATAAACAAGGTGCAGTAATTAGAAAACTGTGCATAGCTATGGAGTTTGCCTATTAGACAGTATAAAAAGAATTTACAGCACTTGAAGCAGTTAGGAAAAATAATGGCTAAATTACTATCATCAGTTGGGGTAGGATTTAGCTCACAAATTAGGACACCAATGGGTATCTAGCTGTCAAGTCAATATTGTCCATGTTATGAATGGATTCTCAAAAGCTCTTTAGCTGATCAGCCACCCAAAGACATAACTCAGTTTACCAGGGGCATCTGTTGTCATTGGACAGACTGTGAGATATGCTGTAAGGCTTCACTTACCTCTTCATTTTGGAAGGATGATTGTAGGTTTTACATTATACCTTTTAGCCATGTAAGCATGCCTCTGATCTCCCAGTATCAGAAATGGCATTAAATATTATATTCTGGAATCCTAATTTAAATTTCTATTACAGAGGACTGAGCTGCTCTTTAACCTCCACTGAGTATGCTGAATAAGCACATGGGTGAGTTCCCTGCAAGAAGGCATCTTGTGTCATTTTAGATGCTCTAAGCTGTCTGAGATATCCTCATTGATGCAAATACAATGCAGAACCTATACAAGAGTAGAATCCTAGTGGTATGGCAGATGGAAAGATACTTGAGGGAATTTCAATTGACAGTAGATATGTAACACGCAAATAAGATGATCTCGAGTTCACATGAGAATATTTACATACAGACATCTTCATCTGCAAGCAGAATCTCGCTTTCAATGTCATGGACTTTTTTCATGTATGGAATTCCTGTAACTGCAGTGAAAGCAGCAGTGCTCGTAGAGACACCTGAAAAGGAGAAGGATAGCCTGATGAATACAAAAGTCTGAATCTTTAGCTGATGTAGATACATGTAGCTCTCATACCTTCAGTAGAAGTACATTTATTTGTGTCATCCAAGGAGCTGACTGAGCTATAACACAAGCATTCAGTGTTGCCTGAGATCTGTATTCTGTGATGCTAACAACTTGTCATATGAAAAAATCATGTATCCTTAAAAATCTAGATAGAAAAAAATATTAATTTTCTTTCACTTAACTACTTTAACAGTACTTGCATACAAAGACATATTTCTTTAATCTTTCATGACTGTAAAATAATGCATTTCTTGGAAAAATCTGCCTCAAAGTTATTTGCAACTAGCTAAGTCTTCAAAATACAAAAATATCAAAAGGCAGTGATTTAGATTATCAAAATACTGGTTTTCTGAAAACAACATTTTTATGTTTTACTATTTAAGAGAGAAAAAGTAGCTGTTTTGTTAATATAGGTGTTGTTGACTTTCTAAGAATTACAAGCGGTATCTTAATAACTCTGCATATAATTTTAACAGCTTTTACTGTTAATATTATAGCACTGTTTGTTCAGTTTCAATTACTTAAAAAACAACATCATTAAAAGTTAATTCATAAAATATCTGAAGTGAATCTATTTCCTTTTTTTTGTGATGACTTCCTTATATGACCCTGAATTCATTTGTTTGTTTCTTTTATAGAAGCTTATGAGTACTAATAAAGATAGCAGTTTTGAATTGATTATTACAGGTTTACTTTGTTCTCATAAACACTTGTGCAAGTATGAAAAATAAGTGTCTGAGATGGATTCACATTTTCCTTCAAAAGAAAAAGCTCACGTTTCTGTATTCTTTTTGAAGAAAGGTTTTGTGTACTTGACAAAGCCACTCAGTATGGTTCAGACTAGTGACCTGAATCATTAAACACTGTCAAAAAGGAACAATACTGTTCTAGTGACATCAATCAAATGGTAATGCTCTTTGACATTATTCCTTAAGGACTCTGAAAACTACATCAGAGAGCTATGGGATGTTTTATTATTGTAAATGAAATACTGAGCAGAAATTTTCAGTGGGCAAAGGCATTGCATGGTACACCATCAACACACTACTTAAAAGACAATACTGTGTTTAATAACACAATACATTTATTTATATTTTTTATATAATTTTATTTTTATATATGTATAAAAGCATTGTGGATTAAAATTTCATTGTTTCATGTAGAAGGTGGATGGGACCATATAACAAAACCTTGTGATTTTGGTCCAGGCTCCAGGATCAGGAAACAGCGAAGAATTAGGCTGTAATTTAACCCTCACAATAAAATGCAGTAGTTCACATCATTTAAGATTTAAAAAGTACTATGCCCAAAGTACTATGCCCAGAACAGGAATACTTTTGACCTATATTAAATATATTCTGAAGAAGTCTTTATTTTTGCTCAGTGCCAAATGCATACTTGGCACCACTCATACAATGTCAGAGATGGCAGCAGAGGCATCTTCCAAATTTTCCGACCTTTCCAGCTCTTTAGCTTGACCTAGTCCTGAGATGGTTTCTAGCTAATTTATTCTATCTGAAGGATAGAATTTGTTCCAGAAACAACCAGAAGCAGCAGGATGTGAAAAATGTTCAATATCATACTTATACCCCTAGAGAGATCCCTCTGCATTCTAGGAAACTCTAGTGCTCCCTAGGGCATTTTCCTGATAGTTTCTCACTTAATTTAAGCAAGTGGACTAGGAGCTAAACCCAGCACAATTTTTCTGTGTGAATAACAACATATTATGAAGAAATTTTATCAATAATCTAATAAATATTTCAGCTCTCCAAATACAATTTTTGACTATGAGTGGTAATCTTTTTTTCTGGTAGATGGAATATAACTTAGATTTATGACACCTATCTATATTTGTAATATGAAACCTAGCTGCCACAAAAAATAATATGTCATGAGATAGTAATTTTATTTTTTATTTTATGTGGAGTAAAAATTCACTTTCCTTTACATGGTCAGATAACATCTAAAAGTACCCTACACAGGAATTACATTGTTACTGAATAATAAGAGGTTGATATCCTGAAGACTGTTGGCAAAAAGAAACACATAGGAAGGGATTATAAAATTGTTGTGGAAGCATATAACATGACCATTTGAACTAATTTTACTCCTTCCTTGATTAAATCTGTTAATTACTGATTAGTTCTACTAACTTTATAAGATTGAGAGGTTTCAGGAATGATTTAGGTAGCCAGGTTTTGAATAACTAAACAGTGCTAAATAGCGTATTAGAATTAAACAAGACTAGAATTTGGTGTCATTTTATACCAAATTTGCAGTAAGTTTCATGAACACAAGCAGATGTACAGGATTATATATATATTTTTTAAAAAAATTAATTAAAAAAAAAAAAAAGAAGCAACCTCAAGTATCTGTGACTGTAGCTGATTATAATAAACTACTTCAAAATAAGATATTTTTAATGATAAAAAGACCATGATCAGGAGACCTTATTGTGGTCTTTCAGTACATAAAGGGGGCTTATAAGAAAGATGGAGACAATCCTTTTAGCAAGGCCTGTTGTGACAGAACAAGGGGTAATGGTTTTAAACTAAACCAGAATGGATTTAGACTAGGTATAAGGAAGAAATTTTTTACAGTGAGGATGGTGAACACTGAAACAGGTTGCCCCAAAAGGTCGTAGATGCCGCATCCCTGGAAACATTCAAGGTCAGGCTGGATGGGTCTCTGAGCAACCTGATTTAGTTGAAGCCTGATTTAGTTGAAGATATCCCTGCTCATTGCATGAAGGCAGGACTAGATGACCTTTAAATGTCCTTCTAACTCAAATCATTGTATGGTTCTATGAAAATGCCTGGCCTACAGACTTTCCAAAAAATTCTTTTCTCTTTACTGCAGCTGAAGCCATATGCACTGCAATAAAGTAAATGCAACTCCCTTTGAAAAGTTAAAAAAAAAAAAAATTACAATGCCTATAAAATATATTCTTGTCTATAATAAATGGTCTTTTATTCATGGAGTGATGTGTATTCTGATTCATGACTAAAGAGCTCAACAGAATTTACAGCTTTGTTGTGTCTGAAATTTTTATGTTAAGGAATACTTGTGAAGAACTCACATTTTAAAAAATTAATAACAACACACAAAATGAATGGCAATATACAGTTATCCCCAAGTGTCTAGCATTGTTGTTCAGTGATAATTATCTGAGTATTCAATAGATATTTTCTTTTCCATTTGTCTGGGGTTTTTATTGATTTTTTTGTTTGTTTTTATATGAGAGTAGGTTATTAGTGTGAGTATGGTAGCTCAGAGTCATCTTTAAAAAAATAAAAGCCATAAGAGTCAAGTCTTTGTTCTGTGTTTTCATAAAAAGAAAGTTAAAATGCTTTAGGGAATATTCTTCTCCTTGGTTTGAACATTAATAATTTCCATTAGCCATTCTGATAGTGCAGTATATGGACAGAAGAGGAAATGGACCTTTTCTGATGAGTTTTCCCTAAAAAAATTAAGATTGTTTATCTACTCCTTGGAACTGTTACTGGTTAAGCTGGGTCAACTTAACATAGATCAATACAATAACATTGATAAATAGATTAAAACTGGGAAGTGTTCTGAATTTTATTTTTTTTTTATATAGAAGCTTTAATAACCTCATGGTATTTTAAGTCCTATAAAATAATTATACTATGTTACACTATTCTGGTTATAACTTAATAAGAAATCACTTTCTAAGTGTGTGTTTGTAAGATTATATCACAAATAAAATTGATTGGAAAACCTGTTTAACTAAATGATGTTGAAGAATGTTAAAATTGAGAGCAGAATACTGGAAGGGAGGGCCCTCCTTCTACCCTCACACCTAAATTTGGCCATTGGCTGAAAGATAACTTGTGACATCTTTGGTAAAATATTACCTTGAATCAATTTAAGGAATGCAATGTTTTCACTTTTGTTCTTATAACATTTACTATTTGAATAACAAATTTTGAAATAATACACATATCCTACTTTTTTTCCCATTTGAAGATAAAATCTGTACATGTTATTTAATGGTTGGAATACAAGAAATATCAGCTGCTGTTAGATTAAATTTATTTACATTAAATAAAATCCACGACATTTGTTAACCTCTTTATGGTTTTGAGTTCAATTGTCATGACTCAGATCACTAACTTTTTATGTTTTGTTTGTTATTTAGTCCCATATGGATACTGTCTGTATCTGCAGAAGTAAATTGGCTAATTTATTTGTAAAGTTACTCTGTGTCTGCTGTACAATGAACTGGTGGAAAATCAAGAATAGTCAAAATGTGATATACAACTCTGCCTGTTTGTTTCAGTTTACAGTTTTTTGGGTTGTTTTTTTTTTTTTTCCCTGAGGTAGTCCAGAATTAACAACCTAGGAAATATCATAAAAAAGAGTGTTCCTTACAGATGTGCTTCAAAATAAGTATCAAATAAAGTCTTCCATGAGTGTTCTAATTTTCTGTTCAGTTGTATTAAGGCTGCCTGTGAAAATAAAGGTAACCTTTACTGAAGTGTAATATTTACAATATAAAAAGGAACACTGTTCCAAATTCACTAGAATACCCTTAGGATAATAATATTAATAAAAGCATCTCTCTAAAATCAGCAAATTGACTTGCTTAGTTTATGTCTTGTCTTGAATTCTGAAAGGATCCATGTTACTTTTTTGATATTTCTATTTGTGCCCTTGGGGTTTCATAATAAAAAAAATAAAGTATGGTTGGTCATGACTTGTATTCAGAACACTGTGGACTTGCAGGAATGTCATGAAATGTTGCTGTTGGTTGCATAATGAACCTCCATCATTGATGGTAGTGATAATCTGACAGAACAATAAGCCTTTTTTTTCCTCTTATTTCATTTTCATATGAAGAAGATAAAGAAAGAGAAGGACGTTGACATCAAGAAAAAAGAAACCATGAGAAATTTTACTCAATGCAGATGTGGAATTGTATTTGCTTACAGTTTTAATGTTGCAATGGAAGAGTTTGCAATTGTATAGGACTTCTGAAGAAAAGTTAAAACTGAGGGAATATTAATTGTAAGAAATTATTAAAACTACCTAACAGTAGGTCAAAATTTGCATATTTTGTATCTGGGGAAAGTCAAATTAACACACACACATTTGGAGGAAGTCACAAATTGACAGGTAGTATACCATAGGCTAAACTCTGGAAGAAATGAAAATCCCATCTAGAATTTTATGTTTTACAATTCAAATTTATTATGAATCACCTACTAAGGTTCTTCATTTGATAACCTATACCAAAAATGAAATTAAAAAAAAGTCTTTTAGGAACCTGATCCTACTTACTTTATTCACATAAAAATTCCTTTGACCTCCAAGTCTAGGAATATAATCAATACAAAAATCTACTGTCTGATCTATTTGTTTTGCTGTATGCTATCAAAACACACAACTGAACTGGACTTCGTATCTCCCTGGGGTACATAAAGAAGAGTTTGTCCAGTAGGTCAAGGGAGGTTCTCCTTCCCCTCTACTCCGCACTAGTGAGACCACATTTGGAGTATTGTGTTCAGTTCTGTTCTCCCCAGTTCAGGAGGGGCAGGGTAATAGTAAAGGGAGTACAACAGAGAGCTATGAGGGTTATTAAGGGGTGGAACATCTCTCTTATGAGGAAAGGCTGAGAGACCTGAGGATGTTTAGGCTGGAGAAGAGAAGACTAAGAGAGGATCTTACTAATGTTTACAAGTATCTAAAGGGTGGGTGTCAAGTAGAAGGGGCCAGTCTCTTTTCATGCCCTGTGATAGGACAAGAGGTAATAGTCACCAACAGGAACACAGGAAGTTCCACCTCAACATGACAAAAAACATTCTTTCCTGTCAGAATGATGGAGCACTGGAACAGGCTGCCCCAAGAGGTTGTAGAGTCTTCTTTTCTAGAGACTTTCAAAACCCATCTGGATATGTTCCTATGTGGCCTGCCCTAAGTGATCCTGCTCTGGCAGGGGTTTGGACTCGATGATCTCCAGAGGTCCCTTCTAACCCCTACCATTCTATGATTCTATGATCTCCCAATCAGGATCACTGAACAATTTGTTTCAAATACATGAGCAAATGGTTGTTGCAAAACAAACAATAGGAAGTTACTACTTACAGCAATGGACGTGTGAACATCAACATGAAAAAAAATACACATAGACGCTGGCTCCAAACAGACCTTACAATGGTTCACTTATATTCCTACCTAAAATCAGTTGTCACAGTTTTTAATCTTGCTCTCTAATCTTGATGGAGAATTTTAATCAAATTGACTATGCCAAGAAGCAGCTTTACATTAACAGCTTTTGTTTAATAAAGGATAGTTTTATGATCTGTTATCCAGGTAGGTGTGAAGTAGCTTGCTTTTGCTTTAAATAAATGAAAGAGTCTACAAGAAGTTTCAGAATTATGGTACTCTGAATAAGGTAGATCAGACAATCCAGGATTTGGGACTCAAAGAGTCTTACTGTAGTTGACAAACTCAGTCCAGGTGCTGTAAGAACTTCTATGTACAGGAATGTAATGTAATTAAAATCTTTGTTCCATGAGGGTTTAAATTTGATAGTTCATTGCCATTTAACAGAGTAATTCCCTTAGTAATTCCATGAATTTCAGACAGACTACATTTATCATGATTACTATTCATATTTTTTTCTCTGACAGTCTTTTCATATGAACCTCTTTCTGTACCATTTCCAGTTAGTTTTGCATCAGGACAGTCATGAGATGACTGACACTCACATGGAAGAAATATGAAATGGTCATTTCAATCAGTTCAAATGAAGAGCACATCAACGGAGTCCTGCAGAGATGAACACAAACCACAGAAATAGACATTATCTGTATCAGTACAGAAAATATAAGATCCAAAGGAGAATAAACCTTGCAGATAGACTGAGAGGTGTAGGCAAGAGATAGCATAAGAAAAATTTTAAGAAAGAGAAGTGAACATGTGATGGATTAACACTGGCTAACAGCCACTCACTCACTCCTCTTCAGTGGGACAGGAGAGAAAATACTATGAGAAAGCTAATGGATCCAGATGAAGACATGGAGATTACTTATCAAGTCCTATCATGGGCAAAACAGACTCAACTTGAGGAAAATGAATTTAATATATTGACAATAAAAATGGATTTGAGCAGGGAGAAACAGGAACAAAAACCTTAAAAAGTCACTTTTGCTTCTTTCACAGGCTCAATGCTCAACTTCATTCCTTCATTTCCTTTACTTCCTAGGCCGAGTGGCACAGAGGGATGGGTAATAGGAAATTTTGTTCAGTCCGTAAGATTTACCCTTTGTTCCTCCTTCCTGCTCACAATTTTCCTCTGTTCCAGCACCTGGAGCATCTCCTCTTCTGACCTTGATGTTCCCTCTGCTGTTTCCCACATTTCTTTTCCTCATTTTTCTCTGTTCTCTGGTGTTTTTGCACCATCTAAAATACAACTTCCCGGGGGATCCACCATCTTGGCTGAGATGTTCATCTGTGCCCTGAGGGGGGCCAGCTGGAACCAGCTGTGTCCAGCATGGGGTAGCCCTGGCATCTCCTTACAGAGAACCCTGGGCCAACCCCATCGCCAACACCCGGGCACCTGCGCACAATACAACATGTAATAAAGTAGAAAAATTATAAAAATAATGGGACTGAGAAAGACAGAGTATGAATATAGGGATAGACTTAGGGCAGACTTTGAGTTGTTTCAAAGGTTACTTGATAGAATCCCTTGGGAGACAGTTTTGAGGGATGTAGGAGTCCAGGAAGGCTGGACATTTTTTCAGAAGCAGGTCTTGAAGGAATAGGAGCAGGCCATCCACATGTGCCATAAGACAAGCTGGTTGGTGAATAAGACAGACCTGGCTGAATAGGGAGGTTTGGATTAAAAATCAGGGAAAAAAGGAGGGTTTATGGACTCTAGAAGGGGCAGGTGACTCATAATGAGTATAAGAATGTTGTCAGGTCCTGCAGAGAAATAATTAGAAGGTCAAAAGCTGAACTAGAAGTTGATCTGGCTTTAGAGATGAAGATGAATAAGAAAAAAAGTCTATAAATACATTAATAATAAAAGAAAGGCCAGGGAGGACCTCCATCCCCCACTAGGTTCAGAAGGAAATATGGTAATAAAAGATGAGGAGAAGGCTGAGGTGCTTAAAGCCTTCTTTGCCTCAGGCTTTAGTAATGGAAACACTTGCACTGGGGAAAGTCACTCCCCCAAGCCAAGAGACGGGGTCCAGGAACACAATGCCTCCCCTACAGTTCAGGAGGAGATGGTCCATGACATGCTGCTCTATATCAATGTGCATAAATCTATAGGGCCAGATGGGTTATATCCTAGAGTGCTGAGAAAACTGGCAGGGGTGCTCACCAGGCCACTGTCTGTTATTTATCAGCAGTCCTGGCTGACTAAGGAGGTACCAGTAGACTGGAGGTCAGCCAACATAATAGCCATATATAAGAAGGGACAGAAGGATGATCCAGGCAACTACAGGCCTGTCAGTTTGACTTCAGTACCAGGGAAGCTGATGGAGCAGATCATCCTGGGTTCTATTATGCAGCACATGAAGGACAACCAGGTGATCAAGCTCAGTCAGTATGGGTTTGTGAAGGGCAGGTCCTGTTTAACAAACCTGATCTCCTTCTATAACAGCATGGGTTTATGAAGGGCAGGTCCAGTTTAACAAACCTGATCTCCTTCTGTAACAGGGTGACCCATTTGTTGCATGAAGGCAAGGCTGTGGATGTTGTCTAGTTTGACTTTAGTAAGGCATTTGACAACGTTTCCCACAGCGTTCTCTTAGAGAAATTGACTGCTCTTGGCTTGGATGGGCATGCACTTTCCTGGGTGAAAAAATGGTTAGATGGACGAGTCCAGAGAGTTGCGGTCAGTGGAGTTAAATCCAGTTGGCTGCCAGTCACAAGTGGTGTCCCCCAGGGCTCAGTACTGGGGCCACTCCTGTTTAACATCTTCATCACTGATTTGGATGAGGGGATAGAGTTCACCCTTGGTACATTTGCAGATGACACCAAGGTACATGGAAGTGTCAATCTGCTTGAGGGTAGGGAAGCTCTACAAAGGGATCTAGATAGGTTGGATATCTGCGCCAAGGCCAATTCCAGGAGTTTCAGTGAGGCCAAATGCCAAGTCCTGCACTTGGGCCACAACAAGCCCAGCAGCATTACAGGATTGGGGAGGAGTGGCTGGAGAGCTGCCAGACAGAGAAGGACCTGGGGTTGTTGACTGACAGCTGGCTGAACATGAGCCAGCAGTGTGCCCAGGTGGCCAAGAAGGCCAATGGCTTCATTCTGGCCTGTATCAGGAAGAGTTTGGTCAGCAGGAGCAGGGAAGCGATCATTCCTCTGTACTTGGCTTTGGTGATGCTGCACCTTGAATATCGTGTCAGTTTTGGGCCCCTTTCTACAAGAAGGACGTTGTGGTTCTGGAGAGGGTACGGAGGCAGGCTACAAAGCTAGTAAAGGGTTTGGAGCATGTGTCTTATGAGGAAAGGCTGAAGGATCTGGGGGCCGTTGAGCCTTGAGAAAAGGCTGAGGGGAGACCTTATTGCCCTCTACAACTACCTGAAAGGAAGTTGTAGCAAGTTGGGAGTTGGTCTGTTCTCCTTGGTGACAAGTGACAGAACAAGAGGAAGTGGCCTGAAGTTGAACCAGGGGAGGTTCAGGCTGGATATTAGAAATCATTTCTTTACAGAAATGGTTGTCAGGCATTGGAATGGCCTGCCCAGGGAGGTGGTGGAGTCACCATCCCTGGAAGTGTTTAAAAGGCAGTTAGATGTTGTGCTTAGGGACACGGCTTAGTGGTTTTTGATAGGGATAAGAATAAAGTTGGACTTGATGATCTTGAAGGTCTCTTCCAGTTGAAATTATACTATGATTCCATGATTCTATGAAGCTTACAGGAAGATTTGGAAGAAAAAATACCAAGTCCTCTTGAGGGAATTTTTATGATTAGTGTAATAAAAAGGAAAACAGAAATAAATGTTTTACATAGGAGGTAAACAAGATAATTGAAGGATAATAAGTGCTTGTGGCTGTTTTTAAATCAATTAAAAATGCATCTTTAAGTGCTATGAAATGAATGCATTTCTTCATGAGGCCAGATAGAAACAAATATCACAAACACAACGAAGACAAAATAAAGGAGAAAGAAAGCATACAAAACGTCAAACTAAGCAAATCAATATGTCTGTTTTCAGTTCTCCAAAGCCCTCTTGTTTTCCACACTGACTTTTTCCATATGTTTGAGTTTTTTAACTTTGAGAGAAATTATATCTTACTAACAGCATATAAATAACAAGGACGTATTCCCTGATATATTTTGTAATTATAATAGTCGTGAGGATGAGAGAAATAGAAAGCACCCCTTAATTGCAAAGTGAATAGGAATATTTAGTTTCCATGCTTATGGAGAAAAAAAAAAAATTAGAAAAATTATTATGGGCATTCACTACTCCTGATTTATGAAAAATTAAGCTGAGACTTGAAACATCTTTTCTGCAGAAAATAACCCTGTATAGAGTTCTCAGATCTTTCTTTGACTGGCAGCTGCTGAAAAGCAAAGGCTGGTCAGGTTTGGCCCACAGTCGAACCCATTGTAACAATGAACTTATTTTTTAGGCCAAATAGTTCAGTTAGAGCCATCCAATCACTTTATTATTGACTAGACACAGCTATGATCTAATTTTATAGGTCTATCTAAACATCTGTCTAAAGCCATCTAGATACAGTGCTTAAGGATATGGTGTAGTAGTGGCACTGGTAGATTTAGATAATGGTTGGACTTGATCTTAAAGGTCTTTTTCAACCATAGCAATTCTGTGATTCTGTGATCAATATTGTAGATTGTTCTGAATTACAAATTTTTTAATCAAATAACATTCCATTAAATTATCTGTAGTTTCTGAATTAAGCAGGCAATGCCAGATGATTTAACAGTGATTTTTACTGTGCCAAGTGCAACCCTCAGCAATTTTTTTTTAACAAATTTTTTGTTTCATTTAACCCAAAATGAAATCTTTATTTTTGCTTTCCTTGTAACTGTTGTGCATTGATTTTGGAGGAACAGTTGTCCAAATTGCTAGGGATGTAACATATTTTATTTTGTTGTTTCTAGATAACAAATAATCATTGTCTAAGTCTGCATAGATTACATCATCCATTTAAGATTTAACATTTTCCTTGAGCATGACTTGCCACAGATAGTATATTAGGAAAGATAAGATACAGTAAGAAACGCACAAAATTTTATTTTTATATTTCTGCACTATAAAATCAAATTAAATTATATTGTAAGGTCTACCATAGGACAGGGTATATATAGACATCCATTGTTGTCTCTGGAAGAAAAGGCTTAAGGAAAGTAACAGCTTTATGTCTAATCTGAAGTTTCCACCTAAACAAGGTCAGAAAAAGAATCTATTCTTTTTGTAAATCTGACTTGATAGGAATCACACAGTGTAACTTCATGTTTTACATCCTGTTGGTTAGACAGATTTCATCAACAAAGTATATGCTTTCGAAGAAAAAGGTAGATTTTCCACGGGAATAGACTTTTGTTGCGATCAGCAGTAATTCATTCCTGAGGCATGGCTTCTCTCCCACCTCTGCTGTCCCTCAGGTTTCTGTCAGAATCAAGTAGTTTCAAACCCCACAGCAGAAACTGATTAAGAGATGGTGCAAGCAGAATTTTTTTGCTCGGTATATCCTCAAACATTTGATGGATGATAGCAGCAATTTCTGGGTTTGCATTTTATTTTTGCAACTTATTTTAGGTACTTAAAATGTCTAAAAAATATGGCATATTATTAATAAGAGCTATTTAGAATCTTGATCTTTATAAATGCATTGCTTGGCTGTCTTCTTCTCAATATTTTTGGAAAACCATCTAACAAATGGTCCAGCCCAGCCTGAGGTTAAATTCAGCTCATGCATCTTTATCCCTCCCTCTCTGCCTTTTTCTCATGAGGAAGGGGAAATAGCTGCCCAAGTGATGCTTCCTTCTGCATTTCTTCAAAGTCTGACATAAAATCAAGCTGCCACTGGGGAAATTGAGTTCTTCTGCCAAGGGGTTAGCAGGCAGTTACTGAGAAAGACATGGTCAGCAGCCATCACCAGGAGGGCATTTGTCAGCACATGCAGGAATGACAACCAAGAAAACTGTCCTGAGTCAGAATTGAGGACATGGGTTAATTGTTTAGAGATGAGATTCCTATATGAAGACTATACAGGATGTCTATAGGCTATTATTTAAATATGGTAATCTTGTTCTCAAGAGGTTTCTTTCATACTCTATTCTAAGAGCATATAATTTCTACACAGACATATTTAAATACTAAACGCAAGGTGATCTATACTTCCCTAGTATTGTAACTTACTTAAATTGATACCTAAAGTCTTATCTCTGTTGTTGTTGACATTCTGTTTTCTTAGGTAGTAGTCAGATAATCTAAGTTCTGTAAGTACTTCTGTGCTGTATATGGTGTATTCTACAATATTTAGGTATCATTATGCAGGTAGACAAATTGTATGTATAAAGAAGATGCGCGGATAGGACAAGTTGTGACTAATACTCTACTCTGGGATCATTAGCTTTTGTTGTACAGTGTGTTAACATTCATCAAACTATCAGGTTATTGGAATACAAGGAAAATATGTAAGTAACAGTGTCACAGGAAATAATATTGCCTCTGTCAGAAGCTTGGTTTGTATGAAAGCAGTAAAAGCTTATAATAAAGGGAAGACTTATCCAGCAGTAGTCATAGAGTAATAACAAGAAGGACAATCATTTTACTGCAAATATTTGTCAAAGCTGTCTGACTCATTCTGTACGGACAACAAATGTCTTTGAGAATCCCCTGTGATCCACATGTAAACTACCAGCCTCCGAGTTCCCACTGCTATCAGTATCAGATTCTTCTACATCTTCAGGATGAAGCTCAATGGCAGTAGCTTCAAAGACTTTTTATTCTGGGAAGGAAAAAAAAAAGAATAAGGTTAGCTAATTTAGAATACACTTTCATTAAATGAACCCAATTAACCTGCCTGTAGTATGTTACATGTTAATTTCCAAGTCTTTCCAGTGAAACCTGTAACTAGTTTAAAATCCATCAGGGAAGTATTAAAAAATGCTTAAGTTTGTTTCATAATAAGTCTTAAATTTCATTAAAATTACCTTTTAAAGTCTTCCTCAGCTCTTTCTTACACCAAAAAAATTCTGAATTAACTGTATGGGAAAAGAAAAAAAAAGAAATTACTGTATTTTTTTCTTAATTATTTTTGTTCTTCATTACCCATGGCCATTAATGGAGTTTTAATTTGTTATTACACCAAAGTTTTACACTTCATTAAATTGCTGTGCCAATAATTACGGGCCTTATTGATTTCCTGTCTTTTTAGATATTCAAGAGTGCTTCAGGGCTTGTCTCCCCTTGTATTGTTTTTCTCACATTGAGATGCCACTGCTAATCTTTCAAAAGAGAGGTTGAAAGCACTTAAGCTTTCTGTAATACATTCTCATCTTCTTTACTGTGTTACAATTAATTAGATGAACTGACAATACATTTTTTTCCCATGCATAGAATAATACAGAACTTCCTATGATGATTCTTCTATAGCAAAAGATTTTAAAAACTCTCAGTGGTCTCACAATATGCAATAGGGTACATTTGCAGCATAAAGTTTTGACTCTTACATTAATGCGGAGCAAAACAAAGTAGTTACACAGATAAGGATTCTACATCATTCATATTCAAAACTAAGGAAAGGATTTAAGCAGCTAAGGCAGAACACAGGTAGATAATAGTTGCCTAAATATAAAACACTGATTCCTTTTAAGTTGTGGTCTACCTAATCATGTAAGTGACTCAACTCACTAGGTGTGCCTCATTTGACCAAAAAGCTTTAAGCTTTATAGAAGTGCAATGCTGTACTGTGTATAGATCTAGAGGAGAACAAATATAAGCATGCTGGAAACTAAACTAGTATACAGTATGTGAGATCCAAGGCAGAACAGAGCTGTTTCTTTTGGAGGACTAAAAGTTATTAGGACATATTGACAAAGCAAGAATTGTAACAGAGCTGTAGCAAGTATGTTGTTTTTTGTTTTTTTTTTTTCTCCAAAAGTTTTCTGGAATGGTATTTTGTCAGATTATAGTTTAAGATGCATGGGATAATTTTCCACATTTCCTGTTCAGTCTAGGAAGCTGTGTAGTAAGCAGTGTAACATATATAGGCTAGGGAAAATAAAAAGACAAACTAAAAAAACAGCAAATAACAGGATGTCTGATCTCTAGCCAGACAGTTAGAACTGTCAGCTGTGAGAAATGAGTCCAATATTTGAACATGGATTTCTTTCAGAGTGATTTTACACCTTCATTTCTGTTACTGTGACACATTAAAACAGTCTTTGTGCTTGGTTGGTGGAGCACTCCCTCAAACAGTATACTTCAAGGGTAAGAATTGCATCTCACTGAATAGAAAATTATGCACAGGCCTCACTTTTAGTGTGCAAGTGCTTTAACTGCTAAGCTATCATGCAACACAAGATTAGTGGTATCATAGACTGTTCATCCTTTAGGTACGTGTAGATTTCATTGAGTCATTCTACTTGGGCATCTATTCTCAGAAGAAGACTTCAACAACTGAATCTCAAGCAAAAGGGATTTAATATGGCTAAACTTATGCCTGTTCTTAGAAAATCATGTCAATTTTCAATGATAACCCAGTCTGCAGTTTTGTACTTTATCCTCACACAGAGCCAACTCTTCCATGAGGAATTCACAGCTAGTCAGCATAACGTTTGCCTGCATCACCCTATTGCATTAATGTGGCACTTCAAGTATGAAGGAGTGCTCATTATTTTTTGTATCTAGAGTTAGGTTTTGTATTAGATTTAAAAATAGAGAAACACAGATTTATTCTGTCTGGAAGGAACCTTACAAGATCTCTCAACCAACATCTTGCTCAGAGAATCCGAGATCAGATTAAGACCTTACCAATTCATGCCTTGAAAATCAATGAACATAGAACTTGAGCATACCTTCATTTCTTTTCTGCAAATTCACTGAGAAATAATTTTTTTTTCCTTATTTACTCAAAAACCTAAATCACCATGGATTTTGCCTAGTAAGAGGTGAATGACTGCAGAAAGTTTTACAAAAATTGTAAATAATTGAATGACTTTTTAAAAGTTTATGTAATATTTCTAAAGGCTTATGGTTTCTGTAATGGACTGAGAGTTGTCCTGTTTATTTATTTTTTTTTTTCCACACATCTTCTCCTCAGTAACATGCTAAGTTTATTTTATTGTGTGGTTTTGGTATTAATTACTTTTGTGTAGTTTGTTTTGGGTTGTGGGTTTTGTTTGGATGGTTGGGGTTTTTTGTTGTTTTTGTTTGGTTTGGGTTTTTTATGTTATGTAGCTCATTGTAAGTCAGAAAGATACCTTGCTAAAAATGTTCATTTTATCTAATTCCTAAAGTTCTGAAGTATATTACTTTGAACTGTGAGTGAATATTTAGCAAAATTATTAAGGACTGAAAATTCTTATACTTCTTAATTCTTCATATCCAGTGTTAATGATCATTACTTTCTGAACACAATCTCCTCAATGTGAACACTTTCAAATCCATCTATCCTTGACCATAAATATTCTTAACCCCAGGCTATCATAAAATTTGATCTGTCTTTTTGTGTTAATTTAATCTTTCTGTCAGTGTTTAATCAGATCCTTCCATATTTTTTCCTTTATAAAGCATTTCAACAAATTCTACCTTGATGCATCCTGGCACCCTAATGCAGCAAGAATGATCCTTTGATTATACCCATAAAAGTAATATTTCACTTTCAATTCATAGAGCAATATATGCTTCTTAGGAAAAAGGTGGGAGAATATGTTACCAAATATCACACTGGTATTTTAAAACTACATAATAACTGTGTTTGGATACATAGCTCAGTCCTTGATTACTTAGGAGAGAGATTATGTAAGATCCTGCAAAAGCAGTATTAGATATGCCGGTATTCAGGATAAATTTAGATTAAATTCTGTAGAAAATGCTGTTTAGTATTATAACACATGCAACTTTATGAAATCAAAACTTGGTAATAACAGCATTGTATTGTTCAAGACAATGGCAATGATGTCTGATGTCATTTTCCTTAGAACTGCCCCTTGAAATTCAGCCTAGTTTACCAGTGTAAGAAATGCTGTCCAATGTTAAATTCCTTGGTATTTTCAGTTGTCTTCCTCATGGACAGGTATACAGACCACAACTGACAGTTCTACCGGCAAATCAAAAGACACTGAAGATTGAGTAATAAGGGAAGATAAACAGTGGTCTCCTTATATATGCAGCATTTCTAATTTGTGGTTGGATTCCATGTGGACTAACCCTTGAGAAGACAAGAATTCTCTTTTGGAATGTTTATTTATCTATTTCATTCCCACAGTTATTCTAAAGATATACCTATTTTACAGTAGTTAGAATTTATATGAATAAGAATACAAATCCTTATGGATGTTAGTATTAAGTACTAGCAAGGCCCAAATGGTTATTTGGTCTTCAAACCAAGTGAATGTTGGGCCCTGTATAATCTAGGCTTATAAATATTAAGAAAACTTTGGGGTTTTTCATGCAACAAAAATACTACTTTTTGGTTTTTTTCATCTACAAATCAAAAGATGTCAGAGATTTTAAAGTTTTCAGATGATCAGCTTAATAGAGAAAAAAGTATTTTTTGCAAGTAGAATATGTGCTTTACTTTTTTGCCAGAAATGGTTTACTAAATGTCATCTTTCCTTGATAATCAGAAATCAAAGCACACAAGAAATTTCCACAAGAAACTAGAGACAGACAAGATTCCAGTGGTTCCATATTTGTAATGTTCCTCAACAATTTTTTTTTTTGTTTTAAGAAAGCACCTATTGTAAAGACATTACTTCCAAACTGTTAATTCTCTCCAGTTTGCTTATGAAAATGTTATAAAGACAATATTACAAGGGTATTTAAGGCCATTATATTGTCACACTAGCTATTTTTTTTCTACCTCTGAAGCTAACTGTGCTTACAGGGGTGGAAATTAGATTGTCCTGATAACTTCATTCTTTGAGAAATATGTAAGGGGATGTTTAGAAGGAAATATATAAATAACACCTTAATATTTTTCCTAGTATATTCTCAAATATCAGAACTAGGCTGACTGGTCTGTGATTCCCCAGGCACTGCTTTTTCTCCCTTTATTAAAGAGACATAATATGTCTTTTCTTCACATTATTTCAGTGTTCTCTTTCTTCCAAATACGTTTCTAATCTCCGTAAGACTCCACGATATAACGAAAATCCAGAAATAGGTTGTGCCTTTTTTTTTAATTTTTTTTTCAGAATTCATGGGTGAAGTGTCATCAGGTCCTTCACATATCTTAATTTATAAGAGTAAAGTTTTAATCTGTTCTTTCCCTCTTCTGGCATTTATTTCTATCCTTTCAATTTTTTTGTTTATTTTTTATTCTGTGTGTATGTCTGTTGAGTATCTGGTTATAACCTTATGTGTAAAAAAAAACAAAGGGAGAAGAGTTTCCTTTAATTTTTTAGCCCTTTAGAGTAGCCCACTTGAATGCTCTCCCTGATAATGGAATGAGGCTTTCTTTTTCTCTTACCTCTACATTTTTAATGTTCTCAGAGAACGGTAACTCTTTTCTCTCCTTAACCTTTCTAAATTTATCCTTGCATACTTGCCCTCTTTCTTTATGCTCATCTTCAGTAATATGTCATTGTTTCTACTTTGTGAATGGCCTTTTTGATTTCAGTGTCATCAAATTACTAATGAAGTAGTCAAATGCAGATCATCCTATGGTTTATTCTTGCCTGTGGACTGAATTCATTAGTTGTTTTGTATATAGAAGTTTTTAGTGAGTGTCAGCTTGCTGTATCTCCTTTTGCTACTTTTTTTTTTTTTTTTACTAAGAGAAATTAAATATTGGAATTATTGAGGTCAGATTTTAAAAGTATATTATTCTCCCTTCCAACCCTATTTCTTACTAAGTACTTTCACAAAATTACTTTCAGTATTCAGGTTCTTAGGCTCTTCCATTTTTAAATCCAAAAAAGAAAATAAAATTAGACGAATATTATCTCTTTGTAATTTCTTTCACTCACTGAACTGACATGTTAAAGTGGAAAAGATTTCCCATGTCACAGAATCCAGTCTATTGCAGTTGATGAGCATTACAACTGCTCTTATAAACTGATCCATCTCTGTTTCAAATACCTTGGTTTTTCAATCCTTTAACTAGTATTAGAAAGTTGTTCTGGAAACTTACTTTCATCTAATTTACAACATAACTGTGCTTATTGTATGCACATAATTCTTGTGCCAGCTTCATTCTTTATTCTACTTATTTCCTGTCCTTCATATCACCTACCTCTTCCCTTAAAAAGTTATTATCAACACTTCTGAAGAATATGAGCTTTCTATGTTTACAGTATTTTGGGTTTTTTTCAGAAAGAATATTTAAATATTCAGTATTATTTAATCTCGTCTTTCCACTGTTAATTGCCTCCCCACATCCTTCTTGCTTTCCTTTCTGTTGCTTTTGGGTTTGGTTTTTTCACTTTCTTCACAAGCATTAAACAGGTCTTCACATCTCCATATGAACTCAGAATAACCATTTACATTCTTGGTACGCAGCATTGTATTCTCACCTTTTTTCCTGATAGGACAGCTTCCTAAAGCTCGGCAATATTTTTGTGTTTTTGGGGATCTTGATTCCAGTTAGACTTCCAAGATTCATATCCTTCATTTGTGTCCTGTTTTATCTCTAGCAGTGGAGTTGAATCATAAGATGCTGGGATTCAAGTCTGAATTTCTTTAAAGCTAAATTCCCATTACTAAAGGAGTTTGGCATCTGGGTTTTCACAATACTTGGATCTTTTACTAAAGTCAGGGTCAGCTTCTAGTCATTAAAGTCAGGTTAACTCCATTTGCATTTGTTCCAGACTCACAAGAGTATTGCTGTAATCAAATGATGTCTCAGCATTTAGCTGGTAACAACTGAAGATTCTTTTACAGTCATTTCAAATAAAGATTTCCAACTCTCTGACAATTGTGATGGCATATACTTCTACAATATTGATTTCTTGTATTTCATTTATATGACTGGGATGAATATAGGATAAAATTTAACTCTTTAGTTTACATAGCTGCAGTCACTACAGGGATAAAAATTTAGCACTAAATGAAGCAGAAAAAAAGTACTTAACATTAAGCTAAAACAAGACAAATAGCAATGTAGTTCAATACATTTTAATTCAACTGTCTTAGCATTAAAGTTGTACCTGTGGGAACATTTCTTTAGCACCAGCTGAAAAAGCAAATGAAGTAATTTGCCTATAAAGTAGCCCCTCACAAAACAAAACAGAACAAAACAAAAAAAACCATACAAATAAATACTGGAAAATATGCCATTATTTTATCTTCTAGAATCTGAAAATGAGTCTAAACTGCTCAAGCATAAGCATTTAATATGCATACTCAGCTTTGAATTTCTAAATGTCATTTACCATTCTGCTTTTTAGAAAATAGTCTTCAGTGGAGTCGGAATCAAATATAAGATGTTTTTCAGACAATACTTTCACCTTTGAATAAATATGTTACTAAAATTATCTTTTCCTGAATGATTTCTAGAAAATGGTACAGTTTTCAAGTGTATCTGATTTGCTCATCCCTAGTGTTTCCAGGAAATCCAGGAAAAAAGAGTGAAGAAAATCTAGGCTGGTTTTTCAGACTACAGATCTTAAGACTTCCCTTATTCAAACATAATGACTACACCAGAATATATTCTCTTTGCCAGTCAAGTGTGAGTCCTTGTTGCCTCATACTCTGAAGTCCAGACCTGTTAAAAGTGAGGCAAAATTGTTAGGGCCTTAATGCCAGCCCCACCCCTAGGTGGACCCTAGGTGATCAGGCCTAAGCAAAGACAGCTGTGCTACAGCCCGATATATTCAGTGGATATTTTCAGTTAAGGACTTCCAGAGAACAGCATGGAGTCTTGTATTGGGCATAAATGGCAGCGTTTGGGCAGTGGAAACTGATGGGACCGAGTACAATGTGTGGCAAGAAAGGGAGTTGAGACAGTTTATGTCTTCTTCATTTCTCAAAATATGAGTCAGTAATTAAAAGAAAATACTAATGGGTTATAAATTATATTAAGTGAAATTTCCCAAATCAAGTCTTTTTTTTTTGCCAGCACCAAAGCTCTGAGATAATACTACAGTTAGGCCAAATTGAAAAGGGGAATGGAAAAAAGTAAGGTCATGAGATTTGGCATGCTTGAGACTGGCCATATTGTCCCCTGGCAGTGTAGTTAGAGCTCCTGCATTCTGTAGATGTTCCACATAAGTAACCAGAAATAACTATAATTAATCATTGATTAGTACTCATGGAAATATTGTGCTTGTTCTCTGGAGTGGTTATCAAAGAGAAAATGATAATACAGTTTTTAGAAGAATTGCACTTTTCACTAGGATTTGAGGAAAGTACAGCATGAAGTTTATTTGTAAGCCACACAGTGGTAATGAATGTACTTTCTGTCCTTCTTCCATGAACAGCCATGGTCCTGTTCAATAGCTTTTATATGACATTAATACCAGCTAATGAGAGTAACACTAGCACTGTTAGGTTCCTAGATGCTGAGATGTGATTTTATCAGCATCTAATGACAATGGTTTAATAAACGAAGCTTCAAATTTTCAGGAAGGATGTTTTTAAATATTCTACTATGTTCATAGCTGGCTTTATTTTTCCTATAATATTGTCAATTTTGAATTTATAAACTATAAAACACAAATAAGCCCCTACCCTGCACTCTTTATAATTGGTTCCATTACAGTGATATAAATAAAACTGTAGAATATGGGGGCAATATCTCCCTATTATTGTGCCTTCATGCAAAATCTTATTTTTGATAGGTTTTCATTGCTTTTTTTTTATGTTGCAATACATGCAAACTCAAATATTTTTCTTTCCTCACACCAGATAACTTAGAATTGCTTCAAGTAATGTTAAAACACCCATATCCATGCCTCTTCAGATGGGATTGGATTTTAGTGGTCCATTACACAGGTCTATACAGATGAAAAATGTGGTTATTATTTCAACTGAATTTATAGCATGTTCCAAGTATCTTTGGAATGATAGAGATAATTTTAATGCAATGTTCAGGACTGAGATATTTCTAAACCATTTACTATAGCACTTGAAAAACTCTCTAATATTGTTTTTAATTCAGTGTTCATTTAATTTTGAGATATATAAAAAGTCTGTAAAAATATTAAGAGAACCCAGTCATTTACATTGACTATTGCTTTTATCAGCATTGTGTGTGCTCAGCATCAAGAATTTAAGTGAAGGCTGTTGATATGTTTCATTTTGAACAAGTGTACTGAGTTAAAACTAAACCCTATTATGTTTAATGTTTCAGGAACTGGGTATTCAGGGCTAATGTTCTGCAGGACCGTTTTTTTATGGTTGTTTTTGATGCCAACCCTAATTCAAGCTAGATGGCTGAACAGCATTGATAACAAACAAGTCTTATTTACAAAATTAAATAAGATGGTGATTCTACCCTAACTTCTTTTAAGACATACTCAATTGAGGCACTATCAAAACAGAAGCAAGGATTGAACAGATGGAGTAACCATACCACTGCACCAAGCCTACAGTTTGCTCTTATTTCATGACAAATATGCACTACACACATGCTCATTTTTCCTCATGGGAATCACTTAGCCTTCCTATCTGCAGCAGAACATATTGTCTTCTCGTTCACCAATTATAGAATTAAAAAGCAGCTCACTGTTCCCTCAGGATAAATGGTAACAAAAGAACTTGTGAGTATATTGTTACCATAATAGTTATTCTCAGAGGCCAAGCTGAGAGTGAATAGGCAGAGACAGTTCAGGTATTTCCTGATTTTTGACTGCTTGACTTTCAGCACTAGCATAGATCTTTTAATGTAATTTTGTTTGTAATAGTAAGAAATTTGATTAGTTTACTTGACTGTGTGTCTGTTAGCTGTCTTTTAGAATCAGAGCATCTAATCAAAACAGGAGAACTCCTTTTATTTGCTTCACTTCTTGGTTTTCTCTCTAGAGTGCTGTAGTGCTCTTGTTTCTTTTACAGCTTTGTCAATCATTCTCTTCAGTGTTCTTTACCTTGCTTGTGCCATCTGAATTCTGTGTGCTCACAATTTAAGAGTATTCTTATCTAATGCTTCTTTTTAGTTCCAAGTACACTTCATTATTATGTAGTGTCTTATCTTTCATTTCTTTCCCTGAGTAGTTATTGAGGTCATTGATCAAACCAGAATTACTGCACATGTCAAGGTTACATTCCAATTCTTATTTCAAGTTTCTTTTAATTTTGACTGAGTATTTTAGTGAAATCTGTTTATGGCATTATTAGAGTTTTCTTGGATTAAATCTCCCTATTTCTTTTACAGCTCCTGCTATATGAAAACTAGGACTAGGGGGAATGGATATAAGCTGGAGCACAAGAGGTTCCACCTTAACATGAGGAGGAACTTCTTTACAGTAAGGGTCACAAAGCACTGGAACAGGCTGCCCAGAGAGGTTGTGGAGTCTCCTTCTCTGGAGATTTTCAAAACTCGCCTGGATGCGTTCCTGAGTGACCTGTGTTAGGGTAGATTAGGTTTTAGGGTAGCTTATATGATCCTGCCCTGGCAGGGGGGTTGAACTCGAAGATCTCCAAGGTCCCTTTCAACCCCCAACACTGTGATTCTGTGATTCTGTGAAATGAATAATACTGAAGCTACAGTAGCTTGAAAAAAAGAAAAGCAAATATTACAACATATATTTTAATATATGTCTATGTGGTAAAAGGCATTATATATATCTAAAAGTAATGTAGCTATATATATGTACATATGTGTATATATATACATATATTTACAGCCCATTGATAAACTGAATATATTCACCTTCTGATTACATGCTAGCTAAAGCTTGTTTTCATGACTGTATTGTATCACATTTTTAAAAACCCACACATTTATATTGAGTATGCTTAATGTTTTTTCTATTACATATGATTATCACAAACTTTTTGTTGTGTAATTGACAAAATCTTATTATTTGACAAATGACATACCTTCCAGATGTAGTGCTTTCATTCATCTTGTGATACCCTGTTTAGGTTCAGTGGAGTTTCTGTAATGATAAATAACCTTTTTCTCACACTCTCACCCATATTATTTCAAGACTCCCTGCCAGAATCACTGAGTGCTACCACGTGAAGCTAGAGTCTTACTAGACCATGGAGACATAGTGTGGGTCCACTGAGAAGAAATGTTTGTTGACTCAAGGCCTCTGTGTGAAGAAGAGATAGAAACGAACCCTTCTCCCCTAATACAGCCCCATGGAGCTGAATTACTCCTAGCCTATAGGATACTGACAGATAGACAAGAGTTTTATATTCCTTTCTTTCAAAATAACTTTCAGACATCATGGAAATTATCAGACATAGTGATGGGGATGAAGGGAATAAGGACAGCTTCATCAGTAAAGCCTGGATCAATACATGACTTCCAAATCACATCTATCATGTAGAAATTATCTGGACAATGCAGCCTGTGTATAGGGCAAAGTTACAAAAAAAAAGCAGTACCTACAAGAAAAAAAAGAAAAATCTTTCACATTAAGAAGATTTTGTTAGTAATTCTGTGCCTTGATTCAGTAGGCTAGCTAGAATAGCCCAAGGAAATAATACTAGCACAAACAAATTGATTTATAGCATAGTCCCTGCACATATCTTAGAGGAGTTTTGTTTTGTATTCTCCTGACATAGCATACAGTAAATATTTCTGAGAGGCATATTGATTGCTTTTACAAACTAGATTATTTAGGACAACGTTCCAATATCTTAACTACAAATGGTGGCAGCTGAATTATGTAAGGCTTTTCTGCTTTATTAGTAGTTTCTCAGATCTTAAAAAACTTTTTATTTGTATGCTTTTTGTTGAATTACATTAATATTTCATAAGAAAAAGAAAATTAATAGAATCTGATAATAATGTTAGTCACTAAAAACTACTGAGAAGAGCACAGTCCATTTTAATATTCTTGGTAAGAAGTTTAGACAATTATTGTCCTGGTTTGAGTGAGAACAGAACAATTCTGTTCTGTAATTTTACTTTTCAGCTCAGTTCTTTCAACTAATTGCACTTTCTGAAGTTAGCAGCTTGTTTTTGCAGACAGTGTCTGCTTCTAGCAGTGATAACACCTCACGTTTAGAGTTACTACCAAGGATTGGTATGCAGAGCAAGGCCACTGCTGGGTCTTGTGTGCCACATTGGGGGGTGCAGAAAGTGAAAGGCTGCACCTGCAGGGAGGACTGGACAGGTGACACTAAACTGACCAACAAGGTATTCCATCCCATATACATGATATTCGGTATAGAGCTGAGGAATCCGAAGGTTCTGGCGGCTCTTCTTCCCTCTTGGAATGCATTGCCAGCTTTGCTTGGCTTGGCTCGGGTCTTCTTTCAGTTCCTTCCTCGGAACACCCAAGGAGGACTCTGTCCATTCTGCCTTCGATCCTGGTCTGTGTGTTCCTGAATCTGGTACCAGAATCCAGTTCCTGAACACAGCTCCCATCTGCTGTGGGGCCCAGTCTGGGACTCCCCTGGTGCCTGCTCCATAGTATCAATCATGACGGTGATGTAATTACCATCAGGGGGGTTGGGTTTGATACTGGTTTTGTATATATTTGTATATATTCCATTTTTATTATTATTAATTTTCTTTTCATTAAAGCTGTTCTAGTTTCCTTTTCTAATTGCTAAGTCTCTCTCCCTTATTCCCTTTCTCTTACCCTTTGGGGAGGGAGAAGGGGTTAACAGAGAGCGTCTGTTATAGGTCCAAGGGGTCGCCCTGACCCTAAACCATGACAATTATGTATTAAGGCTTTGCATTATGGATCATTTACACAATTCTTCTGATATGGTAGTCAGAATAGACCACATTCTTATGACCTTTCACTAAAAATTTCTCTGAAGAATGTCCAACACAGGATATTTCTCATAAGACATTAACTTTGAAAGCACTGAAAACTGTGGGGTTTTTGACTTGTATTCAGTCCTCTATTTTTTTTCCAAGTGTAAGCGTATATGCATACATGTAATGCCTATGTATATGTGATGCTTATGGATATGCATAATGTAATGCATATATACATATTTAATGGAACCAGATTGTTTCAAAATAAATTAAAAATTAAAATTATCTTCAAATAAAGTAAAAGTTAAAAAGAAATATTAATGATTTTGCTTTAACAAAGAAAAAGCAACAGCCTACACTATCTTGTGTATGTGAGTGATTATGGCTTGTTAATTTCCCCTGTAACTCTATGAAGGACAACAACCCTTTCTTTTGCTATAGAAACACAAGTTTCTATAAACTTGAAAATTCAATACTTCACACTGTCATATGTGTCCAAAAGGGCTCTTAAGGGCTTCTTAAGGGTCCTTTCAGAAAATGTTGTCACCAAATTACCTCTGAGGACCTCTATTATGCTCAGAAATAGTTTTGAAGGCCTGAGGGTTACAATAAGTGTCAGCAACCCCACTAACTGCTGTGACCTGTCAAGATATTCTATGACTAATTCCCCTGCAAATCTTAGGGCTTTCTCTTGCTTGCAGACCTAGTTTACAGCTGATAGCAGTAACTCTTCAACAAAAGGAGTTAACAAAGACAAAAGTTCAAGTTTTGGAAGTGCTGATAAGTGAAGAAAGGATTTTTCCTAAAGTTGTATCTGTAAGAGTTGATATCATCTGTACTTGTTTGTGTTTATTTCTTTTCTAATTTGAGGTGCAGCTAACTTCTTGATAGGATCTGAGATTTTTCTCTAATAAATACAGAGATCTAGTGTGATCGCCAGTGCCTTTGATCTCCCCTACTTCCTTTCAAGGAAGTTTATATTCCCGTTCCATGAACTTTTGCTCTGTATATCTAACTTTTCTATATGATAGGAGTAGTATTTTCTGACCTACAGTGAATGAAGGAATGTGAAAGAGTTTGTGGACTCTTTTGGATATAATGCCTGCTAAACAGTTGTAAAGCATTAGGTCAACAATCCAGATAATTCCTTTAAAAACTTGTCGAGGGTTAGTGCTGGGCCAGCCACTAGACAAATGACAGATTCTCTTTATTAACCCCTCTCCCTTCCCAAAGGGGAAGAGAAAGGGAATAAGGGAGAGAGACTTAGTGATTGGAAAAGAAAATTAAAACACCTTTACAAAACCAATATTGAAATCAACCCCTGTGATGGCAGTTATGTCACTGTTACCGCTGGTGCCTTGGAGCAAGCACCAGGGAAGACCCAGACTGTACTCAGAAACAGATGGGAACTAGATTCAGGAGCTGTGTTCTGGAAATGGATTCAGGGATGCATGTATCTGGATTGAAGGTAGAACAGACAGACTCCTCCTTGACACTGGCCATTGAAGAAGAGAGTTTGACCTTTGTGATCCATCAGCTTTATACTGAATATGATGTTTATGGCATGGAATACTCCTCACAGGTGTGGCCTTTTAGCTTCTGAACACCCAACTTGATATGCAAGATTTAGCATTGTCCTTGATCTCCATAATAGCAAGTATAAACAAGAACCTTCCTGCACACCAACTTTTGGTAGTAACTGTAAACATGATGCTTTATCACTCCTAGAAGCAGACACTGCTAGAAGCAGACATATGTTGTTAACTTCAGAAAGTGCAGTTACTTAGAAGAGACTTACTTTACTTGAAAAGTAAAATCACTGAACAGATTCAGTTCTATTCTAACTCAAACTAGGACAATCCTGAAACTGGGAAGCAGAGTAAAATGTCTTGCCTAGTCTGACACAGCTATTCTATAGGCAATAACAGTTTTTAATTCAGTTTTCCTGAGCCAAGTATCAGCTCTGATATTTAGCTACTTTGTTATTCAAGATTACTAATCTAGTGAAAATATTCATTTTTTTAGAGTGAAATATATTTTCCTTAATGTAAACACATTAGGTTTAATGAGGATATACAAAAATGACATCTTCTCTTTTCTCTTAGAGAAACTGATAACTCTTTATTTTTTTTACATTTTAAGACTACAAAATTTTATATTATATTAACATCTTTTCCATCAATTATTTGGCTCCTGAAATGGATGGTGATCCACTGCATAGTCCTAAAAGGAAGCTTTGTGGAGCCTGTAAAAACACTCATACATCTTTCACTAACAATGAAATAGCATTTTACTTAAAGTTTCCATCAGCTATAGCATTATTTTTATTAGTTTTCTGAATTTAATAATGATTTTAAAATTATCACACAATGGTAGTGAGTTCCATTTATAATCAGTAAGCATTTTGACTTTCTAAATATATAAGTATACAAATATACATACCTTTCCTGGGAATTAGTGACAAGCTGTTAGGTCATTATGCTGTTCACTGAGTCATTTGGGAATTGTAAAGACTCTACATAGCTCTCATTAAGTGAAATATCTGCAAAGATAATACATTATTCTGTAGGCTGCTTAAGAAATTGGTATAAATTAGCACTTTAATATTTGACCTAATATGAATTGGTACAATATAAACTATGTGCAAACAGTGCCGACCAAGATTAATGAGTTTTCCAAGTTTGTCTGAAATTAGATTTGAAAGTACTCTGAAAGAATATTCTAGTGAAAATCTTCATAGCTTGCATCTGCATGGTGGAACCTAGTTCTAGCCCTAGGATCCACCTGGATGTTGACACACAGGATACCATCTCTCTGCCCCTCTGAGACCTAGTTTTCAAGGATAAGAAATGCACATTTGTAGGCAAAAAATACATGCATGACACACTCTAACAGCTCTCCACATCTGGACAGGAAAGGCAATATGGCAGTGGGTTGCATTTTGGCTCACTTACCTCTTTTCTACATAAGTTGGGCAAATAACTGTCAGGACCAGGGATGTTCCCAGACTGTGAGAAACTACTTCCACCTTACCTGTGTCTCAAAGTAAGAAAGTCAATAAAAGTAATCAAAGTAGGGAAAAAAAATTGTATCTGGCATATCATCAGATTCCTCATTTAGAAATTTTTCTGTTAGCCACTTGGTCTGATTTCCTAGATAAACAAATATGCCACAAGAACTTTATAAACAAAGCCACTGATTTTCAAGAGTAAAAATGACAAGATAAATGTTATAGACCTATAAATGATTAATTTCATGCTCTTAAAAAATGGGAGGTGGAGTAGGGGGGATGGGTGAAATTTTTTTCCTAATGAATGAAACATTTATGAACCACATTAACTGTTTTTCCTTCAAAACTTCTTCCTCATTTGGAACCTTGATAATCATTTATATGGCCATATAGCTAAAGCAAACCAAGAGTTTTAATAACAATTATATTTTCTATACTCTAAATTGCTCTTGCACTGCCTTTTGAAACCCTTTCAATTTTGAATAGTCCTGTGGAGTTAAGTCTAACTGAAAGGCACTATTCTTTCCATTAATGATACTATGTTGTATATAATTCTACCTCACTTTTCACTGGATCCTACTCCCTCAATGCACTTGTATATATCCAATTTCATTCTCTCACATAACGTAGTCAGGTGTGATTTTGTAAGATATCTATAGGAATTCATGTTTATTTGGCTATCTTTCATTCTTCCTTTAGCTTCCTCATTTTCCACCACTCAAGACCCCATGTTCTTTCTTGTAAATGCGATCTACATACTTTATTACAAAATATATGGCCTTCATTTGCCAGCCATGAAAGATACAAATGTTTACCATTTAAACAACTAAGACGATGAAATTTATTTCCATTTTCTCATCTTCCTTCCACTAATCTAATCTAAGACAAACAACACCAAAAACAGCAGGAGTAGCTTAAGGGTGAAATAAATAAACAGAAGATATTTGTTTATTAATATAGATCTCATACTTACCTTGCTGGGGTATTTGAGAATCCTTTTTAGTGATCTTATAAAAAAACATTCTGATTAATTTAAGTTAAATAATTCTAAGTCATTAGAGGTGGTATTAGCTTTATTAAATCACTGATTCCTTTGTTAAATATATATTCAGAAAATTTAAACACTTCAAAAAAGTTTTAAATTGATATAATTCTTCCTGGATACCGTGGTAATTATTTTTTCTTACTCCAGCATGAAACACACATTTACCTTGAAAGGACAGTTTTGCACAAGTAGCCTGCAAACTGTGGAATGAATCAGAATAGGAAACATGGAGTGATTTTTGCTAGATGTTTCTCATGTTAACAGCCCTTATTCAGGAGACTTGCTGACCTCAATGAGATTCATGATACACTTATGAACTAGTGTTGTCAGAAGAACTCATCTGAAGACATTCCTGGAGCCAGCAGCCACCAGAGAGGACACTATCTAGGTGGAAGTAAGGGCCATGCTACTAATATCTGGACATTGAACATCTGTAGCATCTGTAGATAACTGACACATGGTTATAGTTTTGCATCCATGAGAGAGAAATACAAACAACTGGCCTGTGTTTTTCTGATCCAGGTGCCGGGCCCACTAGAGGACTATACATTAGTGGACCTGCTGCTGAGAGAACTGTGTTTCCTCTGGGAGCTTATGGGTGTACAAAAGAGTAGAGGTGACTCAGGATGATGCCTGGAGTGTCAGGGTTCTCCATTTCAAGAGGTTTAGATTGGACAGAGACATATAAACCTGTGTTCCCGGGCTGAGAGAGGTAAAGGTTAGTGAAGATGATATACATTTTAATTTTGCTAGAATGCTTGAAGGTAGAGTCCTTAGTGTGTTTTCCTCATACTGTGTGCTGGTGTAGGGTACCATTAGGTGTTGGGTGTGCAGGGCTTTAAGAGCAAGAAAAGAGCAGAAGGGGGATGCTGAGCTTCCCATCCAGGATGTGTGGAATTTGTGCTGCACACCCTGACAGTATGTTCGTATGTGGATGTATGTGTGTTAATATAGAGCTACATTGACACGTTTTGGTGTATTTTTTCGTTAACATATCTTTTGGAAAAAAGAAAGGCAGGAGAGACAGGGCTGTCTGGTGTCTTTCCCAAGGAAATATACAATCCTTGTAGTGAAGAAATTTTTCCTAATATCCAGTATAAACCTTCCCTAGCAGAACATGAATCTATTTTCTCTTGTCCTGTTATTTGTTACTTGGGAAAAGGAGACTGACACCTACCTCGCTACTACGTCCTTTCAGGTAGTTGCAGAGACCAGTAAGGTCTCCCCTCAGCCTCCATTTCTCCAGGCTAAACAATCCCAGTCCTCTCACCTGATCCTCATAACACTTGTTCTCTAGACCTGTCACCAGCTTCATTGCTCTTCTTTGGACATGCTCCAGCACCATAATGTCTTTCTTGTAATGAAGGGCCCAAAACTGAACACAGTATTTGACATGCAGCCTCACCAGTGCAGAGTACAGGGAGATGATTACTTCCCTAATCCTGATGGTCACATTATTTCTGATACAAGAAATATGTAAGAACAACATCTGTCCTCTATTCAAACAATGCAAAACCTCCCTGGTGTTTATGAAACTGGACATGAAAGAAAAGCCCTGACCTGTGTCTGTACAGACTACAAATGTAAGAAGGGGTGAGTGCCCTGTGTGGACACACGTTGTTCAACTTCCACCCAGCCATTCAGTGTCCATAATATGCGGCAGTTCCTCATTTCCACTGCTTTTCCCCTTCTTCTGCATTGCATTGTATATGCTGTGCTTTGTCTGCAGAGCTCTTCTACCTTTGCTGTGCTAAGAGTGCAGCATGAGCAATGAATGAACTATTCACCATATAACATGGGGGTGTGTACCAATCCCACAGAGCACAGCTGGCAGTGTGTGATGTGCCTGCTCTAAAACATTCAACCAAACCAGTCCTCTGTGAAGTGGGGTTATGCAGAGCAGTCTCTTTTCTGTGGGTCCCTTGCTAGGCACAGAGATACCTCTCCATCTTCTCTCTTATACTATGTGCCTGAGAGGAAATGGCAATACTGTTCAAAATGTCTGCTACTCCATGGGGATCTAACTAATGAGCAGAGATCAGATTTCCAAAATCTTTCTGAAGAAGGGAATAGTCACAGTTGTGAGGAAGGGAGGGAGCATGGTGCAAGGATGCATGCAACGAAGGGTTTTGGTGCAAATGTCTCAGAAAAGGTGTCATCTGTAAGAGATCCAGTGGCAAATGCCTTTGAGCTAAATTGTTCAGCATCTGGGGACTGTGGAGTGGGGTGAACAGATGTTTTTCAAGGTGAAGTGAATTGCCTACAGAGATTTGGAAAAATGTTGTGACTCTCCCTATAGATGTTTTTATTTGAGGCCAAATCAAGCATTAAAAGGTGACTCAACATCAGCAACTAATGAGTTTATCTCTTGTAGAATACAGAACCAGCTGGTTTGGCAACAAAAAAATTACTTTATTTTTAATATATTCATAATTCAAGAGTTTAACCGAAAGTAGTGTCAGAGAACACAAAAAATACATTTCTTATCAAGGTGCTTTACTTTCAAATGATACATTGGTCACTGTCACAAAAATCAGTTGTCAAAGGACCTAAATTTTGTAAGTGAAGGATTTTTAATCAAACGGGGTTAAAGATTATGAGAAATTCTTTCTTTTATAAGACTCTGAAAACCAAGATTGCTTTAAAACTCTGTTATAAGCTTTTTTGGCTCTTCCAACAAAAACTACAACGTATAAGGTTTCAATGCATATTCTAGAGATTGATGACATTAAAAAGGAAGTCATTAGTCTTTTATATGAGTTGCACTTTATTCTTAGTATGTCCTCACATGGTTGTGGATTTCTAATGATCTACTGAAGTCAATAAATTGAAGGAGCACTTTGAGCTTCTAGAAGTTCAGTTCAAAAGACCTTAGTAATATTACTGAAAAGATTTTGGTCTATTTCAACCATATATCATAATTATGGCATAAGTAAAGCATAAAATTAAATCATTCATATAATGCCATCATTTAAGCACATCAGTATGTTTAAAATTCTAATGTACATGAAACATCCTATTTTATCAACAGTATTTCTAATTTTTATTTTCTTGTCTTTTTTTCCTAAAAATTTTTTTTACATTTATTTATATAAGGAGTATAAACAAATAAAACTTAAAAGTAATATATAAACAAAGGAAGCTGAACTTTAAGTGCCATATTAAGGAAAGGGATTTTCAGTGACATTTTGTCAATGTAAATGTGTTAGATATTATTGCTTCCATTGATCTGACTGAGAGCTTTTCTTTAAAAAAAAAAATTACACTACCTTTACAATCACACTTTTGTGAAAAATAATTTTAGCTGTTTATCAACATTAAATTAATATGTCTTTAGGTATCTAAATATCATAAGTACTGTGACATATCTGGATTATTCTCTACTTTTTTCTTTTACGTTGAATTATTTTTAAGATTAAATACTGTCTTAACTGAAGAGATATCTGTAATGCTGTTGAATAGGGAAAGTATACAACTCTGTAAGGGTAGAATATGCAACCAGTATACCATTAAATATTTAAAATAACCTTAATTGTATGCATAGTATATATTTCTTCCCTGCTTGATACATATTTGTCTTTATTTCCTTTAGTGGTAAGCTATCAGTCAAAGGAAAAAATTTTTATACTTTACTTACTGTGAATTGACAGAAAATTTTCAGTTCTCTGAAAGATCCGTTCAGAAACTCTCATGCAATTCTAAGACATCTCTGCTGGCTAAAAATGTTGCTGTGTTTAATACATCTTTACATCATTTCATTATTTTGCTGCAAAGTGATCACCATGAACAGTGACGTGTTAGGAAGAATGTAAATAGCGAATAACTGTGAGTTAAAGAAAATAACTAAAGCTTGATGACTTTAAACACTACATTTTTGATTATTTGCTTTTACCTGGCAGTGAGTCTAGTTTCTGCCTAAAATTAATACTGCTTTTCCACTTTAACAGAAGAGAACTTTGATAACTGTATAACATTTGTGCAGTTAAGGTAACAAAGACTGGCACTTTTAATGATGTTTGCTTTTTAATGGTGGATCAGTACATATCAAATAATAATTTTGTTTCTCTTCTACTCCAAGCCATAGTGGAGCATTGTTACTGATCACAGTGATCGTAATGTTAGTGGAATTAAAAGAAAACTGTCATGCACCACTACTGACTTTACATTTCCTTCTCCTTTCTCTCTTCATTTCCTCTGACATTCTTTCCTGCATGTACAGATGTTTGGAAGACTGAAATATTTATTAGATGCCATATTAATCCATTGGATATGTGTAGTCTTCCATTACTGTGGACTTATAGTCTGTTGTTTTTTGCCCTTTTTAGAGTATGTATGAAAAAGGTGTAAAGGTGTTCTAATACATCTAATTTGCTATTTAATAAATAGCAATATTTAATAAATGTTGACTGCAACTGTGTAGATTTTGATTTCTACTTGATACAGTCCTATTTTGAAACTGTTTCATATTAGAAGAAAGCATTATGTTAATGAGGGAACATATAAACATGTAAACAATACATATAACATATAAACAATAAAAACACTTTTATTGGACTAACTTGTTTCTACATGGCTTCATTGGCCATGTAGACATTTTCCCAGTACAACCTGTCATAGTGTGAGTCACTTGGGTTGCTTTATGGCAGTGCAGAACACTATAGCTCTTCACCTAGCTCTAGTCATAGAATCTGGGGAGTTCAAACTGTGGGTTTGGGTTTGCAGGGTTTTCTGCTTTCCAACAACCCTCACACCCCACTTCCCTGGAGATCATTTCTTCTGCTCCAGTAAATGAGAAAGAGCATTTTAACCCAGCAACCTATCTACATTCTTCGGAATGATATATCAATTTGTTTACATTTCTGCTGAAATTAAGAAAAAATAAGTGGCTTGATTTAAACATATATATGAAAACCTTCTTTACTATTTGAATGAAGTATGCAGAAACAATTATTAGAAAATCATCTTTCCAAATGAGTAACAACGATGATTGAAAAGATCAAATGGCCTTTGACAGACATTGACTATTTAGGAGAAAAGCTGTCTTTCTATAATGTAAAACCAGACAGTGGCTCTGTAAGACTTAGAATACCAAAGAATAACATTCAACAAGAGAAAAGAAGCTCTGCAGATAGGTATTAAAAATGGTCTTTGGGTAAAAATGGAAGATACAGGTAAGGTTATTAAAAACTCTAAGTTTATCTTTTAATGTCTTACTAAATTCTAATGGTTAGTCTGGCACATACATGCATTAGCAAGCATTAATTTATTCACGGACAAGAGAGAATGCTACTTAAAATTCTGTTATGGGCCAGTTTTGAAGTACAAAAAAATTAGAGTTCATGTTAAGTTAGTTCTTTAAATCATTCAGGTAAGGCTTTCAATGATACAGTCCATATTGCATACATGAAAATACCTCTATTACTCTGAAAAACAATCAAAACTGACAAATTTAAATAAGTATATCCTTTAGGATAATTATATAATATATTTTTTTTATTTCTGTATTTTCCCAGTCCTGGACAGATTCCTAAATTTCACTAAGCAAATTAAATTTAACATCTTTAGAAATGGGTTTATAAATTTCTGTAACAGTTATCCGTGTTCCCTCTGGAAAATGTCGCCCTATTTATAGAAGTTCCCTTTGTTAAAAGAGATGAGTCTATGTACAAATAGCTGCTTCCCTCCTCTTGCATTCCCTTCTTAAATCCTTAGGAACTCTGGAGGTTCATACTGGGAAACAAGAGAAGTGACTGCGTACAAAGATAGGCTGGGTTGGCACAGTGTCTCTCACATCTAGCAGAGGTTTTTGCTCTAGAAATGTTATAGGTTCAATGAATGGGATTTAGAACAGCTGCCAGCATTCTTTTCTGGCAGATGACTAAAGGAGACGTGTGCCATGGGAAAGGCTGTTGCCAGGTTTCAAGGTATTAAAGGATAAGCACTGGAAGAATGTGACAGAGGGACAGGCTTGCCTATCAGCCATGATAACTACTAGAAAAAGAAAAATCTCCTTGATGATTATTATAAAGATTATAAAGAACATTGATGTGAACTCCCTTCCAGCACAGTTCTAGAACACCAAAATCTGCCGTAAGATACTGCCCCTAGTACAAAGAAATATAGGGACAGTGTTTTACGGATAGTCACTGTATTTCAGTGGACTGTGACAGTTTGCACAAACCAAGGAGCTTTCTCTCAGCTTTCTCCAAAATAAACTGAGACAGTGTAATTTATGGCAATTCCCTCTTTGGCCAGCTTGATTTGAGTTCTTCTTTTTCCTCTTTCACAAACAGAAACACCTTATAAAAAGAAGTCACTTATTTCTGAAACGTGTGCCAGGATGTAGAATTGTTTTTATCCTAGGTGGGTGTTATTGGCATATGGTAGAAACAATACAATATATAAATGTTAGACATCATTCCTAAGTTACATATTGTAATTATTTTTCAATTATTAGAGTTAGATTGCTGCAGGTTTTATATTTTTATCAGCTTTTTTTTTTTTTTTTAATGCACAGGCACAGCCTCGTGAAAAACTGCTAGGTATAATGCTACTAGCCAATACTGTAAGAATCATGACCTCCCTAACATGCATAGCTTTGAGATGGTTCTCATAACTTTCATTGCCAAAAGCCTAAAGATACATCTAATTTAGACAAGAGTTCTGCATTTCCAAATTATGTTCTGACTTTTTTTTCTTCCTTCTATCAGTCTGACATTCTCTTTCATATTATTATTATCACCTATAATTTAACAACTCTTTTTTGTAGCCATGTTCAGGTCCCCACAGGCCAAACAAATATGCTATTGACCATAGTTTATGTCCATAATAATAAAAGAATTTATCATTTCAGCAATTTTATTTCCTATTTCTAAGGTTTCCTAACCTACCTACTTGGGTTTCATTTTGTTCTGAAGACCAAAAGATACTTTAGTGTGTGGATGAATCACAGAAGCAATCTATCTGTCTACTCTAATTTTGTGTTTAACAGGTAGCAACACTAAGGATTTTATGTCAAAGTACAGGCTGAATCATTTCTGTTAGTATTGACTTCTGTCCCCTCCCTTCCCCTCCCTCTGTTATTCTCCACTTTGCACTTTTCCTTATTACAGCATTTTTTACTACAGTTGATAGAACAGCTTCTAGGACAGTAAGAAATGTGATCTTATATTCATAAAGTGACACTTACTGTAGCACTCTCCCCTTTACATAGTTGTTTAATAATGCTTTCAGAATTAGGATCGTCTGAATTACTTTTGATGAAAATATTGCTGATTAGTTGGAGGTTGACAGTCAGATTTTCAGCTGGCTTTATTAATTTAAATAAGACATCTAATTTAGAAGTCTACTTTTCCTAAGATTTTGCTCTAGTCATTTGAAAGAGATAGAACACCAGACTATCTTCTCCTTTCCACTTCTTTTTTCTTCCCAGATGTGACTTTTGAACTACTTTTGAGGATGTGATATGAGGATGTAATTTTACTTGAACAACAGTAATACTGAGCATTAATTATTGGATTCTAAACTACAGAGGACCGAATATTATTTGCACTTTAGTTTTATTACAGATGATATATTATCTTTCCTGTTGGACTAAACTTTTAGTAATTGCCACAGTTGTTCCTAATAAAGTTAATGGGATTTGAAATGTGTCTTTTCATTTCTTGTCTTTCAGCTTCTGACTTGGACCTTCAAATGGTAAGGCATTCTGCTAGGAGAGTTTTCGTGTCTTTCATATGAGCTGTTTTGTGATGACTTTACACTGAAGTTTTCAGTTCCTGCATCTGGTGGCACAAATGAAATGTTGTAAGTTCTTTTATTAAATATTTTTTTCCATATTTAATTTTCATATTTAATGTTAGGTAACATAATGGTAGTTTTAGCTCTCTGCTAATATCAGAGATTACAGACTGAGAGTTTCAGTTTAGACACTTGGGAAAGACAAATCCACATCAAGGCGAATGTAGCATTGTAACAGGTTACTTAGAAAGGTTGTGGAATGACCTTGGAAATTTTCAAGCTTTGGCTAGACAAAACCACAGCTGGCCTTTTCTAGTGTTGGGCACAACCCCGTTTTGAGTAGAAGTTAACCTACATGAACTCCATGGATAGCAATCCCAATGAGCATTTCTATCAAACTGTGATAATGCTGTGGCTTAGTAAAACAGAAAAGGTAAAAAGAGTAAGCTGCCATCACAAGGGTTGTATATTCATATAAGCATCCTGGGGAATCACAGTCTTTAGACTTCTCGATTCCAGGAACTGCTCCATGTCACACCAACATACTGTGCTAAAACGGTATGATGAGAAAGTTGATCAATCCTCATATATAGGTGATAGAGTAGAGAGAGGTATATCACAAACCTCAGCACCTCTATTTTCATGGCTATTTTGATCTGATAAGGAATTGCACCATTGCTTGCTCTGGGGTGTCTTCAAATTATGTAGTCATGTCCTTGTGACCTGAGTCAAACAGCATATCCTGGGCAGAGCAAAGAAAGACCTTGATCTGGGGGTTGTTCATATGTTCAGATCATATGAATCTCATATGTTACTATACTACCATCAAAGGGTGATTAATAGTCAGCTCTATATAACTGGCATGTGTTAATGGAGTTATAACTGACATACCTGTATTTTTCTACATAAATTCACTGTTTCCTCTTTGGCATAGGCAAATGCATTACTCCTGCTGTCCTTCCTTCAGCATAAGTGATAGAGTTACTACAGAGCACAGCACAGTGCTTCTTTTATTTTCATGTATCATTAATGCAAGCAGACCAACCAACACAACTATTTAAACTGTATGGTCTCCTCAAGTGTATTTACCCTAGCTCCTTGGTATATTATTGAAATTCATCATTGAATGTAGGAAAATAATAATTTCCCTTGTATATTCTCTCTAATGTAGATAAATAAAAAATGTTGATAGGTTAAACTTGAAATAATAGCCACATCCTACAGGAATCTGCAGTAAGGGAAATGGATGCTAATTTAGGGAATGAAGTGTTTAGTCAGATATATAAAAAAGAAAAATTCTACAAATAGCATGCAACATATTTTTCTCTTAATGGGAATGCTGTCATATGTGTGTATGTTAATGTCATTTCTGCTGTTCAAATAAAACACTCTGTGTAGGGATTAGTGTTTCAGGTAACAGTGAGCAAACTCAATACTTTGGCTTGACATCTCTATTGTAGTTTGCATTTTACCTCTTTTTTGATAGAGATAAATTCTGTTACTGTGCCCTGCCTGCTTAAACGAAAGATACATTTTTCTTCAAGTTTGGGAAGATCAGTGAGGGTCATAAAATATTGATGAAAGCTTGGAGAATTAGATATGCCTGTGACTATAAGTTTATCTTGTTGGCAGAGCTTTCTCAGTCTAACCTATTTCTTTTCTGTGATCTCCATCAGAAATTATATACTGTAAAAAATCTTATGTCTGTTCAGATTAAAATACATGCAGCTTTTCAAACCAGATAAAGGGGATTATTTTTTATTTAAAGATCCAAGTTTATTTAACAGCTTTATAAATTTTGCAGCACAGTTTTGTTGTTCAAAATCAGAGCTGTTTGCTAGTATGCCATTTCCTTTTATTTCTTCTGCTATCACAGTAGTCTGCAGAATGTTCTTCCTCATGTGGAGGTCAAAGAATGGATAGAATAAAGGAGAAAGGAAAGATAGTTTAATTTGTAATTTTGTGCCAGGATCAGGAAAAGATACTTAACCAGCTAGTTGCCATGGAGATTACAATGTGTGCTGCAGGAGAAGCGAAGAGGCTTGTAATTTTTTACTAGCTCCTGTTATTTGAGGACTGAAAGGGAATGGGAAGTGATTGTGCCCTCTTCCTTTCCAAAACTTTTTTTTTATCCCATGTGTTTGGGGTTTGCTTATGTGAAAACAAACTTCATCAAAATTTCTATCTCAAGGACCGGAGGACTAAGTGAACCTTTTCTTTGATTGAGTGATATTTTCTACTTTCCTTGTTGCACTACCTTATATTCTAATCTCTTTGTTAGATGGATCAGTTAAATAGAGGAGACATCCATTGTTTTCAAATTAATGTTAACCTGTTTAAGGTAGATTTTAATGAATTATCTAGATAGCAACATGCATAGGAATGGGTATCCTGATGACAGTGAAGAATAAAAGGAACCACATAAACCCAAAGTCATGCTAAATTCCATGAAGGGTAATAAGCTGTCTCTATGACTAGTTTGTGACTGTGGATTTCTGCATCCTTGATGAATTAATTAATTGTATAGCACTAGGAAGATATTGCATTTTTTCTGCCTACTGGAATCATACTGCTTGCCATGTATTTGTTTTTTCCATGTTC
Source organism: Todiramphus chloris collaris (assembly GCA_025345505.1). Lineage (NCBI taxonomy): Eukaryota > Metazoa > Chordata > Aves > Coraciiformes > Alcedinidae > Todiramphus > Todiramphus chloris. The sequence goes on along the minus strand of JANVCC010000010.1, from coordinate 44,725,360 downwards.
TTTTGTTTACTACTATGATGGGATTTTATCAACTTGCTTAAAATAAAATTTGGAAAATATGGTTCTGCTTGTCAAACACTTCAGAAATTAAAGTTCTAACATGTCTGGCACAACATTCAGTGGCAGCATAACTTAATTCAAGCCATGGTAGTCTACTATAAGTCTTCATTTTCCATTAGATTTTCATACTGGACATATGGGGATGTTAAAAGGTGACCAAGTCTTGTTTAATCTCTCCTTAGCTCTCCAGTCAACAAATTAGCTTCTGCATGGAGATCAGAGAGTCTTGGTTGGTGTGATATTGCCACTGGTGCACCATTCTGTAATTGTCACGTGTTGTTCTTCAGACCTCAGCAACCCCACAATAGAAGGGTCCTCCAAGAGACCAGGCAAGATAGAGAGATGCTTCATTTCCTCAGTCTCCAAGATAGCTATACCAAAAGCCAAACAGTACCCTTTTGGGTCCTTGAAATACCCTATTCTGAGATAGTCTATGCCGAGGATGCATGGAGCCTCTGGACCAGTTACAATATGGTGTTTATACCACTTCTTCCCAGTTAGACTCACTTCAGCTTCCCATACAGTCAGCTGTTGGAATACCTCTGTCACACCAGAAATAAAAATGGGTTCTGCACCTTTATAGCTTGATGGCATTACGATGCACTGTGCACCAGTACCTACTAGAGTCTAATACTCCTGTGGGTCTGACGTGCCAGGTCATCAGATTCACATAGTCCAGTAAATCCAGTTGTTCCTCTGCTCCACCTGTCTGGAGGTTGGTCCCATCTAGTACTGGTCATTGGATTCTTCACTCGCTTTTTGTAAAGATGGATTAGAATTCTTTTCTATAAGATCAGCAATAAGATCACCTGTTCCACTCTGTCTGAAGACTGGAGAAGTATTTTTCCTGTATGAACCTCCATTTGTGATTCATGTTCCTTGCAATTCAGGTACCTCTGTCTCTCAGGTTGAAATAGATTTTCCATCCCACTTCCTCACGTCTTCTCCCTGGTGTGGCAAAGAAAACCACGGAGTAGGCAATGGTGTATACCCTTTGTGTCCTCTCTTTTATATCCTCTTTTTGTCACTGTAACAGTTTTTTGCAGTTCTACTCTTCTGATTCTCTTCCCCATCCCACCAGGGGGGAGAGAGAGTGCCTGCCTGGTGCTTAGTTACCAGATAAGGTTAAAGGACAACTGTCCTCTATGGCACACAACATCTTTTGTCACTTTCTCCTTTGGTCACATTCCTAAATCTTTGCCTCCTGACCAGTTCATGATCACTTCCAAGATTCCTGGATAACTGAGGTTTCCTATTTGAACTCATTTTGTGGTCAGCGTGACCCACTTACTCCATGTAGCATCAGTTGCATGATGTGTGGAGTAGATTTTCCCTTTGAACATACAGCCCAGCACAGGCTGGGGTGCCAGAAGGATATGTGCTTCAGTACCAATCACATCCGAAGCAGTTTGAACCCATTCATAAGTTGACAGTATCATTTTCAATTGGAGTATAGCAGGCTTAGGATACTCTGTATCCCCAGCTCCAAAAGACAAACAAGTTATGCAGAATGCAATTGCTCACCACCCACTGACCAATGCCCAGAAACATCAGTGTGTTATCAACAGTTAACTCTATCCCATCTAAAACCAGGAGAAAATATAAATTTCAAGGAGACACTTGATACTTTGTAAAAGACACCATAAGATTCCTCTTGAGGTGACCAAAAATCCTGTTGCACAGCACAGTTCTGTCCTGTGCCTAGAATGCTTCACAGGTCAGAGCTAAGGTAGCAGTGTTGGATGAGAACCCTAGCCCATGGTGTCTAATTGATTTCATCCCTATCAATCTCATTTTTGACCTTGTTTTTTGCTGATTTGAAATTAAAAAAAAAAAAAAAAAAAAAGCTTTCTTTTAATCGGTGTAAAATTAAATGCCAAGTTATATGTTTCAGAAAACACAAGAAGAATCAAGCAGTTTACTAGGTCATGTTGGCTTTTTGCATAGTGTGAAACAAAATCACACATCACTCAGACTCTAATTACCAGCATGCTGCATGAAGGAAGTCTTTCAGTAATTAACCTTTCAATTAATCAAAGTAAATTTTCTGCTTCTCTCCAGCTTCAACTTACTTTATGTTTTTCCGTGCTTTAGTTTATATCTTCTGCTTTGTGCTCTTGATCTTGCCTTTGAGATAGTAGGATTCACAGTTTGATTCACAGCCATCAAAATTTTGAGCTACACTGTTAGAGGAGAGACAGAAAAAGGTAAAGCTTATTTTAAATCTGAAAATTCAGAATTAAAATATAATTTTTAGTATGATAGAAAAATAACTCCATGACCCATTTTTCTTGACTAAAGTCATATACACTCATAAAGATATTCTTCTCTTCATTCAACCTCTAAAGTTATTAATTTTAGAAATGTAAAACTCTTTTTGTAGTGGAATAAATTGTTCCTTATATATGTAACAAAACTTTACCAAACTGAGAACTGAGCTCACATATCACCTGCAGACTTTCTTCTCATTTGTTCACAATGTTCCCAGTTCTTAATCTGCATTTCCTAGTAATTTCTGTCAAAGTACAGTACAAGCATGAGATTTACAAACCAGTATATGCAAATATGAAAGTATTTATGATTTTATGAGAATGCAGAATAAAGAGGTGGGGTGAAAAACCTCAAAAATAATTATCTAGTTCATAAAGTAATAAAAAAAAGTGAAAACCATTTGATAAATGTTGTTTTCTGGAACAAAGAACAGTATAGACAATTTTATTTTTCTCTTGTATCCACTTAAGCAAATAAAATTCTGCTTGACTACATGACAGAGACTAAATGCTAAACAAACAGCCTAAATGGGCTATTAGTTGATCCGATGTTTTATCAATATGTCTGCTGAATTAATTAACTTTGAATATGTGTGTTTGCATATTTTTTCTTGTGCTCATACATATACTTAGAAAAGCCTACGAATAAAGTACTAAAGAAAGAGCATCCCATTGGGAAACATCATTGACCTACTTCTGAGAGTCACAATATTGAGAGATTTACCAATGTGCATTTTCAAGGTAGTTTTTTTCCATCAAAGAAATTGCTTAGGCAGTTTAGAAATCTTGGCTAAAAAACAGTGGCTAGATTTAACACTGAGATTATAAATAACAAACTTTGTGAGTCACAATGGGACATTTGCCTCCTAGTTTACTTCTCAGCAATAGAAAATATGGTTTTAGTTTGGTGTCAATAAGAAGAAGCTTAAATCAGAGCCAACTGTCCAGTTCTCTTTTAGGATCAAAGTTATCCATTTGGTTGTATATTTAGAATTGCAAAAGAAATAAAGAATTTACTATCTTCAATAGGTGGTTTAAATTGTATTGTTGGAAAACACAGTACAGGAAGATTCAAACAAGACAAAAAGGCTCATCTTGCAATATTGAAGGAAATTTTTACCAAACCTATTTTTTCCAGTCCTCCAAATTCTATTTTCTGCCTTTAACAGTGTCTTCAGGACTGATAAAAACTGTAAGAAGGTTACTGTAAATCTTCATACAAACCACTCTTTATATATATTTACTTCAGTCAGACTTACATTTTTCCATGTTGTTTTATATGAATATACTTGACTAAATACAACAGATTCAGCACTATGCAAAGTATGAATTTTAGAATTCAAACTGCAGCAATAAATGTTTAGATACCTATCATCTGGACAAAGAATCACTTTATGACAGCTCTGAGAAGTTATACCAAACATGACAAAACTTGTAAATATTCCTAGGGAACAATTTTAATCAAGCCAAAGATTGGAAATAAATATCATTACAAATATCTTAAAATAGCTGAATTCATAATGTATTATGTCACTTCTCCAAACAACAACAACAACAAAAGTTAAAAATAGGCTGTGTTAGATATATTATTCATTGCAAATTATTTTCATAGCAACAGTTGGAAAGCAATTAATTTGTTCGTTCTACATGTGCTTAAAATTGGAACCATCCCATTATGAATTAGCCCCTTCCTTCCAGATTAGTTTACACCTTTCCCTTGGATATTTATATTCAGTAGTGTGAAATTTTAAAATACAAGCTGATACTAAGCAAATACATAAGTGTCCCATATTTTAATTTCACAGACTTCTGTTGTGGGTTCATTTAGCAGTGAAGTGTGAATTCAACTAGCATTATATCCAAATATAGCTGAATAGCTTGTTGCTGCTCTAATTAAAACATTTGTCAGCAAATACTTCAGGAATATGAGTTCTAACCATTCTGCTTTTGGTAGAATATTTCAGAGTGAGTGGCATTTTTTCCTAAAAATTTTTAAAAACAACAGTAGCTAACATAGTTCTAACATAATGAGCTATGTGGAAAAGTATTATCATAGAACTATAGAATCATAGAATGGTTTTAGTTGGAAGGGATATTGAAGATCATCTAGTCATACCCCACCTGCCCTATAGCATATACATATAAATCTGACTGCTTTTCTGCATCAGGAAAAGTTCTATTACAAATTAACATCATGACTGCATTCAAATGTAACAAGAATATCACTACTAACAGACCAGCAAATGGACTGTAGAGATGCCTGTTCAAAAGAAGCTTGCAAATAACATCCCTGAAAATGTGCTTACTAATGTGATGCACTGATCCCCAAACATTAGCTATTAAATCATGATAATCAAAGGAACCAATGTAAAGAGATTAAGCTTTTATGTCAATGTAGGCAATAATTTTTTCTATTAATTTAATTATGCCATACAATGAGCAAATAAAGAATAAATGAGCAATAAAGAATATGGCAAATTTATGTACAATAATGATATAAAATGCATTCAAATATGATTATGCTGGTATAGAACCAATGTAAAAAAGAATGAACAGGTAAATTAAAAAGTAAAGAACACTAAAAAGGCACACTAACAAGGAATTAATATCATAAAGGAATTTACTTAGGTGAACTAATAAAACTTCAAAAGATCTTGGACACCTGCAAGTGGAAACATCTGCCTCAGCAGACATTCAGAGTCAAAGAAATGTAATGTCTATGATAAAAACTCTTTATTACCCTAATAATATGAAAAAACATTACTGTACACAATTTAATAAGAAAATATTTTATGGTTTGGCCTTAACTCAAAAAGCTTAAAAAAATATTTACAGGTGACTTGGCAATCAAGTTGTTTCTTTTTAAGGTTTGTTTATGGAAAACTTATACCTTCAGTATGACCTGATAATCTAATAGTTTAGCTTAACCAATATTATATTGACATAGGTTGCGTGTAACTGTCATTCATCACTAAACTAATATTCAACATTCTATTATTCTATTTATTCTATTTCTAACAGTTAACATATTCTGTTTCATAACTCCTTAGCTGAAATTAAATGGAAGATTTGCAGTCATGTAAAATCAGGTTTATCTGTTTGTTCATAGTGCGCGTGTTAATGAAGACTCAGTTCAAATGCTGGGTCTGAACAAAGATGAGGAATGTTTTCTGGTTTTCCTTCCTAGCTGCTCACATAGAGTAAATGTCCTTTTGGAAGGAGGGTAACTTTGATCTCCTGAGTGCAATTGAACATACTGACATGGGAGAAGGGCCTACAAGAAAGCTGAGGTAGTGAAGGAAGAGGCAGACACAGATAGCAGGGACCCCACAGCACTGACATGGAGCAATCTATATACTGCTTTTGGAGATGACTAGGGAACATTTTTTTCCGAAGGAATCAAAGTGATTTTACAAAGTCTGTTGCAAGCAGTAAATTGCTAAATGTTGCTAATTTGAGAGAGTTCACAGATACAGAGGGCCTGGGAGTGTTTGTTTCCAAAGTCTTTTTTTTCTAGTCTATCCTGTTTTCTTTTCTAAAAATGTGACTGATTTTGATTTCTATGCTAATAAATCTATATGTAGGTGTTCAGAAACACCTCAGATGCTTTGGTATGAGCAGGTTTTGCAGTTCCATCCCAGCTGGTTACGAAGGAGGTGGGTGCTAGCCTAGATGGTTGTACTGCTCCCATTATAAACACTGGATGAAGGTAGCAGAAAGCAGTGCTTTTTAAATTAGTATAAGGGACATCACTACACTAATTATTTCAAAATACCTTCAAAACATGATCTTAGGAACTGAAATGCATCACAGAGCAGCACTGGACCCAGGACCAACCCCTGGGGAACACCACTACCCACAAACCTCCAACTAGACTGTGCTCCACTGACCACAACTCTCTGGGCTCTATCCTTCAACCAGTTTTCAATCCATCACACCACACAACCATCCAAGACGCACTTCTTAAGCTTGGCTGTGAGGATATCATGGGAGACAGTATCGAAAGCTTTGCTGAAGTCAAGATATACTACATTCACTGCCCTCCCCTCATTTATCCATCTAGAGAGGATATCATATTAGTCAAGCATGACTTCTCTTTGTTGAATCCCTGTTGACTACTTGTGATAAGCCTCCTTTCCTCAATATGCTTTGAGATGATGGCAAGAAAGAGATGTTCCATCACCTTTTCAGGAATGGAGGTAAGGCTGACCAGCCTATAGCTACCTGGGTGATTATTCATTATTCAAATGACCCAGGTAATTTGATTATTCATGAAAAGTCATGGTCTCAATGGGGATACGGAATTTATGTTATATTACCTACCTCTTGCTACTTAATGCACTCTATGTATGGTAGTTACTTGTCCATTCAATATATAGGCGTTACAGAATTTGTACAATTAGAGGTCAAAAGATATTGAAAACCTGGGCTGATACCTAACTGCAGTCCAGGTGTATCACAGTAAAAGATGATTTTGTATGAGAATCTCAATGGTTATTAGACCTCAAATATTCAATGGTATAAAAATAGTGGAAATTTGTCTCCTGCCCAAATTTAAAACAATCTACACACATGCTGCACAACAATTGGATACTATATCATACTGAGAGCTGATGTCACCTAAAAGTATAGCTGTGTCCCAGCTTTTGGTTTCGTGATCTGGAAGTCACCAGGAAGAACAGGAAGCAATCCTGTTCCTGAACAGGAAGCAATATTTCCTTGTCATCTCACAACTCTTCTTGAAGTGCCTGTCTCCAAAATTCCATGGTAAAAAAAAATAAAAATATCCCAAACAAAAACATACAAAAATGTACCAGGAAAGATTTCTAAGGTTTGAGCACATAATATAAAGCCCTCTCTATATTGTATCTACTTCCAACAAAGAGAGACAACTAACAAGTCCGGAATTTAATTTCTTTTCCCTCCTTCCTTATTCTTTGCATTAAGGATTTATATAAAGTTAGCAACTGCAAACTTAGAATGGGAGAAACCTGATATCTGCCTGATTTTCCAGTTGCAGGCAATTCAGCCATTTGCCTATAATTTACTAGTTATATGTCTGAGTGACATGTTTTAATACATGAATCAGTGAGTAACAGTGTGCTTCCATGGCTGCATTTGCAAATATGGTTAGTCCCACTTCCCTCACCCACATGCACAAGAGCCAGTCATAAAAATTTGGTTGTTAAATATTTAGTTTAAAAATTATGATCATCAACAATACTGTGAATACTTTCTTTTCCAAGGAGAGTGTGCCTGCATTTGATGAAGATGTGTCCATGGCCCCTAGAGCTCCAATTAAAAAGTGTGTTCTCACACAGCTTGCTTCCAAGTAAGCTTTCAGCCATGCATTAGTTGTGTTTCCTCTGAAATTCTACAGACATCATGGCTCAGGCTATCACCTCTTACCATGCTGTGTCCTGCATGATTGGATGCCTGACAGTATTGTGACCTGCACATGCATTTGCTCCTGCAATTATTGAATTACTGTTTAGTCTGTGCATTGAAATATTGAACTAATTTCTGCCTAGCTGGGTTTAGTTCACATTTCTAGGATTTTAGGTTTATTTGGGGTGTATTTTGGGGGGCGGGTTGTGTTTTGGTTATGTTTTTTTCCCTCCATGCTGCTTTTTGCCATAATTAGATTATCAGATATGATTTCGGTATTAGAAAAATTTTAAGAACATTTTAAGAAATACAATAGTCTGTACTGTTTACTGATAGAATATTGGGTGGTAGTAGTGGCAGCAGTGTTTATTCCACCTATCTTTAACTATCTAAACTAATTTGGTAGGTTATTTCTAGAGTCAGTAAATAAAGACACTTTGAAGGAGCATTCATTCCCCTTTTAAAACTGCTGTCAAGGTAATTCAAATGAGTAAATAAGTCACCTTTGGGAACTGTTAGCAGTGACTGTACAGGGAGCCTAAATCAGCTAGTTCAGATAAGGCAACTAAAGTCAAGTAACATAAATCTAAGAAGACGTTATTCTGTATGTAGAGAAGAACATAAGTCGAAGGGCTAGGATTCAGTCCCAGTCTAAGTGCAGGGTGTGATCTGAACTGTGCCCTCTGATAAAGATGCAATTTATGTTAGCCAGTAGTACTGGAAGGGTGAAAGCCTTCTCAGTACCATATTTTTACCTTCCTGAACACCACTATACCTCTACAGGGAAAAGAGCTGTATTGCTTGAATCTTTCCTTTTCATAGTAGAAGATATACAGAGGATGACACAGAATTACTGTCACAGTAATTTTACAGTTAGTTTCCAAATGAATTAGGTTTCATCAGAACACAGCTCATGTTTCTATTGCAGAATGAGCACTGAGATCCTTGGCACATCCATTGGACCTTTGCTGTTTTAGGAGCTAAAAATGTTTTGTCAGAAATTCTCAACCCTAGCAGCAAACAATACAAATTCTTGTGTTTTACTGATGAGAATGATGAGTTCAGTATCTAGAGTTACACTGGAAAACCTTTGGAAAAAATTATACTAATTTTTACATGTAGAATAACATAGGACCATAAAAAATTGTTGGTGGATCAGTAACTTTCATGCAAACATATCTCATGTATTTTTAGCTCAATACCTAAATTATTTTTAAAAAAGAAAACCATCCCTTTGGAAATTCTTTACAACCCTAATATTATTGTTCTTTGCCACTTCCAATTACTATACAGTAGTTTCTGTAAAATGTCTTACTGATGTAGCAAAAAAATCTGTATTACATTCTACTCACTAAATGGATGTTAGCTGTTATTATACTGTGGCCCTAAATGAGATACAAAGAAGTCAACTGAGGACTTTGTGGTCTTCAAACAAATCTTAGAAGCCACAGCTGGAAAAATAATAGACTAGAAATAATGGAAAAACTCCTGTTCTGGAAAATACTTTTCAGGTAAAATGACATGTCATCGGCTGCTGGAAACCTTTTGGATCACTTTTTTTTAATTGTTGTCTAGCAGTTTTTGTATGATACTTAAAATTTAAATCAAGACCTGAAACAAATTCTTTCTGTTACAGAGATGTGAGGTTTTTTCATCCTAACACAATTTATGATGTTCCATCTGAACACAGGGTGCCCAGAGCAGTTGTGGAGTTTCCATCCTTGAATATATTCAACAGCCATCCGGACATGTGTATTGGGTTTATGCAACAAGGTGTGGGTAGCAGGGGACTGCAGGGGTGGCTTCTGTGAAAAGACAGGAGCTGCCCTTACGTTGGTCAGAGCCAGCTGCAAGACAGATCCACCACTAGCCAAATCTGAGCCAATCAGCAACACTGGTAACACCTCTGTGATAACATAGTTAAGAAGGGGTAAAAAATGCTCCACAAAAGCAGCTGAGAGAAAGGAGTAAGTGTATGTGAGAGAAACAACTCTGCAGACACCAAGGTCAGTGAAGAAGGAGGGTGAGGAAGTGCTCCACACACATTTGGAGATTCTCCTGCATCCCATGGTGAAGACCATTGTGACACTGGTTGTTCTCCTGCAACCCATGGATGTCTACAGTGGAGCAGATATTCACCCTGCAGCCCGTGAAGATCTGAACACCAGAGTACGTAGATGTGCCTTGAAGGAAGCAGTGACCTCCTGGACAGCCCATGCTGCAGTAGGTCCAAGGCAGGAACTGAGGCCTGTCAAGAAAAGCCGATGCTGGTGTGGATTTTCTGGCAAGACTTGTGTCCACATGGGGTACCCATGCTGGAGCAGTCCATTCCTGAAGATCTGTATCCCATGGAAAGGACCCACTCTGAAACAGTTTTTGAAGAATTGCATCCTGTGGGAAGGACACATGTTGGAGAAGTTTGTGAAGGACTATATCACATCCAAAGCTCCCCACAACGGAGTAAGGGAAGGTCCTGAGGAGGAAGGAGCAGCAGATGCCAAGTGTTATGAAATGGCTACGATTTCCATTCCCCATCTCTCTGCACTTCTCAGAGGAAGGAGGTAGAGAAGTTGAGCCTGGGAAGCAGGGAATAGTGGGAGGAAGAATTTTTTTAGATTAGTTCTTATTTCTCATTATCCTACTCTGATTTGATTGTCAATGACTTTCCCCAAGCTCAGTCTGTTTTGCCTATGACAGTAATTGCTGTCCTTACCTTGACTCTCAATCGTTTTTGTCATATTTTGTTCACCTGTCCGTTTAAGAAGACGGAGTGACAGACTCGCTTGGTTGGCAGACAGCCAACATCAACCTACCACATGTTTCTGAGCAATTGGTTCTAGGAGGCCCTGCTTGATATGGGGGGGGGGGTAGACTAGATGACCTTCATAGGTCCCTTCCAACCTCAATCATCCTGTTATTCTGTGAAATAGATCTTAATTGGAATTCTAAAAGTGTCCAACCCTCTCTGCAACATCATTGCATAATATAGCATTTTTGCAAAATCAATATCTGTATACTTGTACAAACACAGTACTTATCTAAACCTCATATCTTTCACTGGATATAAGGTCCATATTGATGGGGTATATTTTTATTGTGTGTGGTTGGAGTGAACTGAGATATGGATTTAACACAGTGGGTCACTTTCTGCTTAGTGTAGAACTGAAAGTTTGGGGAAGGGATCAACGGTTATTTCACATACTTGGTCTTTCATGAGATTCAAGAAATGCTTCATGTAGAGCATTTGACTGATAGCACTAAGGTGCACAATAGATTGTCTTATCATGGATATTTGTCACTTATTCTTTTTACCCTTGTATTCTGAAGCCCACAAATGAAAAAAAGAGAAAACATTATTATATGAATGTCATAGCTGCAAATGTAGCATAGAGAAGCAGATAAGTTCTGTCTGGTTTTACTCCTTTAAAAACAATTTTATCTATTCAAAATGTTTAATAGTATGGAATGACAGACACATTTTTTTTTTCTTAGAATTTTGGGGTTTGAGATAAGTTCTTGAAAGACTCTAATAATTCTTGACAGGCAATGACTGGAATTGTTTAGCCTGAAGAAGAGAAGGCTTCATTGAGATCTTATAGCAGCCTCCCAGTACTTAAAGGAGGCCTGCAGAAAAGATGGGGAGGGACCCTTTATCAAGGACCCTTTAATGTAGTAATAGGACAAGGGGTAACAGTTTCAAATTGAAAGAGGGCAGATTTAGATTATGTATTAGGAAGAAACTCTTTATTGTGAGGGTGGTGAGACAGTGGAACTTATTTCCCAGGGAAGTTGTGGATGTCCCTTCAAGGGAAGTATTCAAGGCCGGGTCAGATGGGGCTTTGAGCAACCTGGTGTAATGGAAGGTGTCCCTTGTGTTGGAACTAGATGATCTTTAAGGTCTCCTCCAACTCAAACCATCCTCTGGTTCTATGATTTCTTAAAATTTCTTTCTTTCTTTTAGAAAAATTTCTAGAAAGTACTTTTGATTAAGCATAGTCATATCTTGAAAAGAAGCTCTCATGTATGTGAAGAAGCATTCCTTTTCTTTTTTTTTTTTAATTTTCAAATACTTATGAGGTTAAACTATGCAAAAGTCCATTCTGTATTTTTTTTTCTGTTCTTCTAACAATAGAAACATAGAATTCATACCATCTGTCATACTATAATTATTTTCCTATTGCCTTCTGTTTACCTATGGTCTGCTCATATTAACCTCATTTTGCATTAAATAAATAAATAAGCTTTAAGTGCTTGATTGTAAGCTTATCGAAATCAATTGAACAGCTTACTTCATCTTCCAAAACAAAAGTTCTAATATAACAACTTTCACCTTAGTCCATGTTATTATCATATTTTTCTTTAATAAGTTTGATAGGGTTTTTTTTATTGTTATGATTGAATTTTTTTGGTGTAAATCAGAATTCTTCAAATTCTTTGACCTCTTGGAAATTCTCTGGAATGTATATAGCATGTTTGAATCCAAATAATATTTGGTCCCTTTCACATTTTTACTCACTTCTATGTATACTGTCTAGAAAGGATGAAATAAGCTGATTTAATTCCTTCAATTATATTCCATGAAGACAAATATTCAACAGAACCTCACAGGTCCAGTAAAATCATGACGCTATCCCATAATTTTTGGACATGCTGTATAATGCAATTCATTTGTTCTTTCTGGATTTTATGCATCTCAGGAATAACATAGATACCAAGTTTCTACTTTGCTGTATATGGTTAGCAGTAAGAACTCAGATCTACTAGGAAATGAGTTTACAATGTCCTCAGTTTTCTTTGCAGCTTGTTGCAGTTTTGTTTGCTTTGTTTTTTGTTTTTCTTTCACCTTTATTGTGTAGATTCCGATTCATTTATTAAAAAAAAAAAAAAAAACAAAAAAGGTCTTTTTTCTGCAAAGTCTCAAGCATATCAGTGACCAAAACTGGTGCTTCTGTAAGATAATGCTTCATTCAGTCTCTTTATTGTCATGGAGATTCACTCAAGACATCAGAAAATCAAACTATTTCCCTGCAGTTATCTTCCACAATTGGATTTAATTTTTGCACATATAGTATTTTGATGTGGATAGGACTTTGAAAACATATAATAGTACTAACAAAGAAGATGAAAAAGTATGTCTAAGGAGATAGTATTTTTGTGCATTTACTTAGATCCAAATTGGTACACATGTGTGTGAGTAAGGAAAATCAGCATTTCTGAATTCATTTTATTCATATTCTGTAAAAATTTTTCTTTAGTTTGGCTTAGAATTTTGTATGTCCAGAGAGCCAAGAAATTATGTTAATGCTGTTTCTACATATCTTGCAAATACTTTTTTTCGTGTATCTACCATACTGATTGTTGTTTGCAGTCCTACAGAAATTGGAAGACTGTGGCACACTTTCTTTTTTCATATGTCTGGTGAAGTCCTTACTGGTCTTATAGATGTGATTTCAAGTACTGGAGTAGATAATATGCATATGACCTCATTCTAGCTATGTAAAAACTGAAGCTCTTGCTCTTGTGCTCTCTCTCATTAACGGGAATAACTGAATTTATTTTGCTTGCTTTAAATGCATGGGAAAGGTATGTAGGCATACATAGTGCTGAGCTACCTGATGCCTTACCCCAGTGTAACACCTTGAATCTTCTGGAAAAAGAAGCTGAGATTCAAGATCATGTCAAAAAATGTCAACTTTCCAAGATCTTTAGCAAATACTAAAGACTACAAAAAAGGCATCATATTACTTTAAGGAACTGAGAAAATTTGGGTGAATGATGTCCTACCTTTATACTGAGGAATCTACATGTATCTTAGACTCAGCCACAGTACCTGGCAACAGAATTTCAGTTGCATTGAAATAAAACATCTCTCTGCTTTACTTACTTACCTTACTCTGCCACACAGAGAATTTATTCCACCTTAAATCAGATGATTCATCTGAATGCATTGGATGAACTGAGTTTCTGATCTTGCCAAGTACTGTGGGTGAGTCAAAGATACAGACAGACTGTAGATTACTTCCCCCATTAAGTGAACTTGAGGGCATGAGTCCATTGTGGCTGTTAAGCCCTTTAATGTGTATCTCTTTCAATTTTCAAATATTCTGCAGTAAAGCTATTAGGAACCTACTGTGGGGCATGCAGGTAATAGTCTGTCCTCTGTGTGTTGTACTGTGATGAATCTATAGAGCAAAAACTCTATCAGCAGCAAAACTGGATAATGCCGGGGGAAAAGAAGCAGAGACTGATACCTGGATCCAGAGAACTGGCTTGTGAGATGCTTAAAGGGAAGTGTCTTGGGACAGACAACCAAACTCAAGGTTTCTAATGGAAGATAAGTTGGAGCAGTCTACTGCAGCCAAGATGTGTCAGGCATAGTGTCATAGATGGGAACGTTCTATGATCTGACCTTGTATTATTGTCAGAATTAGTATATTCTTGTTCTCAGGATTTTGTTTATGTTCTCTCTCTTAAAAGGCAGCAAAAGAGACAAAGGTATTACTAAAGGAAAATGTGAATGGCATTCCTCCCTTTCGGTACCTGTGTCTGAGTCCGCCAACTCAGTCTGTTTTGTAGCCAGTGAAGAGAAATGGCATTTTTAGGGCACAATTCATCTGATATATTTTAGACAGTGACTTTTTAGTGAGATGAATCGCTATGTACAAATACTTATTTTTCTGTGTTGGCTATAAAGAGAGCCTAACTGTGACAAACTCAGACATTCACATCATACATGTCTGTGTTTGGTCAAGTGAATGCCATTCTAAGAAGACAATGAAAAACAACTCCAGTGAGTTATCAAACAACAGGGCATACATCCAGCAGACATATATCCTAAAACTCAGCAATGGAGGAGTGGACTAAATGTGTCACCTCAGAAACTGGGACTTTGTGCATGTGTCAACAAAGTTACTATGTGCACCTCTGTTATAGTTGTTCCTGGGAGCTTTGCCTGAAAAGATTCCATCTCTCTTGTCATTAAGGGTAAACTGTAAAGTATTGCTTCAGATTAGTGACAGAAGTTTTAAATTTTTTTGTTTCTTAAATCATATCAATATCACAAAGGTATGGTTAATAAGTAAAACTATAATTTCAGTAGGATGCAATATATGGACAGGAAGGAACTTTCCTCAATATGACCAAGAATAAGTTTGATAAATTTGAATGTGCACTTCCATCATGTTTTTCTCATTTTTGCAATGCCAATAACTGTAGTATAGTTACTGCTATTGTAAGAGAGATCAGTCTTGTTTGAACTTGACTTGAGAAGAAATGTAAATTTTTTAGTGATGAGCTCTTTTACTGTATTCCTTTTCTCCCAAACTTTAAAATTCCCTTTCCTTCCCACAATATACTGTAGTTACTGGTATTGTAAGAATGATGAATAATTATTATTTTTTTTAACTATTTCTTAGGAAAAATAGATAATTCAAAAAACATTTTTTGCCATTAGAAGCTTTTATAGAAAATAGTATTTTACTGCTATGGGTTGAATTTACTGATAATAAATGACATACAGAATAGTGTAAAAGGTCACTTAAGCCTTTATTGATCATCATGTTCGTCATAAGAAAATCTATTTACCACATCTGACAGGTTGGCCATATCATCCAGCCATTTTGTGGATGTATTTTCTTTACACTTTCTTTATTTTAAAAAAGACCAAGATAGCAAAAGTGTTTTGATTAGGTACAAAACTTTCTCTGGCACAACCTAACTGCTACCATCAAAAATGCTAATAAACATAAATTGAATCTGGAAGCAATATGAATGATGCTGGAAGCATCTAATCTGCTACAAAACAGAGGTAGTAGTCCCTTCTCCTTCCCTACTATCCTTTTGAATAATGGTCCATCAGTTCATTAAAATGAGGTTCCAGCTGCTCACTAGGTAGCTGAGATTCCCATGGAGAGATGCAAGCAGAAGGATGTGGGATTTGGAGAGATATTCCTGATCCAGATTGAACCAGTTTTACTTGACCCATCACAGAGATACGGAGTAGCATGGCACTAATCACTGAAAGCAGCTTTAGATAAATCCATGCTCTGAGAGAGATCCCATGCTACTCACCTTCAGAGATCTGAAATTCCTCTTAGCTCACCTTTTAACTATTTGTCCAAGGCCTCTTTTCACTCTGCCTAGAGACACTTCTCTCAAGTCTACAGGAAATCTGTTGATTAAGGTTGAAATCATCATCATGGCAATTGAAAGCTGCTAGCATACTTGGTCTGTTTCCTTTCTATGAAGCATTTATTTGTAAGGTCTCTAATCTAGAATTAGCTCAGAAGCAGAAGCAGTGATGACACTTGAAACACCAGCTATTAACCCCTCTCATGGCAGATCCTGCCTAGATTGCATGACCTAATTGCATTGCAGTGCAAGATACATGCAGCAGACTTTATGGTACCTCTAAAACTGTCTCCATTAGTAATATAATCAGCATCAATTAATGTAATAGATCAAGGCTAAACTAGTCCATAAATAGCAAAGTCCACAGAACAGCAAAAATAATATTTTTTTTTTCTTGTTAAAAAAAACCAAATAAATGCAATCAAGGCTAGCAGTTTGAGAATCCATTAATAGCTTCAGAGGTATTAGTTGGGTTTCTCCTAGTATATCTGGCTGCAGAATCAGAGATGAAAATGACAAATTTTGAATGTATCTTGCCCACACTGGATTTCTTCTACTGAAAAGTAATTATCATAGCGGTATATTTTTTTGTGTGACAATATATGAATTTCAGCACATAAAAATTAAAAAAAACCTCAACAAACAAATGTAGCATTTTATAAAGAATTGTTTTCATTTTATAGACAGGCATTCAACAAAACTTACTGAAGTTCATTGTCTGTTTTTTTTGTTTTTTCTTTTCTAAAAAATAAGCCAGTTGTTGGTCCTATGCATCCATACATATTTTTCTAAGACTTCTCTATAGAATGAGTTATTTTACTGATCAGGAAGCTGCTGTCTGGGTGTTCAGTGGAAGGTCTTAATGAAACATCTTAGAAAAAGATTAATACTATGTCCAGTAAAAAAACAATGTTCTCACATTTAATTTCCTAATTTATTTTACATTATTTCCCAGGGGTACCATGAACTTCACGGACAATGGTTTCGTGCAAATAACCAATTATACATCAGAATCTCATGAGTTTGAGAGTTGCTCTATAACAGTTAGCCACCTTATAAATGGACTTCCTCTTCTAAAATAGTTAAACCTGGTCTAACTAGAGGGTGAAGGGCCTAGCAATGTCATTTGTGAAGAGAAACAAACAAACAACAAAAACCTAACAAACAATTATTTTGAAATCACACAGTAAAAATTCATTGCTTTTTCATCTTGGCAGGATATTCTAAATGCCCTTTATTATATAAGCTCTGTGAAACTTTATGTAAGGATGCCATGTTAGAACATTTTTCAACATTTGACATAGGTCCATTATATACTACACAAAGTGTGGAGTAGTGATCAGAAGAGCATGCTTATCACAAAAAATGTTGCTTATTCTTCATGATATAATATCTCTCAGGGTTGTGCACCTCTACTAATGCCACCTTCTGACAAGCCACAGACACTGTGAAGCAGAAAGAGGATAGAGAAGAATTATCCCAACACAGTGTCTAGCCTCACCTTTTGGGTTAAGGTTACATCAGATGATGGGTTCACATTAGTTACACACGTACCTTAGTTAGACACATTGCAACTCTGTGAAGGGTCTAGTTTCGTTTTGCTTTTTTTCTCCACATCAAGATTACAAATGACTACATGATTACAGATGATACAACACTAGCAGAAGTGGCTCATGTGCCACAGGATTGTTCTGCAGTCCAAAGCAACCTCAACAGGCTGGAGAAATGGTCTGACAGGAATCTCATGAACGTCAGCAAGGAGGAGTTCAACGTCCTGCACCAATAACAACCCTATGCACCAATGTACGCTGGGGCCCACCAAACTGGAAAGCAGTTTAGCAGAAAAGGACCTCATGATCATGGTGGACATGAAGGTAAAGAAGAACTAGCAATGTGTCCTTGCAGAAAGGAATGTTGTGGGAAAATAACAAAAGATTGACAAGAAGGATTATAAACAAGTGACTTGCACAGATCAGGATGCAAAAGCAGAAAGAGTCCTCCTCAGACAATAGCCATTGAATAAGGGAGCTAGAACCTCGTGAACCATCAGCTTTATACTGAATATGATGTATATGGAATGGAATGGAATGGAATGGAATGGAATGGAATGGAATACCCTTCTGGTTAGTTTAGGGTCACCTGTCCTGTCTGCTCCACCCCGCTGTTTCAGCCTTTTGCTTTCTGCACCCCAATGTAGTACACCAGATTTAGCAATGACCTTGTTCTCCATAGGAGCAACTAAAAGCAAGACCCTTTCACTACATACCAGTTCTTTGTAGTAACCATAAACATTGAGTGCTATCACTGCTAGAAGCAGACACTGTGCAAAAATAGGCCATTAACTTCAGAAAGTGTAGTTGGTTAGAAGAGACTGAGCTGAAAATTAAAATACTGAACAGAACGAATTCTGTTCTAGATCAGAACAGAACAGGGGATGTCTTCAGACCAGGACGTCCCTTTAACTTTTTTTCCAATTTGTTGCCTAATTCAAGGAGTTTGATTTGACTGCTAGCCCATAGTATGTGACAATTCCTGTACGCATACACTATAGATATGTACTACATGATAACTGTCCATAAAAGTTTTACCTTACTATTAAATCTATCAGTGTTTGTATCAATGTCTTCCTTTAATTTACTGATGAGTCAATGGATAAAATCTATTATTTAACTCAATCTCTACCCTAGAAATTTTTTTCCTCTGAAAGATGCCATTTTCAATGCTCAAAAATTTCTACATGTGTCTCTGATGCAGCCTAAACCTCCATTCCTCTGTCTCTAAATCCTTAGAATCTCACTCCCTCTGGACATTACAGTGAGCTGTGTCTTCCTTCTTCATACCCATGCTGTTTTATGTTCCCCTTTTCTTTGTCACTGTGGAGCAGAACATCAGGGCTATTTCAGATTTCTTTGTTATTTTTTCTTGCCTTAAAGGTTCTTCCCACATGCCATTAACTCATTGTCTATACCATTTTTCTAAACCCCATCTTTTACACTACAACTTACTTGATAAAATGTATCCAGTGGTATACACAGCCACCCATCCAGTGATGGATTAGATATTGCTTTACCATCTAAGCTAAAACATCTTCACACTTCTTAGTCATCTCTTCCTCTTGATTAGACTTGACTCCTGCACACCAGAAGAAATATGTTATATTTTGCTCAGAATGCTATGGCCAGAGTAAGTTTTGTGGCTCCCTTTTGTGTCACTCTGAAGCTGTTAGACAGGAAAGACACTTCATCCTCCAATACCCACACTGAATTTCAGCTCTTTACTTTTCTGTATTGTTTCATAACTTGCCTTGGCTGAAGCATCTGTTTCCTCCCAAACTCTCACTCCTTTTCGCAAATTGTTGAGATCTGTATATATTTGTATGCTATGTCAGTGTTTGAAATAATCTCTCACTTTCTGCAGCTCAAGGATCAATATACTTTTCAAATCCTTTTTAAAAACCCACTTATTTCACTCATACTTTTATAAGTATTAATTTTGAGTAATCTGCCTAGTTACAGACCTTTTTTTTTTTAACTTTCTTTATCCAGAATATAAATTTCAGAAGATATGATGATCTTTAAACCATTTATTTTGGGCATATGGAGATACACAATTGTAAGCTATCCAAAAAATATACTTAGGGACAGTCTAAAACCTAAGGTCAACCCTCTGAATTTGTTAGCTCTATTCTGAGTTTAACCTTCTGTTCCCTCAGATCAGTTTTTACTTCCCTACTGCCAGTGACAGCAAACATCCTCCCTCATAGCCTTAAACATTTTATATGTACTTTCAGGCTTTCAGTAAGACAGACAGTGAATCTTGCTGGGACTCTATCTGAGCCCCATGTAATAACTTAACCATTCTAATTCTCTAGTTCACTACCAACCATAGCTCAGGTATATATCACAACCTTGTATAAAAAGACCACGATACATGTAAAATTTAATAAAAATAATGTAAAAAAAAAAAAATCCTTTTTTTTTTTTTTTTTTTTTTTTTAATTTTTTTTTATTTGTTTGTTTGGTTGGTTGTTTCCTTTGACACTTTATACAGAGGACTGAATGCAATCCTTGAGGCATCACGTGCAGCCTTCCAAAAACAAAAACTGAAAAACAAATTAGACAAGCAGTAAGAACTGCAAATAAAGCAGTTCAGTTACACAATGGTGGAATGGTATGTCACAAGTCTGAGGAATGAAGTACCTGCTTCTGACTTAGTAAAATCAGGGATTGCAATAAAGTTCACAAGAGGTTTAATAATGCAATTGTGGGCGTTTTGTGTGTTATCTATGGATTTTGTTGATATAACAAATGTGATAGTGGATCTGCTGTACTGTACCTCCTGGAATACAGACTCTGTGACAGGCAAAGCTATGCGTCTGATTTGGAAATATTATAGTATAAAAATAATGCAGTTGCCATTTCTGACAGCCATCCGTTCCTCTGCACATAAGCAACTTTTCTTGAGCTACTGGGGCAAAGCTCTCAAGCAAACCAGAATATAATACAAAGATGACCTTGTCACTCCATCTCTGTACATCTGTAGATACAAGCAGATTCACTGTATTTGTTAAGTAAGGCTAAGTCATTAACCCATGTTGGCATACTTAAGGGTAAAGGAATACCACAGGGCCTTCATTCTTATCTCTTTGAGGAGGAAACAGATCAGGAAAGTAAGTAATAATCTCTGAAACTAGGACAATGTAAAAATCCCTAGTATTGTCAGAAAGTGATGAAGATTTAGAGTGGATTGAACATGAAAGGATTCCTCACAATAAGTATGTATGTATGTGGTCTGGAGAAATTTTTGTAGGGCTGGCAAAAAAGCCTTTTTCTCTGAAAAGAAGAATATAAGGGGAAAAAAAATCTTCCTTTGCCTCTTTTTTTTTTGTTTGTTTTTTTTGTTTTTTTGGTTTTTTGGTTTTTTGTTTTTTTGGTTTTTTTTGTTTTTTGTTTTGTTTTTTTCCTCTTGGGAACAGCTACATTGACATCAAAACTGAAATACAAGTAACATATTGATGTTTTAATTTAATTTTTTGGTTTCAAGAACTTGGCTTATTAAGAACAGTCTATTACTGGAAGGTCATTCAGGATCTGATTTTTAAAACAATTTTTAAAATTCTCCTCAGTGTTGCAAATTCTGCAAGAGAAAGCATCACATTATCATGTGGAAATCTGTTTTGGCCTTTACACAGCTTTCACACCTTTGCAGATCCTATAAAGAGCAGCTTCTTCACACTGTAAAGGTAGGTCATTGCATTTTTTAGCTCACTGCATTTTTATTGCTGTATCACTTTAGAAAGTCAAGGGAATTATAGCTTCATATTACAATGTAAAACTGCATATATATATATGTGTGATGGCCATACATACATGTGCACAGGGACCTAGGGTCTGAAGAGTTCTGTCTGAAGAGAATGAGGAAAACAATATCATTTAGAAAGGAAAATATAATTCATGCTTTTTTATTAATTATTACATTTAACTGCTTAATGCCAGCTTTATGAAACAAATTGATATTATACCATCCTGACAGCTACTTAATTGTGCATAAATAATGAAGGCATAAAATCTTCAAACAAATCTGTGGTTTCAGAATTCAATTATGAATTGAAGCCTTTTTTTTTCAATATCACAATCTTAGTTTTGAATAAGTATTCTGTTCAAATGGTCTTAAAGAATATCAGAGGTCTCACGGAGAGATGTTCTGAGACTGTTTTTTAAAAGATGACTGACATCACCTTCAAAACAAGTAAAATTTAACATTTACCTTGCAAATTCACTTGCATGTTGTTCCACAGTGCAACATTACAGATTGGAAATGAATCTGCAAGAAGCAGTAGTTCTAGAAA
This sequence comes from Todiramphus chloris collaris, assembly GCA_025345505.1. Lineage (NCBI taxonomy): Eukaryota > Metazoa > Chordata > Aves > Coraciiformes > Alcedinidae > Todiramphus > Todiramphus chloris. The sequence goes on along the minus strand of JANVCC010000010.1, from coordinate 44,703,664 downwards.
GATGTAAGGAATTCTATACGTATATATGTATGAGTCTGTGTACAATTTTAGCTAAATGATTCCAGTATAAGTATCTCAAATAGTTTCTTCAGACAAACTGGCTTGAGGAATCACTTTAGGAGTGGTTTGACAGCTGGCAAACGCGCGTCCGCACTGCCATCTGGTGTTCGCGGTGAAGCCAATGCCTCCTTCGTGACGCCGGGTCTGTAACGGGTCACACCTTAAATTGGGAGTCCTTCAGTTGGCATGAACCTACCAATAGGTTTTCCTGAACAAACGAAACCTCCCTGAAATGATGTTTTGCTTTCAATTGTTTCACGGACTCTATTTGTAAAGCAGGAATGTTTCAATGGCTTCACATGAAACCAACACAAGAAATGCAGCCATACTGGGCTCTTTCTTCTCTTTCTCTACATCAGTTCAGTAATGACAGTCCTATGTTCTTCCAGTTTCACCTGTGTAATTCCCTCAATTTTCATCCTAATCCAGCATAGTAATTATCTAATGAAAACTGCCATGGGGAAAAACAAATGCATTATGACCAGCAAATATAGTTGTAAATCCCTTTCCTCAGACTTACAGACTTCAATCAGGCTACTCAGAGCAAAGAGGAGGGAACTGTGTAATACCACAGTCAAATTGGCAAGTATGACACATGCAGTCATCCTGTAGCAGAAAAATCGTTTATTTATTCCCAAGTTTTCCAAAGACAAAATTCAATATATGCAACTGTAGTGCACCTCTACACCTGAAGCTGCCAGCACTCCAACCCAGACTACCTGAACTTTCAGTAGTCAAGCTAGTTCATCTGAGGAGTGTCAGTACTTTATCCACCCAGTGATTCTCAAATAATTTTTTTTTTAATTATTGCTTTGAAAATCAGTAGTTTTACTAGCAGAGGTTAAAAAAAAACCAAAACAAAATATAAAATTAAAAAAAGAAACAAAATCAAACCCAAACTGTATGTATAACATGGTCTTTTCTAAAACAGGCAATCTTTCCTTTCCACAACAGCCTGCTGAAATTCACCGACACCGAGCTGACACAGATAGGGAGAGCAAGAGTTCAGATTCATGACCCTGACAGCCCCTTCCTGATGTTTATTTTCATCATATATTAAGGAAAATTGTTGCTCTAACCTAAAAAATAGATACATTGGGCTTTTTTCAGCTTCGGGATAGTAAGCCCATGCGATTCGGCCCACCCTCAAATAAATAGGGACAGAAATCTCTATTGTTACTAATTTTTTGTGTATGGTTTTTATTTTTGTTTTGTTTTTTTCCTTTGTGCAACATGCAAGTCCTTCTTAGCCTCAGCACAGTGATTTTAAAATTATTCTGTGTACAACCAGTGTCTATTTACTGCAGTTCATCATGAATCTATATGGACAAAACCTTGCAGTTAAACGCTTGCATTACTGACACTTGACACATTTACCTCACTGTTCTCTAGAGTCTAATGGACTCATATTTTATACTGTTAGATATATTTAATCAGTTTAGCAGAGCAAATATAGATTGAACTTTTCACTTGGAAGGTTTTTTATTATTAAGATAGAAAAGTTGCTATATGACATGACAAATCTTTCATGGAACTCCTACTTTGGTCTATTTGGTGTCAATTTAGACCTTCAGCCCTTTCAGAAATGAGGGTATTTAAATGCAGGGTTTAACAACTGCACATGAGTGCTGTTTACTACTTAACATAGATCAGTTTTAAACTCTCCATTTGTATGTGACTTCTTTATAATAAATTTGATAGAAAAATTAGACATTGTTATGGACAATAGTCATTTGTACTTAAACAACTGAGAAGATAAATAATGAGTTTATAATCTACTTCTAGTTAAGAATCACTCAAAGTTTGGGCTTTCCAATCTGGAGTCTGTTTCTTTAGTTTGTGGCAGGAACTTGTTTGAACACATGAAGTCCTACACAGGTTAATGCTGATAATTTGGTAGCCAAGAACAGCATTCATCTTGTTTTAAATAATGAAATGTCTAAACTGAATATGAAACATTGTAATATGATTGGACTGTTCTCTTTCCTCATCTTGAATTGAACAACTGAGTGTCTTTCTGATTCACTGTGCCACCCTTCTTTGACTGATTCATCTAATTGAGACAGTAAGGAATTCCCAATACTTTGCTTAGCCGTGTCTAGTCTAAGGTAGACATCCATTTTTCTTCTAGAGAAAATTACACTTCTCAGTGAGAGCTTTTCCATCTGTCATGGTTTAGGGTCAGGGTGGACCCTTAGACCTATAACAGATACTCTCTGTTAACCCCCCTCCCCCCTCAAAGGGGAAGAGAAAGGGAATAAGGGAAAGACACTTAGCAATTAGAAAAGGAATCTAGAACAGCTTTAATAAATGAAATTAATAATAATAAAAATGGAATATATACAAATATATACAAAACCAGTATCAAATCCAACACCCCTGATGGTAATTGCATCACCATCACCACTGATGCTGTGGAGCAGGCACCGGGGGAGTCCCAGACTGCGCCTCACAGCAGACGGGAGCTGTGTTCATGAGATGGATTCTGGTACCAGGTTCAGGAACACACAGACCGGATAGAAGGCAGAACGGACAGAGTCCTCCTTGGGTGCTCCGAGGAAGGAACCAAAACAGGATGCAAGCCAAGCCAAGCAAAATCTGGTAAATGAATCATAGAATGTATTATAGAATGTTAGGGGTTGAAAGGGACCTAGAAAGATCATCTAGTCCAACCCCTCTACCAGAGCAGGATCACCTAGATCAAGTCACACAGGAACATGACCAGGTGGGTCTTGAACGCCTCCAGAGGAGACTCCACAACCCCCCTGGGCAGCCCATTCCAGTGCTCCATCACCCTCACTGTGAAAAAGTTTTTCCTTATGTTTACCCTAAACCTCTTGTGCTCCAACTTACTCCCATTGCCTCTTGTCCTAACATTGGATGACATTGAGAAGAGTCTGGCTCCATCCTTACACTCGCCCTTAACATATTTATAGACATTAATGAGGTCTCCCCTCAGTCTCCTCTTCTTCAGGCTAAAGAGACCCAGCTCTCTCAGCCTCTCCTCATAAGGTAGATACTCCACTCCCTTAATCATCTTGGTGGCCCTGCGCTGGACTCTCTCCAGTAGCTCTACATCTTTCTTGAACTAGGGTGCCCAGAACTGGACACAGTATTCCAGGTGGGGCCTCACCAGCGCAGAGTAGAGGGGGAAGAGAACCTCCCTCGACCTGCTGACCACACTCTTCTTAATGCATCCCAGGATGCCATTGGCCTTCTTGGCCACGAGGGCGCATTGTTGGCTCATGGTCATCCTGCTGTCCACCAGGGCCCCTAGGTCTTTTTCCCCAGAGCTGCTTTCCAACAGATCAGCCCCCAGCCTATACTGATAAATGGGGTTGTTCTTCCCGAGATGTAGCACTTTACACTTGCTTTTGTTAAATTGCATTAAATTTCTCCCCGCTCAGCTCTCCAGCCTGTCCAGGTCATGCTGGATGGCAGCACAGTCTTCTGGAATGTCAGCCACTCCTCCCAGTTTTGTATCATCAGCAAACTTGCTGAGGGTACACTCCATCCCTTCGTCCAGGTCATTGATGAATATATTGAACAGTATTGGACCCAGTACTGACCCTTGGGGGACACCACTACCCACAGGCCTCCAGCTAGACTCTGCTCCATTGACCACAACTCTCTGGGCTCTGTCCTTCAGCCAGTTCCCAATCCACCTCACTGCACAATCACCCAATCCACACTTCCTAAGCCTGGCTGTGAGGATACCGTGGGAGACAGTATCGAAAGCCTTGATGAAGTCAAGATATACCACATCCACTGCTCTCCCCTCATCTATCCAACTACTTATGATATCATAAAAGGCTATCAGATTAGTCAAGCATGATTTCCCCTTATGGAATCCATGTTGACTACTCGTGATAAGCCTCCTTTCCTCCACGTTCTTTGAGACGGTGGCAAGAACAAGCTGTTCCATCACCTTTCCAGGGATGGACGTGAGGCTGACCGGCCTATAGTTACCCAGGTCCTCCTTTTTGCTCTTTTTGAATATTGGAATGACATTGGCCTTCCTCCAGTCCTCAGGCATCTCTCCTGATCTCCAGGACCTCTCAAAGATTATGGAGAGTGGCCTAGCAATGACCTCTGCCATCTCCCTTATCACTCGTGGGTGTATCCCATCAGGGCCCATGGACTTGTGGATGTCCAGTTTGTTCAACTGATCTCTAACCCAAGCCTCTTCAACAGAGGTAGAAACTTCCTCTCTCCAGATTTCCTCTGTGGTCTTGAAGGCCTGGGATTCCTGGTAGCTGGACTTAGTAAAGACCAAGGCGAAGGTGGCATTCAGTAATTCGGCCTTCTCTGTATCCTCGGTCACCAGTGCACCCACTTCATTCATCAGCGGGCCCACATTTCCTGTAGACTTCCTTTTGCCTCCAACATACTTGAAAAAGCTTTTCTTGTTGTCCTTGATCTTCCTCACCAGGTTTAGTTCTAGAGAGGCCTTAGCTTTCCTTGTTACATCCCTGCATCCTCTGACAACCTCCCGCTATTCTTCCCAAGTGGCCTGCCCTTCCTTCCATGTTCTGTATAATTCCTTCTTTTGCTTAAGTTTATGTAGTAGCTCCCTGCTCAGCCCAGGTCTCCTAACTCTCTTACTTGATTTCCTCCAGGTGCACACTTTCACTTTCTGAACCCCCCAATGTAGTACACAAGACCCAGCAGTGGCCTTGGTCTGCATACCAATCCTTGGTAGTAACTCTAAACATGAGGTGTTATCACTGCTAGAAGCAGACACTGTCTGTGAGAACAGGCTGCTAACTTCAGAAAGTGCAGTTAATTAGAAGAACTGAGCTGAAAAGTAAAATTACTGAACAGAATTAGTTCTGTTCTCACTCAAACCAGGACATTCCACCCCTTATTTCATACCATTTACATGATATCCATCACTAGGTTATAATTTCTTTCTATAGAAAAGTTCATTGAGTTCATGATTGTAGCTTTCCATCCGTTGTAACAGCCTCTCAGGGTAAAAGATGGAATTCATCACAGTTCATGTCCAAAGGTTGAAGATTCATCTCAGGAGATTACTGGACGCCACTTGATGAGGTTAGCTCCTGTCATCACCACAGTGTCTTTTATCCTGAAAGACACTTAATGAATACTGTTAGTATTATGCAATTAATATACAGCTTTGAATCTAGTATTCTCACCCAGAGTTAAATTTCCTTGGGGTACACACTGTACTTTAGCATCCTTCATCATCACCCACCAAGTACTTCCAGGTCCTTGAGCAAAAGCAGTCGCACAAATGGGTTTGCCTTTGCCCAAAGCAGGAAATACCCACACAGCTTTCCCCAACAGATTCCCTTCATACACCACAGGGACTTTATCCCCTTCTACTGTGTGTAATGGATCCGACTGAGCAGGATCAGCTCTATTGATGAATCCTCTGGTGTTGACTAACCAGGTGGCTTGTGCTAAATGCTTGTCCCAGTTTTTAAAGGTTCCACCCCCCATTGCTTTCAAAGTAGTTTTTAACAATCCATTGTATTGTTCAATATTCCCAAAGGCTGGTGCATGATAGGGGATGTGATACACACACTCAATACCATGCTCTTTGTCCCAATTGTCTATGAGATTGTTTTTGAAATGAGTCCCATTGTCAGACTAAGTTCTCTCTGGAGTACCATGTCGCCACAGGATCTGCTTTTCCAGGCCCAGGATGATGTTCCGGGCAGTGGTGTGAGGTACAGGATGGGTTTACAGCAGCCAGTGGTTGCTTCCATCATGTAAGCACATACTGCTTACCCTGGTGGGTTTGAGGCAGTGTGATGTAATCAATCTGCCAGGCCTGCCCATACTTATACTTGGACCATCGTCCCCCATACCACAAAGGTTTTAACCGTTTCACTTGTTTGATTGAGGCACATGTTTCACAGTCATGGATAACCTGCGCAATAGCGTCCATGGTTAAATCCACCCCTCGGTCACGTGCCCATTTGTATGTTGCATCTCTTCCCTGATGTCCTGAAGTATCATGGGCCCACCGAGCTAAAAATAGTTCACCTTTATGTTCCCAGTCTAAGTGTCTGGAACACTCTAGCAGCCTGATCAACTTGTTGGTTGTTTTGATGTTCCTCAGTGGCTCGACGTTTAGGTACATGGGCATCCATGATGGACTTTTACAACTAGTTTCTCTATCTAAGCAGCAATGTCTTGCCACAGTGTGGCAGCCCAAATGGGTTTACCTCTGCGCTGCCAGTTATTCTGCTTCCACTGTTTTAATCATCCCCACAAGGCATTTGCTGCTGTCCATGAATCAATGTAGAGATAAAGCACTGGACACTTTTCTTGTTCAGCAATATCCAAGGCCAGTTGGATGGCTTTTACCTCTGCAAACTGACTCAATTCACCTACTCCCTCAGCTGCTTCTGCAGTCATGTGGGACGCCAAACAGCAGCTTCCACTTTCAATGGTTTCCTACAATACAGCAAGATCCATCAGGAAACAGAGCATATTGCTTATCATTATCTGATAACTGATTATATGGTGGGGCTTCTTCAGCACGTGTCACCACCTGTTCTGGTGGCATTCCAAAGTCTTTACCTTCTAGCCAATCCATGATCACCTCTAAGATTCCTGGATGACTGAGGTTCCCTATTCGAGCTCTCTTTGTGATTAATGCAGACCACTTACTCCATGTGGCATCGGTGGCAGGAGTGGAAGGGAATTTACCCTTGAACATCCAGTTTAGGACTGGTAACTGTGGTGCTAAGAGGAGCTGTGTTTCAGTACCAATCACTTCTGATGCAGCTCGAACTCCTTCATATGCTGACAATATTTCTTTTTCAGTTGGAGTATAGCTGTCCTTGGAGCCTTTGTATCCTCGACTCCAAAATCCTAGGGGTTGACCTTGAGTTTCCCCTGGTGCCTTCTGCCAGAGGCTCCAGGTAGGACCATTATTCCCAGCTGCAGTATAGAGCACATTTTTAATGTCCTGTCCTGTTTGGACTGGCCCAAGGGCTACTGCATGTACAATCTCTCGTTTGATCTGTTCAAAAGCCTGTTTTTGTTCAGGACACCAACTAAAACTGTTTTTCTTTCGAGTCACTTCATAGAGAGGTTTTACAATCTGACTGTAATCAGGAATGTGCATTCTCCAGAAACCCACAGCACCTAAGAAGGATTGTGTTTCTTTCTTGTTAGTTGGTGGGGACATTGCTGTTACTCTGTTAACCACATCCATTGGGATCTGGTGACGCCTATCTTGCCATTTGATTCCCAAAAACTGGATCTCTCGTACAGGTCCCTTGACCTTGCTTCATTTTATGGCAAAATCAGCATCTAAAAGGATTTCAATTATTTTCTTATCTTTCTCCAAAACTTCTTCTGCTGTGTTACCCCACACAATGATGTCATCAATGTATTGCAGGTGTTCTGGAGCTCCACCTTTTTCCAGTGCAGTATGGATCAGTCCATGGCAAATGGTAGGGCTGTGTTTCCACCCCTGGGGCAGTTGATTCCAGGTGTATTGGACACCTCTCCAGGTGAAAGCAAACTGAGGCGTACACTCTGGTGCTATAGGAATAGAGAAAAATGCATTACAAATGTCAATGGTCGCATACCACTTAGCAGCCTTTGACTCCAGTTCATACTGGAGTTCCAACGTGTCTGGTATGGCAGCACTCATTGCTGGCGTAACCTCATTCAGGCCACTATATTCCACTGTTAATCTCCATTCCCCATGAGATTTTCGCACTGGCCATATAGGACTGTTAAAGGGTGAGCGAGTTTTCCTAACCACCCCTTGACTCTCTAGTTGACGGATCAGCTTCTGGATAGGAGCTGCAGAGTCTCGGTTGGTGCAATATTGTCGTCGATGCACCGTTTCAGTAGCAATTGGCACCTTTGATCCTCAACTCTCATCATACCCACAATGGCAGACTCCTCTGAAAGGTTAGGCAGGACAGTCAGCTGTTTCTTGTCCTCAGTCTCTACAGCTGCTATACCGAAGACCCATCGATACCCTTTTGGGTCCTTATAATACCCTTCCTTGAGGAAGTCTATGCCAAAGCTGCATGGAGCATCTGGACCAATCACTATAGGGTGCTTTTCCCATTTATTCCCAGTTAGATACACTTCAGCCTCTACTACAGTCAGTTCTTGAGATCCTCCCGTTACTCCAATAATGGTAACAGATTCAGTCCCTTTATGATTCGATGGCAATAGGGTGCACTGTGCATCAGTATCTACTAGGGCTTTATATTTGGTTCTAACGTGCCAGGCCATCAAATCCACACAGTCCAATAAACTCTGTTGTCCCTCTCCTCCACCTGGCTGGAGGCAGGGCCCCTCTAATTCCGAGGGTATTGTCCATAATTGGTAACTGGGTTTGTGAAGTTCACTGGGTTTACATGGTTTATCTGGTTAACAGGGTATATGTAGATCACAGGAATTACACCGTTGACAGGATTTGCATTATTTACAGGATTTACGCTATTTACAGGATTTGTATTGACTACAGGAATCACATTTTCATTCCCCCTACTCACTGTTTGACCTGAGGCCCATGTAGTTGGACCAGAGGACTGCTCATAGCAGACTGGAGCAGCCTCCCTTCTGGAAGAATTCTCTCTTCTCTTTGCTTTACCTTGTAAGTAGAGTACTTGTGCCTGCAGAGCAGTGGTAGGTTTTCCATCCCATCTGCTCATTTTCTCTCCAAAGGCACAGAGAAGAGTCCACAGGGTATGTTGTGACATGTACTGTTCCTGTTTAGCTGGTCTTGAAGACGAGCACATTCTCCTAGTGGCTTCAACATGGGTCCACTCAGGGGAAGAATAGGATCTGTTCTCCCTTCTCTATTTTTTTCAATCAGTTTTTCAACTGATCTCTCCAGGCCTGATACATGGACCTGTAGAGAAACAGAAATGCTGTCTTTGTACTGTCGTGCTCTCTTGGCCACTTCTGTCACAGTTGGTACCTCGTCATCTGTTCCCCAGACCAATGTTGACAATGTGTGGAAATATGCCGATGGGGCACTCCTCACAAACTTCTGCAATACGGGTCGCTGGCATGGGATTGCATCAGGGTTCACTACTTGCCTGTCACCATAAATCACCTGTCTCACAGCTAATCCTCTCAAGTACTTAATACCTTTTTCCATGGTGGTCCATTTGCTTGGGCGGCAATTGATGTCCTCCTTATAGGGATACCTGGATTTTACAGCTGACAAGAGTCTTCTCCAGAGACTGATAGTGTTGCTCTTTCTTGCAAGCTCTTGGTCAATGCCTCCATCTCTGGCCAGGAATCCCAGCTGCCTGGCTTCTCTGCCATTCAGTTTGATGCTGTGGGCCCCAGTATCCCAGCATCGAAGCAGCCAAGTGATCAGTGGCTCACCTTCATGTTGTCTATAGTCAGCTTTCTCAGATTTCTCAGCTCCTTCATAGGTAAAGATTTGGTGGTAACCTCTGTATCTGATGACTCCACATATGATGGGTTTGCTTTAGAAGGACCTGCTCCACTGTCATCTGACCACACTGGGCGATCTGTTTGTGTTAGGTGTTTCTTTCCAGTTGCAGTGGCATCAGGCTTTGCATCTGGTTCTGACTCATACTCAGATTCAGCTTGAGAAGGACCGTCTCCCTGATCTGTTGCTGGACTTGGCTCTTTTGTTTGTTTTCTTTTCTTCACAGGAGCAACTTGTACAGGGGCAGATTGAGAGGGAGTGGTCATAGTAGCTGTCGGTGTAGCTGCTGGCTTTGCTGCTGGAGCTGGAACAGCTCCAGTGCTTGTTGTGGGAGTTGGAGCAGAAGCAGTGCTTGTTTTGAGAACAGGAGGAGCAGTAGCAGGGCTCGTTGGGGGGGCCTGCGGAGACTGAACAGTCGCGGCATGTTTCCTGCATACAGAGCGTATCACAGAACATCGCAGGGAAGCTGCACACAATCTACGTTTTTTGGTGGCTACCCAACCTGTATTACTCCACTGATGACTAATCTGACGCCACACAGTGAATATATTAGAAATTAATAATTATAATATAATCTTTTGTCAGTAGCCATGTCCACAATCCTCACAACTTGGAGTTCTAAAAACTGGGGTAGTCAGATTAGCATAGTGTGGAGCAGTAATAAATTCTCGGGATGAAAACAAAAGTATTCCTAGTAATAAAATCCACTGTGTAATGCCTGTAATACTGAGATGCACACACAACCCAATTCAGTGCAACAAAAATCAGAGATAAACACCACAGAAAAGCAGAGTCTTTCGCCCAGTGCCCAAACCTGAGAGCTTTCAGATAAACAGTGAGAACAAGCAAACAGCAACATAATGTGTACGGCACATAAGAGAACACTACAACCCAACCTCCGTGATGGTAATTACATCACTGTCACCACTGATGCTGTGCAGGCACCCGGGGAGTCCCAGACTGGGCCCCACAGCAGACGGGAGCTGTGTTCAGGAGCTGGATTCCGGTACCAGGTTCAGGAACACACAGACCAGGATCAAAGGCAGAATGGACAGAGTCCTCCTTGGGTGCTCCAAGGAAGGAACCAAAACAGGACGCGAGTCAAGCCAAGCAAAAGCTGGCAAAGCAGGCCAAGAGGGGAGAAGAGCCCAGAGACCCTTCGGATCCCTCAGCTCTATACCGAATATGGCGTATATGGGATGGAATACCTCCTTGGACAGTTTAGGGTCACCTGTCCTGTCCACTCCTCCCTGCAGGTGCAGCCTTTCACTTTCTGCACCCCCCAATGTGGTACACAAGATCCAGCAGTGGCCTTGGTCTGCATACCAATCCTTGGTAGTAACTCTAAACATGAGGTGTTATCAATGCTAGAAGCAGATGCTGTCTGTGAAAACAGGCTGCTAACTTCAGAAAGTGCAGTTAGAAGAACTGAGCTGAAATGCAAAATTACTGAACAGAATTAGTTCTGTTCTCACTCAAACCAGGACACCATCCTAGTATGGAGTTCTAAGGCTAAGTGATGCTGCACAGTCTTGCTACTGACTTCTCACTACAGGGAAAGTACCTCATTTGTGCCTAGCAATTCTGGTATCCAGAATTTTCCTATTGTCAATGATACTGAGTCCTGGAATAGCTGTTTCCTTGCCTGTTGCCCTGAGCTGTCTTTGGAAGGAGTCAGGGGTACACAGGGAAGCAATGCAGAACAGCATTTCTCACCATCAAGTTGTGATTGGAGAGTTATAAATGGGAAACTGAACTGCTGATGTACTCCTGCAACAGTGACAGCATAATTACAGCCTAAAATGTGTAGATGTCATGGCTTAACCCAGGCAGCAACTAAACCCCACACAGCTGCTCTCTCACTCACCCCCTGGTGCAATGGGAGGGAGAATCTGAAAAGTAAAAGTGAAAAAACTCGTGGGTTGAGATAAAGACAGTTTAACAGGTAAAGAAAAAGCTGCATGCACAAGCAAAGCAAAACAAGAAATTTATTCACTCTTTCCCATCAGCAGGCAGGTGATCAGCCATCTCTAGGACAACTGAACTCCATCACATGTTAACAGTTGCTTGAGAAGACAAACATTATCACTCCAAACGTCCTCTCCTTCCTTCCTTCTTCCCACAGCTTTATATGCTGAGCATGGCATCATATGGCATGGAATATTCCCTTGATCAGCTGGGTTCAGCTGTCCCAGCTGTGTCCCTTCACAACTTCTAGTGAACCTTCAGCCTTCTCACTGGTGGGCTGGTGTGAGAAGCAGAAAAGGACTTGACTCTGTGCAAGAACTACTCAGCAATAACTAAAACATCTCTGTATTATCAACACTGTTTCCAGCACAAATCCAAAACACAGCCCCATACCAGCTACTGTGAAGAAAAATAACTCTATCCCAGACAAAACCAGCACAGTAGGGAAAAGTTTTCTTATTATTGACAGAAAAAAAAGGAAGCTTAAATTATAGTTAAGATTGTATATTAAACTCGAAGATGGCAATGATTGATTAAAATTAATTCAGCCTTAAAGGGTATAGTCTATGCATGTTTGAAAGGATCCAATATATCTGAAAGTAATTTGTTTTGCTGTCATGTTTATCAGATGGGCCATTCTCATAATAATGTGATTTTCTTCCATAGGTAACACTACTTTATGCCTTTCTTCACATGAGCCCCAGCTTGAAGTATTTCAATAAAATGAGATGCTTGCGGAAACGATCAGCAGTGTCGTTCTTAGGACTCCTTGTCATTTGTTTGCTGTTCATGAATTTGTACATTGAAGATGGTTATGTTCTGGTAAGTTTCTTAGGTGGAAGAATTTATCCTGGAACAGAACAGGACACATCCCTAGTTAAGCAGTGAAGTTCATAAATGCTGCAATTTCCCTTGTTAGTGTACCATTAACACTATCCTTAAAATGTGTCTTTTACGATGAAGTTATCATTATCTACTGCACACAGGGTGTGTCAGTAAGACCCTAAGAGTCCTTTTCACAGAGGTAAATATATCATTGTTTATTGGAAGTATTGGAGATAATGAATGTAGGAAAACATAGAAATACCTGCATGAGGTATCTTTCTTTGAGTCAAAACATCCCCTATATTTTCCATTCTTCTGGATTTCCCTCAATTTTAATGTTAAAATTGCCTATATATGAAATAAACATATGAGCTAGGAGTACCTTTTCCAGTCTACACTGAAAATCTCACCTGTGAATACTGTATTAAGTAATATTATAGAAATGCAATTTTAGAAGAGAACTTACATTAATTCCATTTATTTTGTAATTTTCTACTTTCCATATCTCAGATTTGAGTCTAGCAGGCTCAGTGCTACAACATAAACAATTTGACATAAATGATACCTAGTGTAAGCTTATGATTGTGGAAAAGATTTATGGAAAGAATTGTGATAGGAATTTTGACAAGTAAGCTACCAACAATACCAACAATGTAACATAGCTCTACAGCTTATGTGTAACTCATGGATGTCTCAGTGCTGAATGCCAAGTAAGCCCTGAAGACTTGATTAATGGACTGAATTTCCAGTTCGTCGGAGGTTGGACAGGGCCCAGTAAAAGAACTTAATATCTGGATCTTACAACTAATAAAATGACTAAACTGAATATGTACATTGTGATATGATTGGACAGCCCTCCTTCTTGATCTTGAATGACTGAGTAGCTTTCTAAACCTCTATACCAGCCTTTGTCTGATTAATCAAACTGGGACAATATGAGCTTGCCAATATTCTAAAGGTGAAGTCTGATCTCAGTTGGATTTGAGAAGAAACATCATAGTATGAAAAAAGTGCAATACACAAATATTGAAGTCCTTACATTAACTACTTATAACAACACTGTTAATATTTACAATATAATTAAGACTATGCTAGTACTTTTAAAATCATTGAAATGATAACCCATGCTTCTAGCATGTCATTCCATTTCAGACATACTGCTTTCTCTAAGAGTACTTGCACTATGTTTTATTCAGCATTTCTTGGTTGTGATTGAATTTGACCTGGCTTATCACTTTTTTTTTTTTTTTCCCAGTGATACTTTCCCTGATGCTTCTTCTCCATTCACTAATTGCTCCAAAGTCCCCCAGATGTTTCTGAAAGTGTTTTTATTATCACTACTAATGATGTTCTTGGTTTGCTTTTGAAACCTTTTCCTGTCCTATCTGCCAGCTCCCCAGATGGATCTATGTCTTATTCTTAATTTTCTCTTTTTTTCCCCTTTTTTTAGAAATTCACTCTCTTTCATTGCTTCTCTCATCACAGTTCTGGCATGTTTGCATTCATGTGGCTCCCAGCCAAGTCTCTTGCCAAGTCTCCTGACAGTTCTTCCAGGTCTCTTGATACCTTTATGGTCCATCAGGTGTTTTGCAAATGTGTTAGACTGTTGACTTTTTAGTTTATTTATTTATTTTTATTTTCAACTTTCCTGACCATGTCTGACAGCCCCTTTACCTTGTCTGATGTGTTTTCTTTGCTGAGTTAAGATATGAGCAGTTTAAGTGCTGGTGGTGAGGAGAGATACACTTGGGGCTAGTTTTCAAGGACAGTAGGCTAACCAATTCCCCTCAGGGAATGGGAATATGAAAGTCCTCAGAGCCCCAATGGCCCACTGACTTTCTAATTGTAGTGAGTCTCCTGCTGGAGTATCTCCTGAGGGTAACTGATAGAGGAAGACAACTGACCTGAGTTTCTCTTCCCAGTCTCAGGCAGCAGGCTGTGCAAGGGGGTGTGGAGCTGATTTCTCTTTCACCAGATATGAGTGGCCTTTTTCAGGTTTTAGGATATCAAAGTTAGATTCATCATGGCAAAGAAGGGAGATGAGAAAATTTCCTTGTTGCTTAGAAATTCTCAGATGTCTGAAAAAATCACTGTTTTCTGAATGGTATTTGTTGTGGAAAGTAAGGGCCTGCCTGGGAAAATTGCTGAAGTATATATGAAAGGGGGTATACAGTGATGATGCAGAGCAGTTTAATGTGTTTTGTCTGTAGCATATGAACCACATCTGATAAATATTTTGAAGACATACTGAATTAATATAACCAGATATCACAACATAGGCAGTGAGGTTTTGTACATATTCTGAGATGCAAGTGAACCATAAGTGAAGAATGCCTCTGCACTCCTCTGTGAACACAAATTATTAATTTAGACACTATGAAAACAATACTACTATTGCAGCTGACACAGCATCCTTAGCAGAGCAGAGCATGCCTATAAAGAATGAAGAACTTCTGGCACTTAGTCCCATGGCACCCACAGGAACCTCCCAAGCTCCAGAAAACACTGGAATGTAAGTTAGAGTTTAGTTAACAGACAAAAGCCAGAACTATCACAAAAAAAATTAGAGAAGACAGCTAAAGAGAGCTAATCAAGCTCTTTAGCTTCACTGACCTCTGTATAGTCACCAGATGTAGAAGAATCAGATTTTAAATTTTGGGAAATCTCCTTATTTCTGTTTTGCTTTTCATGCAACAAAGCAATGAAAACAATGATTAAATTAAAAGAGACTGTTAGCCACAAAAGACATTTCTTAAAGAGAAAAAAAAAAAAGAAAACTTTTTGTGGTCAGTTTAAATATTCTGCTTGTTAAAATTGAAATGTTTTGTCCTGACATTCTCTATTTCTAAGCATTTTGAAACTTTCTATGTAGGAAAACCTCATCAGAATGGGTTTCCATTCCAAAACCTCTTTATGAAACAACGAATTTTCATGCTGCATTCTGGAGTTTATGACACATGATATTTTGACATTAAAAAAAAAAAGAAAGTTTTTTTCACCAGCCTTTTTTTTTTCTTTTTCATTTGACAGTTTCTACGGAAAAACTGAAGTTTTGGTGCATTGTCTTCTTAGCCCATTGAGTAACATTTTAATCTGGAATCTGATCAACATAAAACTTCCTCTCATAACTTATGAGCAAATGCAAAGTAGCATAGCAGCACCAGAAAGAAATCACTGGAGAGACATTGCAGATCAAGAGAGCATAACAGTGCAGGTAGATGTCCCTGGATGTCAGCCAAAGACCTTTACTAAGCTCAGAAGTGGATTATTTACTACTTCTATGTAAGAAAAATTATGAACTTAAAATGAACCTAGAATCAGTTTACAGAAATATTTTTTTTTGCTATAAAATACATCTTTGACATGTTTTTGAATATTTATACTATTAAATATGAGCGCTGTTTACTGGTTTTATGGTTGTTAGCAGCAGTACTATTGCTGCTCAATAGTCCCATTTAATGACAGATCAGGAAGTTTTTACTGTGTTAACACATGGTCTATACTGGAAGAAATTAACTCATTCATACATTGGCCTGACATCAGAGTAGAATAAAGTCATGTAAACTAAATATGTATTCCTACATTTAAATTCAGTTTTATGACACTACAACATGTTAGGTATTTTCCTTTAAGGTCTAAGGAATAGAATTTCCCTGAGACCCAGCTGAACTTAGGAATAGGCACTGTTGATGAAGGTGCTTCTTCCCTTATGCGGATTTATTATGGCTAGGGAAGCCTCTTGGAAGAAAATGACAGGAGAAGGAGGCAGGAAGAGGGGGCATGGTGATAAATTTGCCTTTTTTCTCTACCATCAGTATTCACCAAATCCAGAAAAAGCTTTGTCTGTCTGGATGATCATATGCATTTGTTACCATAAATCTGAGTCAAAGCTACTCAGGAAAATGGAAAAAATGAGACAGATGCCAGGATCTAGTTTTGTCTTTCCTTTGCAACAGTTTTGGTGGTTTTTTAATCACTGTATTGCTGACTGATACTTTCTTATTCCTATATTGAATACCACAGCGTTTTTTTCCAATAATTTAGTATTTGCAACCTCTCCAGAGTTTTTGTCCAAAATACGTTATTTTTTCTTTTCCTGTTACCGTAATCTGAAGGGTTATGGTAGATTTTCTATAGCCAAAATTGTATAATATTCAATAATGGGTTTTAAAAAAAATGAGGTGACATCTACATACTTTCACGAACGCTGACACTGAAAAATGTTATTCTTGGAAACCTGCCTGTCCATGTTTCCTCTCTGGCTGGCATTCACAAATATGTTTCTCTCTGTCTCTCTCCCTCTCCTATTCTTTTTGTTTTCTCATTAATAGGAAGGGGACAAGCAATTAATCAGAGAAACAGCCACGCACCAGCTCAACCCAGAGCGCTATGTTCACACTTTTAAAGATTTGTCTAATTTCTCAGGATCTATAAACATTTCCTATCGCTACCTAGCTGGCACGCCTTTGCCAAGAAAAAGTAAGTAACTGCAACCTGAATGTTATGAAATGAGGTTATTTTAAAACAGGTGAAATCCATATATTCCTTGTGGTATTTCTAGGCAAGAGGGGTTGAGTTAAGCTGTGACAATCTCAGAGCTGGTGGGACAGCTCTCTGCATATACAGTTCCTGGGTAACTGCTAGTTCAGCCATATCAGTGACTTCCCCACAGCCTGGTTACCTTCTGACCAAATGCTTGACTTGTAGTCATCCTGCAGTCAGCCCCTGGACGTCTGTGCAAGCTTATTTTTGTGGGTCTCGCCCCAGGACAAAGGGAGGTGATTTAGAAAGCAGGAGCAAGGCATGTGCTAGTGGTGCTCTATAACCACCTTCTGAGACCATACTGTCAATCTCTGCCTCTATAACCAGTAAATCCAATCTAAGGTATGCTTGGGGTCACACAGATAAATTCTTCAGTTCCAGTGATTTGCCAGTCCAGTAGCTATGAAGGGATCATCTTGTTCCTTCAGCTGGGATAATGATGGAGGTGAATTGTGCTATTATGGGGACAGTAAAGGAGGATTAGTCTTGCAGACATATGCAGATGGACTATCTAGCTACTTTGACTTCAGGAAGAGTTCAAGACTTTCATCTTGAAATGAAATGTGGCCCTACCTAGCTTTTAGACAGATGTCCTTTGGGTTCCAAATCAATCATTTCACAAACACAACCAAGGCTCAGAAGTGGAAGCACAGAAGGTAAAATTAAATCATCTGTCAGTTGTTGATCTTCATAGAAAGCTATAAAGTAAAGTTTGTTCAGATTAGATTTGAGAAATTTGGGGCTCTGTAGGCAGTGTAAATGGCTTCTGTGGGTTGTACTTCACTGTACAACTGTATTTTGAGCAGATTTAAGCCTCGAGGGAAACTCTGAATCACTTTATCAGAGCAGTCTTTTACAAACCACAGTATTTTAAGAAAGTTGAGCTAGGTTCAACTGGAGTACACCCTGTCAATTTCAAAATCTTAAGTATTTTTACATCAAAAATTAGAAAAATAGAGATATATTAGCATATATCTGAAAAAAAAAATATTTGGACTGATGATAAAAATGCAATGGCAGTGACTGCAAAACAGCAGAGATGAAAATTCTTTCCTTAAAATTAAGATGCATCTCTTCGTAGAAAGATGCAACAGCATTAAAAATTATTTATACAAGCACAAGTGTGCAGTAGTAAGTTCTCTTCTACTTTAAAATAATATCTAGATTATATCTTGCAAGAAGGAGTTCAGTGAGTCCTGAAAGAGGATTAAAAGAGGAATTATTATCAGGGAAAAACTGGACAAATTCTGTTAAAAATGAACATCCAGAAAAAAATAACCATATAATATTCGTAAACTGTAAACTTAAACATAAATTTAATTAGTCTTGTAGAGTGTTTAAAATAATAAAAGTTTGGCAATTAATCTAAAGCTCATGTTTTTTTTCTGCATTTCGTAGTTCCTTACTTGAAAAATACTGTGTGAATCATTTCTCATAATCCCATTTCTTTCAGCAGATTTGACAGCCTTATCATCGTCTACATGGTTTTCTCTACCAGATATATATTTGAAAATTGCTTTCGCTTTTGTCCACTACATGCCATTCCTTGTAGTTAACAAGTGAATGTCTAACGCAACAGTCTCCATATGTTTGCTTGCAGTACAATTCTTCTGTCATGAAAAGGCAATAAACATCCTTTGTTGCATGCAGCTTAATAAGTTCACATACCAAATTTATCAGTCTTCACCATTCAAAAGGTTTATTTAATATAAGCACAGTTCTGGAGGATAGCTTTGTGACAAAAAGTTTTCCAATGTCAGATACTCATTTTTAATATAAATTGTCTTTTGTACAGGGTATCTTACAATTGGTCTATCCTCTGTGAAACGGAAAAAGGGAAACTACTTACTTGAGACCATCAAGTCCATATTTGAGCAATCAAGTTATGAAGAACTCAAAGAAATCGCAGTGGTAGTGCAGCTGTCAGATTTTGACTCAGCCTGGTGTGAAGGCATGGTCCAGGATATTTCACAGAAATTTGCACATCACATAATTGCAGGTAGATTAATAGTTATTCACGTCCCTGAGGAGTATTATCCTGTTCTGGATGGCCTCAAGAGAAATTACAATGACCCAGAGGACCGTGTGAAGTTTCGATCCAAACAAAATGTAGATTATGCTTTCCTTCTTAACTTTTGTGCTAATCTTTCTGACTATTATGTGATGCTAGAAGATGACGTTCGCTGCTCAAAGAATTTTTTGACTGCTGTTAAGAAAGTAATTACCTCACGAGAAGGATCCTACTGGGTGACTTTAGAATTCTCCAAACTTGGGTACATTGGAAAGCTTTACCATTCCCATGACCTCCCACGCCTGGCCCATTTTTTGTTGATGTTCTACCAGGAAATGCCTTGTGATTGGCTACTCATCCACTTCCGTGGGCTGTTAGCTCAAAAGGAAGTGATACGTTTTAAGCCGTCTTTGTTCCAGCACATGGGATACTACTCGTCTTACAAAGGAGCTGAAAACAAGCTAAAGGATGATGATTTTGAAGAGGAATCATTTGATATCCCTGACAACCCACCTGCAAACTTGCACACCAACATGAATGTATTTGAAAACTATGAGGCAAGCAAGGCTTACAGCAGCATTGACGAGTACTTCTGGGGCAAAGCTCCTTCTACTGGAGACTTCTATGGAATTGTATTTGAAAAACCCATTAAAATCAGTAAAATTAAAGTTGTCACTGGAACTGAAGACCGACAAAATGACATTCTGCATCATGGGGCCTTGGAAGTAGGAGAAAAAATTGTAGGGAGTAAAAAAGGCAGACAATGTACTACATACTTGAGACTAGGGGAATTCAAAAATGGGAATTTTGAAATAACAGACGTAGAGCACAAAGTTCTGTTTGATATTAACTGCATGAGAATACTTGTTACCAAAAGTCAAAAAGAATGGCTGATCATTAGGAGCATTAGCGTCTGGACTTCTCAAACACCAAATCAATAAAGCAAAGCCACCTGAGAAGGTACCAAATGCATACAATCAGCTGGGTACCAACTGGTGCCATTTCCCAGAAAAACTGACATTTCCAGCTCTTCAATAGAGACACAGAAAATCTGTGAAAATCACAGAAAAAAAAGCAATTTATTTTTTACTAGTTTGACCAGGCAATATATAGACACTTATTTGGAGAAAATTTTGAATTTTGTAGGAAATGCTGTTCTCAATCCTCTCTTGAGATCTTGAACCCTTTTTTTATTATCATTTCTCTGTAGGAGAGATTGTCTGGATTAAAGAGAACAAAACAAAAGATCCTATAATTACCAAAACTTTTAAAGCTATGACCAGTGTGTTGTGAAAAGAAATTGGATTGCACCTTATGCACATATAAATTTAAAATGTCATGGTAGTTGGTGTTTGTACAATAGTTGGTGATGTGTTTCTTTTAAAGGCAGTTATGATAAGGAAATCTGTACTGAAACTGGCAGTTTAATTCTGAGCACTGTAAGAAAATAGTGTGGCTAATCACTGCAATTTCTTTTTAAAAGACAATGTATGTAAAATGATAAATCTGACATGACTACTATGTAAAAAATAGATAATTGCATCTGTTATTCTGTCTCAACAAATATCTTTTGTTCTTTTTCCTGTGTCCTTTCACTGAAAGAAGCACTACTTGAATTCTGTATTATGTAGGGGACCAATTTACTCTCCTTACTTGAATGCAATGCCTCAGAGTAAGCAAGCATTCTGCTTGAGTACAGATGTTGCTATCACA
Organism: Todiramphus chloris collaris; assembly: GCA_025345505.1. Lineage (NCBI taxonomy): Eukaryota > Metazoa > Chordata > Aves > Coraciiformes > Alcedinidae > Todiramphus > Todiramphus chloris. Next base: position 44,683,130 of record JANVCC010000010.1, on the reverse strand, counting down.
TCTAAGTACCTCAAGGGCAACACTGCTCTCTTAAGCTGGTATCTTAACAGATCTCAGCTTTGACATTTTCTGTTCCTTCATGATATGCACAACTCCCTGTGAGAAATCTGCAAAAAAGCTGAAAACTACAGCATGTTTCCAAGGACTGTTATGCCTTCCATATCTACATGTACAGTTCATGTATGATACAGACATAAAGTGTACTGGGTTAATCAATTAGAGGTGAATGAAATCACCAGTCGATGATGATCTCTAGCTGGATGATCTAGCTAATGAATCTGGCAGATGCAAAATGAGTCATAGAATAATTTTGTTTGGAGAAGATATTTAAGACCATCAAGTCTAACTGTTACCCCAGTACTGTCAAGTCACCACTAAACTATGTCCCTCAGCACCACATCTACACATCTTTTAAATACCTCAAGGGACAGTGATTTCACCACTTCCATGAGCAGCCTGTTATAATCCTTGACAACTCTTTCAGTAAATAACTTTTTTCTGATGTCCAACCTAAACTGTGATTCAGTGAAAAATTAATATGCTTCTAAATTAGGGTTTTTTGTCTTCAAGTTTCTAATTCTGATCATGTTCATTTTGTAGACATCTTCCCACTGACTCTGGTTATTTCCCGTAAACTTATTTTGCCTGGCTTCAGACAATAAGCAGAGAAGTGCCCTCAATCCTCATGACTTCAGCACCGGTTTTAGGCTTTTAGTGCATCACACAGGGAGGCTGTATAGCTCAGTTTATGCTATATGCGTATATTTGGATTATCAGAACCTATGGGGTCTTTTCCTTCAAGAAATTCTCCAGAATCTCTCAGTAGGCACACTAAGAGATCTATGAGCATCAAGTATGACACAAATGAACACTGTATTGTCAATCTCATGAATACCGTGGTTATCATCTAATTACATGTATGGTTTTTAGTTAAACCTGGAAGGCAAAGATTAAATTTCAAGAAAGCCTGCATTGACTAGGAGTGAACTAACTACTGTACTCAGTACATACAAACCTAACATGGCTGTTTCAAAGGGGTAAATTAATCAAAAATCTACACAAAACAGCAATGCAGTTGCTTTTCCTGGTTCATAAATCTTGATAAATTCAGGCCCAGGTTTAGCAAATCCCCCAATGCAGAAGTTAGGAACATTTTAAAATAGATCTTCTGATATATGCTTCTACATGACTCAGAAAAGCATACTCTTCTCAAAGAAAATCTTTGTTTCTTTGTTCTTTAATACAATCCTAAATCTCTATTCTTCTTGTATATGTCTTCAGTAAAATAAATTAAAAATGGCATACAAATCCGATCTGAAAAGAAAAATAACACCATTTTAAAAAATGAAAAATATGTTCTAATCTCAAGTGTTTATAAATACTTCTGGAGAATTTTCTTTTTCTTCCATGATTATCATGTAATTAGTCAGTAATTAGTCATTAGCCAACACACAATTTTTAATTAACTGACATTCTTCTATTTTTCCTTTCCTTGATCATTAACTATGAATGACAAAAGAAATATAACTAGGTTAACCAGGAACATCACCTTTAGTTTTATTCAGAAATGCAGTATGTCCAAAACAATCTTCTAAATTATACTTAAAATATACTCAATCCTAAGGTTTAAAATATTCTTGTAGTCAAAACCATACACAACGTGAATGGCTAATACAAACTAAGCCTGAAGCAATTGAAATGGTATTTTTGAATTAGGAAATAAATGAAACCGCTTTCCTTTTTAAAACAATGTCAGTAATGAATCTCATCTTTGATATTATGACTTAGCAATGAGAACTCTTATCTGGTTATTACCACTTTGGGAGGGTCAAACCACTAATGCCAAGAGAATACCTTCAAAAGAAGCTTTCCTTGGGTGTGGACAGTGGTATGTGCTGTGAATGAGAGGTATGCACCACTCTTCCTTATGAATTTGAATTGATTTGGAAAAAATAATTAACAATATATTTATTCCAGCAGAGGCAAGAACACAGTTCTGCAAGCTAGTCTTTGAGCACTTGCTTTAGTGCATGGGTCCAGTTCCTCCTTCACAGAATGCATATTTTGTTGAAATCATTCACATGACAAAGGTTGACAAATTTGGAGTAAAAAAAACCGAAACAGACATAAAGTAAATGATAACTGGTTTTCAGACAAATTTCTGAAAGATGTATCGGATTTTTTTTTCTTCATGTGCTACAAAAAGTGATTGCCTTCTGAAAAGGAACTATTAAATCAGACATGTTCACTAATACTTCTTAAAGTTTGGATTATCTGTTTTTTCAATGATGAAACAAAAGTTAGCAGTGTCACAAAGGTCCTTTCACTGGTGTACACGTTTTGTTCTGTTGGTGCATATTTCCTGGGTTAATTTGTGGACTGAACAGCAATATTTTCATACTGAAATGCCAATACTGAAAATATTACACTGTTGTCTGCACATTGATATATCTATACTTCACTAAAATGCATGCATTGTTCCTATTGGCACTGTTTGGGATTCCTCTTATACTGTCCCTGGGCCTGGGCCTTTTTTTTATTTTCTTAACTAAAAGACAGTTTGTCTTCTATCTTTCTTCACGTCATGTAATCCCTCCAACACAGGGAATTCTTGGGAAGTAAAATCATATTCACTGTGAATTAAAAGAACTGCATCCTCAGTTTAGTGCAGAATAAACAAACCCAGAAGACAGTAATCTTCAGGTAAACATTTTTAGCTTATTTACTGTCTGTACTATGATCAAGATAATTCATCAAGGTGCTTTATGAATGTGTTATTTTTAGATCAATGTTCTAACATGATGCTCTGTTTTACTCTCTGCTCAGTATTCTCTTGTGTTAGACACTAGTGTTTTTGCTTTTATGGAGGGAAATCAGGAACATGTTCTTTATTGAATTATTAAAAGTTAAATAAAGAGCACACTGTAGAAATTTAGAAAATATTTCATCTTGGAAACCTATTGAAGGTAAAAAAATATGGTTAACCATCTTAAAAAATGCAGATCCATTCAGCTTTCATTCTGAAGCATTTCAGAGATTCTGATTGAAGTGATAGTTCTTACTACTCTCATGGTACGTTACATTTCAATAAGTATTAAATTATGAGAAGTAGTGCAGATCATGTATCATGAGCTCAAGAAGAGTCTTATCCTCAGATAGCATAGTAGTAAGGTTTTGCGAAACACAGGTGGAAAATGTAGGTGTATTATAATGAAAACAAATTAAGTTATTTTGATGTCATATTCTGTATACAAAGACAAATTAATTGAAGTGTCTTCACCACTCCATCAGGTTTTCAGAAAAAGCAAACCAAGGGGCTTAATCCTTGTTCTTCTTTCCTTAGTCCTTGGAGAGGAAAACTATAAAATTTCTACTCCCTTTAGTGGAAGCAGGATTGACCTATATATCATAAAAGACTGAAAGTGTTTCTTTTGTAAAATAATTATTTTTTAATATAAAGAAATATTTTTCTTATCTTTTACATTTTAATTTTAGCCATCCTGGATGGCTGAAATGAAAATAGTCTCCAAACAGATGTATTGTGTTACCTCTGGATGGCATTTTCCAAATTCTTACATCTTTTACAAGTTTTGTCAGAGAAAATACATTCTATGTTGCCTCAGCATTCATGCCATTTAGCAGCATAGTTAGGCATGTAGACAAAGGCTAGATTGCTCCTTCTGCTGTAAATAGAGAGAAAGAGAAGCACGTACTGTGTACAATGGTTGTGCGTCTAAGACCTGTTTCTCTCTGATTATGGTGGGAGGCTATGCAAGTGCTTTCACCTGAAGGTCCATTTCCTAGATAATAAGAGATACAGGAGATCTGTTTCTTTCGCATGATTGCATACAATACACACAAATCTAGATAAAAACATATGATCTATATAAAACTTTACAGATCATTTCCTATCAGCAGCATCACTCTTCACAGGAGGGATGTTGAGTATCTTCTTCATAAATATAAATATCTTGCAATTTCAGTGAGAATAACTTGCTCATCTTTAGAACAAGGAATATGAATTTCACCTTGAATCTAAAGCATTATTTATGACATTAGTTTAACAATGAAATTAAGTACAGAGAAAGATTAATTACAATATCAGGTACATAGTAGTAGTTGTTAAAATGACATAAAACTGAATTGACATCTGGACAGATAGTAAGCTATTTCTCAGACACATTTCTAGACATTTTTTAACTGTCATACTCCCTATTACAAATTCTCAACTAAAGTTCCACTTTTGTCATGACTGTTGTAAAAAGGTTCTTAAAATTCCACATTGAACTTGAAAGTACTTTAAGCAGAGTTAAACTGCTAATGAAACCCTTAGCCAGCCCTTTGCTGGGCTCATGTAAGAGTTTCACATTTAATGAGTAAAGCTGAACATCAAAAGCTGGTGCTCATTTCCTCCATTCAACTGGTTAAATAGCTGTCTTCCCTCTTTCTTGCTCTTAGTTCAACATTGGTTTTGCTTTTGCTAGTTCAGGAAAGCCTGCCTGGCAGCTATGGAAATCTCAAGGTACAAATTCTCAGTCTCAAAGGTACCATGCTTGAACTTTGTGAAATGTTCCCATTTCTTAACTGACACCATTTTTTTTTAAACCAGCACAAGCACAGTGCTCAGTTTCTTGGGCTCTTCCTTGGTGTTCAGAGAGTGGGTTTTTTTCCTAGATAACTGCATTGAGAAAAGACATTAAAATAGACATTACCAGAAAAAAAAAAAAAAAAAAAAAAAAAAGAAACCACAATAAAAAAACCCACAACCAAATGGAAAAAAAACCAAAACCCACAAACAACAACGACGCTATGCAAAAAACCTACTTTTCATTTTTAAAAACAGGTTCAAAGGTTTCTTTGTAATCAGGCTTCATTTATCCTGAGCAATTTAAGTATAAAAGATGAAAATACCATGAATGCAAGAGAAGGTTAAATAAACATTATGTGTGTGTATTTCTGCTGTATGATTGCACCTAACTTATCATTTAAAGGCGGTTGTTTGTCAGATTGTCATTGTATTAACCCTTTTAAAGCAAAAAGGGAGCACATGATGGTCCCTAGAACTGCTCTTTTTTTCCATCTCAATAAAAATAATAGATTCAGCTTTCAAAAGCATTGCCTTGGGCTTGCACGCTCATGTGGTACACAAAGAACAATATTGGTCATCTGTCCAGCTTTCTGTACTACAGCACTGGAATATCTATCAGAGAGGGGGTGGAAATGTAATAAGGAGCAGTTACTATCCTGGCTACGGTACCTGTAATATTTTTCAAAATAAATGTGATATATGAAAAAAACCTTTGGCTTAATGCCCTTCTCTTTAACTACAGTGGTATTTAGTTTTCTTTTAAATGTAGATACCACATTTTCATTTGTTTAACTTGGGCTACAAATGCATAGAAAAAGCATATTTTAAAGGAAATTTGACAACAAATTACCGTGTACTTTTCTTTTTCAAATGTATGTTCACCTTGTTCCCTTTTTCTGATAACCTGGATTTAGAGCTCCTGCTCAAACAGAAGTCTAGAGCTTCAATTCAAAATGTTCTGGCTTTTTTTCCTTAGTATATGTTTCACCACTAAGAGCAGAGAACTTAAGGCATAAATTAGACCCTTAAACCACTATTTGTTGTTACTGAAAGTCCCTTGGTTTGCACTGATGCCACTTGGAACATTTAAGTTCATCTGCAACTTTAAAGTCTATACGTATTTCATGTTACACTTTCACTAGCACACACGGGCATTCCCTCCATCTCTCTTTAATTTCAATGATGAATAAATGAACATCATGTTGGGTAAATATTGCCAAACCACTTTCACCTCCATTCGGGAAACTGGGACTGTTACTGTCATTTATTTCTCAGAATTGCATCCTTTGTTTGGTCATTGCTCATTATTTTTAAATGATACATCTGCTGAGTAGACAATAATGTTATAATGAGACATTCTTTTAAGGGAGAAGAGCTAATTGGGTTTTTTTTGCCTTACAACTCTAAGGGTGCACTATTTGATTGTGTCAAAATTATATGCATACATTTTTACCTCCGAGAAAATCTTATAAAGCAAACTGGTTTTGTTAATCACTCCTGCAAATGGTTCCTGGTAGCAGTCTGCTTTTACATTTGTGAAGTGGGCTAGGTTTCTCTCCCTCACAGAGCTGAATAGTGTCTTTCAATAGCCCCAAACAGGTCTTCTCTCTAGTCATTGTCTGTTACTTTTCAAAGATGCAATTTCTTCCACATGTTTCCTCCCTTCTCTCTCTCAAAATTGCATATTAAAATTAACATGTTGTCCTCCTTCTTCCTGACACCTCAACTCACATCCATCTATGCTTTTTCTTTTGGAAAAGGGTAGTTTTAATTTCTGCAGAAACAGCTACATTTGGAGAATAAATGATACAACACAGGCAGCAAATTTTTTCAAAGGTGTTTGGTTTTTTTTTGTTTTGTTTTGTTTTGGTTTTTTTTGTAGGCATTCAAAACGAGATATGCAATATATTCCCTTAAAGAAGATAAAATGTTTTCTCAAGCATGTTTTTATTAACTGATTCTCACACAAAAACAAGCAAACAAAAAGTCAGGTAAGGCTTTTTTATGTAATTAAGTGTGTGCATGTGCATGCATAAATGCAATAAAGAAGTTGCAAAACCATACATCTATAGCTGCCTTCTGCACCAAAGACTTTAAGCTCTATGACAAAGGAGAAAAATGATTTTTTTGATCAAAGCAGTGTGTCAAAAATAACTTAGACATTAACTGTTCTACAGTTAATCACTCTTTCTTCTGATACTAAGCCAATTCCATAGAATATAATCTCTTGGGTAATAGCTCTTGCCAAGCTGTTGCATGTATCTTGTAAACAGATGTTACTTTTCCTGAATATTGTTTATCATTTGTACATTTACCTTGACTATAAACTATTGATAAAATATTTTTCTTGTCTTCTTCTATTTGAAAGCTTTTTTTTCTCTCTCTTTTAAACTGAGGAAATATATTTATTATTTTCAATAGCTTTAGTATAAACTTCTAGAACAAGGGATTAGGAGCCATATGCATATTCTGGTATGAAACTGGATTCTATCATACTTATAATATGTTTAACAAAATGTATTTAAGACATAAAAGTATATTTTAAGCATTTATCTGTTCTAAAAAAAAACCCCAGAATATCTTTCAGAACTTTGTAAGAAAAAAAATGCACAAGTAAGACCATATTACAGGAAAAATTCCCTTACCCAGACTTTTATTTCTTCTGCCAGCAGCAAGGAATCATGTTACTTCAGCACTGCTTCATGAAACCCAGTTTCTTTGTATCCTGTATTTCCATCACCTCCAAAAACTGTCAGATCCCTATCAGGTTTGTATGCATTTAGTTCAATGAACTTTTATCTTTTTATGCTTGTTAAAGATTGCTATCTTCTACTACCCTAAAGAGGAAAATACTGTAAAGTTCTGGTCAATATGTCTCCTTGTTTTGATAATTAGTGGCTAATAGATGTATTTATTTGCATAGAGAGAAATTTTCTGAGAAGTAGAGGGAGGGAAAAATTGGTTGTATTTCTACATCACCCATTTGTGTCAACATCATCTTCATGTCCAGATTTTGCTACTTCCTTGTTCACCACAGGCACATACAGAGTGAAAAAAAAGAAACCAAATAAACAGAAAGATGTTGTAAGCAATAGGTTTCTATTAAAGAGGGGAGCATGAAGGAGAATTAGATTCTGTCTTAGTTATTTCAGGTTCAGTACAAAGAAAGCTAAAGAACATTTTCTCCTGCTGTCCTGTCTTTTCACTGTGACATTTCTTTCATTTCATTTGCTTCTGTGGATACATGCTCTAAAGCTTACCACACTTAGTGGGAACCTTTCTATTAACTTCTCACTACTTTGCTATGCTATTTCAGCTATAGATCTTCTGTCATGTAAGCCAGCTTGCGTTCTGGTCAAACTACACCGTGCTGTGTAAATGTACCCTCAAGCTGCCTACGTGATTTTAAATCCAGGATAAATTACTAATGCAGAAAACATTTATGTAGATGTTTAAATTAGAGAGGTGTCTACTCCTGCTGAGATTGGGTACTGGAGCCAAACTTGATGTCCTATACCACCTAGAAGACTTCTTGGGTGGGTGTTGTAACACCATAGTCCTCCAACTCACATTCACACATCCGACAGCTATAGTGGTTACCACTCATCAGATTTTGTTCCACTCCCCTCTCCTCACTTTGCTTACAGTTACAGTACCAACAGAGCTGGAGGAAGAGAAGAGCTTAGAAAAGCCAGGGCTCAATGCAGCAGCTTGTGCAAACATACTTTCATTGGTATTTTAAAGATTCTGACAGTCTGAGGCAACAGCAGCATTGCCTCCTGCTGCCTTTTGCTTCTGCCCCACCAGGCAGTAGTAGCTGACTAGGGGCTGGTTGCACAAAGGCCTCAGCTGGCCTCTAAAACTGGTTGCTTTTCTTTAATTTCACATTTCCTCTCTCCACAAAATAATACTTCTTGCCATTATTTTTGAAACTATCACATTTTAGTGCAGCAACTCTTGAAAAGAAAAGTAATAAAGATAGTAAGGAAAGAAAAGAAAAAAAGAAAATAACAAAAAAACTTTTAACTTTAAAGTTTCCCAAATTAGTTATTAACAATAGGTCAGATCCAGTAATAAATTGCAAGACGTATCTCTTTTTTTCCGTTAAATGTAGATTTATTTTGTTTTATATTTCCTTTCACATTTATTAGTTGCAGAGGCAACTTAAACTGAAAAACAATAGCAAACCTTTCCCATCCTTACTTCCCAGTTTGCATGGATTTAGAACTTTTTAGTATTTACCCACATAGAAACATCCACCATCTGGTGAACATACTTTGGTCAGATGCTTTGCTCCCTGCAGTCAAGATGTCTTGGAAAAATTCCTAGTTCTTAAAAAAAAAAAAAAAAAAAAAAAAGGCAAATCTTTGTATGTGCCAGGATAATTTTGTGGGCCAGATGCTTATCTGAATTACCCTAGTGCAAATAACTACTTCCAATACTAATTGAAAAACAAAATCTATACCTAATTCTTTTCCTTCTTTATTTTATTTTCTTCAATTTAATGCTGTAATTAAATAGACCAAAAGACTTTTAAGGGGAACAGGATCTTTAGCTCAGCTCAGAGTAAGAAACAAGAGACCCTTCTTTCTTACAATAGCAAGTACTAAAGCAGATTTCTGAAGAATTTGAAACTTTGATTATCAGGAACCTTGAAGAGATCCTCCTTCCTCTTTTCCCATCTCAGTATGAGGTGCAGAAAACCATCTTGCTTCCCCAAACAGTCATTATTCCAAAGGATACAATTCATAATTTCATAAATGGTGTGTACATCTATTAGGACTCTTGTGAGAACTTCTCCTGCTTGTCCCACACTTGTGAAATGCTGCACTCAGTATCATAACTGTCTTCCCTGCACTTGTGTTAATTGACCCACTTTTCAGGTTTTGGTCTTTCATGATGTAAAATTTCACAATCAGGAATTATTTCTATTCTGTCTGTTTACTACAGTTCACTGAAGTTTTCAAGCAAAAATGTGAGAGACACAAAGAAACAATTAGGAAAAATGTTCATAGCCTTCAGGAGAATTGTTCATTTTTCATTCCTTTTGTTGGGAAACATCTTTTCTCCCATATGGCATCTCAGAACAGAGTTTTTGGCACTCAGACTGCTATTTGCAAGATATTCTTAAGTGCTAATGCACCTTTTTCTTTTCCCCTCATCTGCTTTTTTATAAATTTTCTGTTGTGTCTAAGCAAGCACTGTCTGTTACGAATCCAAGGTGGTTTTTTGTGGGCTTTTGGGGTTTTTTTTCCTTCTTTTTTCAGCTGTATTGGAATCCAGATGAGGACACACCAACAGCTTCTCTTTGGAGGTTGTGGCTTTTTGCCTTTTTTTTGTTTATCAGAATGGGAACTATTTGTAAGAAATGGTTCATCTGGTAAATTAAACATGTATTTCCTTTTTTTAACCACTACAAAAGAAAGAATACAGAAAGAAGCGAGACTAAATTGCCAGAACACTGTTACTGAATGAGATTTTTTCCTTTGGAATGCCCTGCCATGCTTTGATATTGACTATGTATGGTGGCACACTAGATTACATCTAAACAGGCAAAGCAGAATGATTACTTTAGCTTAAACTATTCCTCAAGCCTGAAGGTAGGAATTCCACAGCTGCTGAAGAGGTGTCAGATTTAAGAATGGAACAGTCACTAACAAAACAAAGGATGACTCAGATGTTCCTAGTGGCCCCAAAATATGCTATAATTTAAAATATTTTAAAATTAATCCCAAACCCACTGAAATTAAAAGGAGTATATGCCTTCATTTCAAGAGGTCTTTGATCACATTGTAATTTGGAAATTATTTCTAATCATTAAACTAGTCTTAGTGGTGGCACTTTGAGAGAATAGCCATGAAAACAAAACACTGTTAGTACTGAAGTTTTTTTAAGAAATCCTATACAGAGTTACACAAAATTTAATTAAAATCAGTTACGACCATTTCCCCTAAACTGAAAATAGGGTTTTGTGATCCTGCCTCACTTCTCTTCCTCTTTGAACCACCTTCCTGCACTGTGCTGGTGCAATACACAGTGAGTCAGATAGTGGAGTAATGAAAGGAATAAAATATGACTATAGTCAAGTTTGAAAGAAAACCTTTGGTGTTAGTCCAGTTACCATTTGGCCATATCTGTACTTGTGCTGGAGTAGCTGAGAGACTGAAGATAATCTGATTCAGTCAGATGGACAGAAGACACTCTGTAGTTTATGACTAAGCAATTGTCTGTAGCCCCTGAGATATCTATAATCCCATTCCTTTAGTGTCTGTATTAGTATATATAATAATCTTCTTATTGTCTCAGATCTAAAGACATAAAATCAATAAATTGAAAAAGAAAAAAGTGTTAATCCAAGCAGATGAAATAAAGCAGGAGTTACTAGGAGTTACCAAGATTGTAAAGTAAAACTCTATGGCAGCCACCTTCTCATTGTTCATCTACAAATTTTACTTATTTTTCTTCTTTGGCCTTTTGTATTTTTCTGTAAAATGTAATCTTGTGGCTGTAAGAAAATTCACCATAAAACAGTCACCATCTACTAAGCTAAGGATCTTCAACACAATTGCTGTAAATAATCTTTAATTTCATTCATGTCTCCTGCTACATTTTTGCTAGCTATTGTTATAGACAAGCATTTTCCACACTGTAAAATCACACTGATTTGAGAACTTCAGCTTGACAGGCATGAATTAGTGTTTATTTGAATACCAGGTACGAATTTTATGTCTCCATAACCAAAGAGGTGACTGATGTTGCTAGTAGACTGGTAAAGAGAGCTAAGTATAAAAAAGGAATTTAGTGAATGAGTTAAGAAAATTACAACCAGAAAACCTAAGAATCATATTATGCTTGTATTGAAAAAAATATCTTCCAAGTAGAGCTAAAAGGTCTATCATTTTTTTTTCCAAAATTCATAAGCACATGCATATTCTTAATACATACTAAAGGCATAAACATAAATAAATGTGCATGACATGTCATTGATAATTGTCGACAGAGTGCATGAGGTTGCAGAGAATAGGCACAGACACTGCTGCAGGACCTTGAAGTTGTCTCAGTTTATGCGTTTAGTTGTCTACCTTCAGCATATCCTATACTTCCCACTACTGTCTGAAGGTTCCTGCTTCAAAGAAGACACTCAAGAGTGTGAGTAGAAGACAATTGTGGAGGCAGACTTCATTTCCAGTCAACAAGTTTCACAGTGAGAAGACACAAAGCCATGGCAGCGTGGAAGGAATGCTGTGGGAAAAAAGAAAGAATGATTTTTCAGCATAGTTATAACCCTAGGGATAGAAAACAAAAGACTAACTGAATTAAGTCTTCTACAATTTATAATGTAGCATCCACAATCACTCGATTTTATTTATTTATTTATTTATTTATAAGATGCAGAAGGACACTGGGAATTGCATGGCTTTGTGAAATAACTCAATATTTCTGTTTGCAGGATGAACAGGAGCTTTCAGCTTTAAAATGAATGATATCAAGAAAATATTTGAGAGAGATTGCAAGGCTGGAAAGAATAAAATTATATTAATCCTTTCCATTTCATAGAGGGCTGTACACAAAAGTTATGACCTTTACTAAAGCAATTAAAAAAAAAAAATGACAAGGGTGGAAAAAAAAGGTTTCTAGTACAGACAGGCCCATTGAGAGGCAAGTAGAGACTGAGAGATGTCAGAGAGCCAGAGCAAAGATCAATATCAGATGGATTCAGGAAAGTAGAAGAGAACAGAAAATAGAGATGAAGAATGTGAACCGATAAAATTTACACTCATGAATAATTTTCTCTGAGCTGTCAGAGCTGTGTTGGCTTCTCTTAAAGAAACCAACGACACAGACAAAATGATACTTCCTGTTTGTTCTTTGTAGTACTAGGATAGAAAATAGTGAAGTCAAATGTGACCTATGAAGTTAGCTTTAGAGGCACCAAATCCCCGCTACTATAAAATCCATATTTTCAGTGTGAAGCCTAAGTTCTCAGTTACATCTATCTTGAAAGACCTAAAGCTGGGTTCAGTTCAGAAAATATTTCCAAATGAACCTGGTCTATATGGATGGTCAATATTTTTTAATTACACAATCACATTTTTTTTTAATTAAGATTTTTTTTCAATTTCTGTTTCCAATCTTTTCCAATCCTTTCCAATCAGTGTAAATATATCAGAGATGTTGTACTCACAATATCTCACATTTGCAATTCTGCTTGTTTGAAATTAAAAATTAATAAAATCAAAGAGAAGGAAGTGGAAAAAGAAAATAAAAATAATGCAATCTTTCAGAATTCTCAAATGCATTTGACGTCCCATAAATGGGAAAAGCTTGTAATTTTTCTTGGACAAGATTTATCTTCATGAATATTGATGTTCAGCTACATTTTAGGTATTATTTGTTATTGGAGACATATGAAATCCGGGGTTGATCAATAGGGCATAGGATCTCAGGTAATAAACAGCCTTCTGAAGTGTCAGCTGGTGGCCAAGTATTACTATGATCCTTCATAATAAAAATCAGCAATAAAACTCAATAATATAAAAACTCAAGACTGAGGCATCTGGTTTAAGATAACCAGAGTAGGAGCATCTATAGTCAGTAGAAAGAGGTGCTGTCTCCAGAGAGTTATTCACTGAATGTTAAGTGCCAAAGAAGGATGGCAACTTCTTGGGGCTCTTCTCTTGCAAGAGGATGTAATGGCATCTGGATGACTAGCTTAGACAAGACTTCCAGTGTTGAGTGGACTGTGTGACATGTATCCTCTGGCTTTTGTCTGCTAGTTCAATCCCCCCACACACCTCCACCCCAAAGAGTATTCAAAATGATGTTTTAAACTGAAGATGCTTGTGTCTGTACTTTTTCCAACAAAATAGCAATACTACCAGTTTGCTGGTTTACTCATTTCAATTCACTTTACAAAAATTGGAGCATCAGTTTGAAAGGCTGTCCATTCAACTATAACATCTTGTTCCTGGCTTTTTTTTCACAGGCACTGGTGTTTTGCCCTAATCATTTCAATGTGTGTATCTGAAAGGAACAGGACACTGGCTAATTAATGTTCTATGTTATTAAACCCACTTTTCTTCATAACTTTCTCCCATGTTCTAAGAGTTGTCTAAAATAATAAAGAAGCTTGTCTCAGTTAAAAAAAAAAAAAAAAAGGTTGTAATGTTCTCACAAATTAAGCATAAAGTTTTAAAACATATCTTAGCTGTACTGAGTCAATCATATTCACCACTAGTAAAAACCTGTGGGTCAGAGGCTGTAGTGGGTCTGGCTGAGCTGCTTTTCCCCATCCAGCCCTCATGCTGCAGCACTGGGAGCTGGAGGGTGTTGAGAACACACCTGTGTTATGACTGCCAGTGCTCACACGGCACCAGAGGATGGGGGGCAGGATGGGGGAGAAGATACAGCCAACCTGAGCTGACCAGTGGGCTATTCCATACCATATGACGTCAGCTCAACTATAAAGGGAGAGGGCAGGAGGAGGATGGGGGGGCATTCTGCTTTGTCCTCCAAGCAGCTGCTACGTGTTCTGGAGCCCTGCTTCCTGGACTTGGCCCACCATCGCCTGTGGATGGGAAGTAGAAAATAACATCTTGTCTATCATAACCCACACCCCTCTGCTTTGCGTCTTATTCTCTCCCTGCCTGCTGTGCTGAAGGGGGTCGAGGGGAGTGATAGAAGGGCTTGGTGGGCACCTGGTTCTGTGCCGGGGTCAACCCATCACAGAGGCCTATGTATTTAGTGTGAATATGAAGTTGCTGAATGCATAAAATCTTGATTCCAAGATGCTTAAAGCTTCCTACCATGGAAAACTACAGTGTCTAATTCCAGCAGTAAGAGCCTGACAATAACAGAATATGACCCTTTGCCCTTTCACAGGTCACACACTGCTGCTTTGCCCAAGCCCTCATTAGCTTTGCCCAGCACTCTTTATACAGTGTGTGCTGCAGCCTGCAGTGGCTATCAGGGAAGGAAAATTTCGAGATAACGTTCAGCTTGCTTTTTTTTTTCCTTTTCTTTTTTTCCTCGTTTGTTATTTGGAATAAGGGCACCACCTAATGGCCAGAATATTTTTGTGCAATTATCTGCAAAATACCCTCTTTTACATCTGCTCACTGGCACTTATTCCCTCCCTATTGATTAAAACAATCTCATTTCATATCTTTTCTGTCATTTCATACCATTCTGGGCATGTGGATTTGGACAATGTTCTTTTTGATTTAAATATATGTATCAATAAAGACCAAAGAATTGAGACAAATACTGTGTAGGAAGGAAGATGTTCTTGCTTTAATGTACAGTTTTATTGATGCAGTAAGCATTCATATCAGAGTGAAAAGCTCATTTTCTCCAGTATTATGCAGGAATGGTCTCCGGAATCCTGTATTTTCCTACATAGAAGTGTAAAAGACTGCTCTTCCCTCTCCTTCCTTTAAAGACCTAGGGAACAATAAATTTACCTAATCATGATTTTAAGCTCAGGTGTCTGATCCCATCCTGAACACTTTCTGCCTCTGAAGCAGTAGTAGGGCATATCCTAAACTCCTTCTCTTCAGCCTTCATTTCTCATCAGCTTCTGAAGCAGAGAAGAGGGGAGGAAGAAGTGGAGCTTCATTTAGGAGTAGCAAACACTCACAAAAAGACTGTTGTAATCTTCCTGTGATCTAGGTTGGACCAGGTGAAACACAGCAGTTGCTCTTCTCTTTCCTCACCTAGCACACTCACACTATTCACTCCTTAAACAGTCAGCTACATGAAATACCACTGATCCTTTCCAGCCTCACTTCTAAGACCGAATTTCTTTAAGTTCCCATTTATGTGCCTTTGTCCAGTCCACCCAGCAAAAACAAGCCCCGTAGATGCTGCAGGCACTACCTTCATGTCCAAAGGCCCAGCCTCCCTTCCTTGCCACCAGCCTACTGACACCATTCTCCTCAACTCACCCCAACTTCCCATTGCCACAGGTAATTCTTCCTATCTCTTGTCCTCCATTCCACCAGACCACTGCCATTTCTCACAGAACTGAATTAACCTGCTCAGAAAAACTAGACTCGGCTCTGATTTGAGACTGAAATTTCATCTAAGCATTTAATTTAAGGAGAAAAAAAAAAGAAAAAAGAAAAAAAATTAAAAGCAATTTTTTGGTATTTTCAGGGAAAAATTCCTGGATACTAAGGGTCATATTTAATTTGGTGGAGAAAAGTATAATAAAGAAATAGTTACAAATTAACATGTGACAAATTCTAACTTGCATTGTTTATTTCCCATTTTTATCAGTTAGTGTGATTAGTCTTTACAAAGATGACCAAAGGTGAGAGTGAGACTATTTGCCTTTTTGAGGTCTTCAAATGGTGACCAGAAAATTAGCTTTAGACTTGACTAAATTATCTTGTCTTTCTTGTAGAGGAAAGAAAAATCAGTGATTTGATGTTTCATTCTTCATGTATTAATTATGATTCTCTGAAGTCTATCCACTGATAAAAAATGTCTGAGCACCAATTTAGACATCTGGACTGCAAACTTCAGACCTTTGCCTACTACAAGTCTAAAAGGCAAAGAATATATTGAGAGGTATAACACAGTCAGGAAAACAATATCAACTTCTGTATACTGCCACTGACACAGATCATGTAGGACCTGTTTTTCTAAACATGGGATTCATTTCAGGCTGCCACACTTACAGGCAAATAGGACAAAGCTCAAAGGACGCAATGGAATTGGTTTCAGAAGATCAGAAAGACTGACTATTCAGACTAGGCAACAGATAGTTAAAAGATGTGACATTAACTTGTAAAATAAGTTTTTGTAACCTTTACTAGAAAATCCAGAATTTAGGGCATAGTGGTGGTGTTTGTAATGTTTTTTTTTTCAATAAAATTGGTAGACTAATAGGTGTGTTTACTCATTTGGTCACTGTAAACTGAAGGGAAAAACTAAATCTTTGTAAAAAAAAATAGGTCAAATAAAATAATTTTGTTTGCAGTGAAAAAGGAGACCACAGACTAATCCTGCACTTCCTTCAGGCAAAGAACAGAATGAAAGATTTCATACTTTTTATCAAATAATGTTTTATTGCATTGAAGGCTTTGTATGAAACTGCTTTTGATGCTATACCTAGTCTAGATGTTTTGGAGTCATAGCCAACAGTAATGTGCCTGACTGATATAGAATTAACTTTCTTCACAGGAGCTCATACAGTGCTGTGGTTTAGATATGTGACCAAAATAGTACTGTTAACACACCAATGCTGTAGCTATTGCTCAACAGTGTCTGCATAGCACCAAGACCTTCTTTGTTTCTTACTCTGCACACCTGCTGAATAGATTGGGGGTATGCAGTAGGTAGAGAGGGAACACAACCAGGCAGATGACCTGAACTCATAAAAGAGATATTCCACGTCACAATAAAAAGCAGAAAAAGGGGATGTAACCATCTTTTGCTCAGGAACTGGCTGGGAATTGGTCTACTTGTGGGAGGCACTTAGCAATTGCCTGTATATCACTTGTGTTTAATTTTTCCTTCTCCTTTCCTTTCCTTTTTTTTCCTTCTCCTTCTCCTTCTCCTTCTCCTTCTCCTTCTCCTTCTCCTT
>JANVCC010000010.1:44603084-44665761 GCA_025345505.1 Todiramphus chloris collaris | reverse complement strand
TCTTCTCTTCTCTTCTCTTCTCTTCTCTTCTCTTCTCTTCTCTTCTCCTCTCCTCTCCTCTCCTCTCCTCTCCTCTCCTCTCCTCTCCTCTCCTCTCCTCTTCCCCTTCCCCTTCCCCTTCCCCTTTTTCTCTTTCCCTTTTTCCCTTTCCCTATCCCTTTCCCTTTCTTCTTCCACTTAGGAAAGGGGTTTTTTATTAATATTTTGACCACCAGGTTTTCTTACTTTTACTCTTCTCTCCCTCTTCCCCATTTCACTGTGGGGGGAGAATGAGCGAGCAGCTGTGGTGCTTAGCTGCCTGCCAGTGTTAAATCACAATGCATGCAGAGAAATGAAAAAGCCATAGGATAATTTGAGAAGTATTGCGGCACATACAAGAATCCTTTTTAGGAAGAAAGCAGTTTTCTGAACAAACAATCAGTTGTTGTGCAACAGAACTTTAGGTAACAGAGCAATATAATGTATCCATGTCACGTTAGTTTTAAAAAACAGAAGGATTCATTAAAAAGCAAACTATTTGTCCAAGAAAACCTCCTTAAAAGTGGATAACAATGATGCTGGTTTTCATTCTCTAAAGGTTAGCATAATTATAGGATGAAAACAAAAATTAAAGCCACCCTGCTTAAAAATATACAAAAAGGATTCATGTTTCAAGACACAATTAACTTGTGAAACTCATTGCCATGTGACTGAAAAGGAATGAACAGCTGCTTACAAAACTGGCAATATTAGGTATAACAAAGCTGTTCAATATTATTGTTAAGTATGATAAATGGATTCCTTGCTTTCATAAGTATCTGTGGCATTAAAATGGTACAATCTTCTGAGTCGTTTTAGCTGCACTTTCCACTGGATGTACATTTCCCATTTTGTCTTCAGCAGCTTAACTTAAACTCAATCCTCTGTTTCAAGTGGAATTGTAGCTCCTATCCCACATGCTTAGGTGCACTATGGAAAAGATACTTGATTTATATAGCACAATTAAATTATTCTAGGTTTATGCTTCAAAATTCAATTGAAATTACAATAAATAAATAAGAAGAACACTTTTAGTCTAAACAAGGTAATGTCAAAGTTTTAAAAAGTTAAGTTTGAACACTTCCAGATTTTAGTAGTAAGGAGGAAAGTCACCCTCTAGATCTTGAACGAAATTTAACTTATAGACACTCTTCTTGCAAAGGGCAGCACCCAGGCCCATAAGCAGGTGTTTGCACATGCTGGGTACAGCTACAAATTGTGCCGTCCTGAGCATAGCCTCACTGGAAAATAGTAAGCAAGAGAAACAAATCCTGTTTCACTTTCTACATGTAGCAGCTTTTGTGAACATATGTCACATCCGACATTTTCCTTATATCACTATTAAGGTCTCTTCCTCCCTGGCTCTCTGGAAGGGATCAGCAGCTCTACACAGCTAACGGCTCTCTCCTGCCAGCTGCATTCCCTCTGTCTTTCTAGGGACTAGAGAGAGGATCCTTCTATCAAGTCCAAGAGAGACAGGTGCTACAAAGCCAGTGACACAGTTATATCCACAGTGTGCTATTAGGCTTGAAATGTAACAAAACAATTTCCCATTGAAAAATGTCAGTTGTCTGGCCTTTGCTTAATCTTTTGTACTGGCTGATCTTGCCAGTAGTCCACCAGAAACTGTCAGGCTGACCACTTGTCTATGACCATGTCACCTAGCTCAGCCAAACTCTTAATTACCCTGGTAAGCTCTTGCTGACTTGCTGGTGTCCAAGACTGTATAAGGTGCCTGGCTATAAGTCTTTCAGCAGACAATTCCCCAACATCTGGTGGTACCAGACCTCGATTCTACAAATAATTGGTTGTTGTACATTTGTGATGCCTGAGCATCTAGCTTGGGAACCTAGCAGCTGGCTAAAATTAAGTGAAGGCACCAAGGACCCTGTAAAACAGCTCCAGAGCAGAAAATTTAGTCCTACAGTAAAACAAGCATCAACTTAATTATTTGGTGGGTTTTTTCTCCAAATTTTTCTAGTAAGTTTTTTTTTTTTAATGGATATTTATTTTATTTCTAATGTTGTTGTAGTCACAGTATTTACAGAAATTACGTGCTGACTACAGAGAGAGCAATAGATACTTGTCAGCATATACCATGAACTCTGGTAATGCATGAATTTTCAGTGTAGTGCAAAATGAAGTTTAGCTCCTAAAGTGCATGGGCAATATGACCAAAAGTTTGTCCCCAATATTTTAACCAAAATATGAGGGGAGAAAAAAACAACAACTTAAAGGGAAAAAGAACGTCATCTTGCTACCATTTTTTCAAAAGAGAAAGGAATAAAAATTTACAAATACCTGCAATATACGGCACTAGCCTGTAGTCTATATGCTAAATCTTGCTATATATTTATCAAAATATTTTGAAGTACCTTATATCACCATGAGTAAAATTCTCTCTTGTCTTACAGAGCATATATATAAAAAAAACCCTGAAATATGTATTTAAGTTTTAGAACATCCTTAAGCCCATTAAAAAGTAATCCCTTTAAATTACATAACTGTTTGAAGTAAATAAACTGAATAGAGCAGTGTGGAAATTTCACATATTTTTAAGTGATTTGGTACAGTAAAGCCCATTGAATTATTAGGGAACAAAAGCTTCCCAATTCTCAATACAGGTTAACTGCTCAAAAGCTTTCTCTTTCTCTTTACTTCCACCAGATGGTGGTATATTGCAAAAAAAAAAAAAAAAAACAAACCCTACTAGCGAAGATGCTTTTTTCACTCATTACCTAAAAGGCAAGGGAAATTAATTAGTAAAGTCACTTTCCTTCCAGTCTGTTCATTATCATTTCAGATCTTAGATAGCTTTATTTCCAGAGATTGAGTAGAAGAGATACCCACAGGTTTTTTTGGTTTTTTTTTTTTTTTTTTAAAGCAAATATTGTAATATCTTATCCCACTTCAGCAGTGATTCCTAACTACATTGTTTCTATTTCTTCTTAACAGATTTCAGAAGCTGTATTTTACTCTCTCTCTCACCTGGAATACTGCTGCACCTTTCTGGTGGATTAAGTATAATGTCCTGGGCACTCCAAAGTAAATACTTAAACCACATTTATATATCATTATATAAATCTTGAATGTCTGAATGCTTTGGCATTAGCTCAGGTAGGGTTTAACTTTGACTTAAAGATGGGCCTTGGCTTCCATGGAAGGATATTTCCACTGTTTCTGAAAGAATTATCTCAGCTAACAGGTAGGCATGTGCATAAAGCCACATCAGCATCTCCAGCACTTTCTAGAACCAACTTGGTAGAAACTGAATTTTGAAGCTCTTACAGGATATGCATTTTTATTGAAACAGCCATGTGTACTGGGGGCAAGAGGTGATATGATTCATGATTTTTCAAACTTTATTCCACGTAGATAGTACTTTTACTCTTCAGTGCTTTTATACTTCAAGTACTGTGGTATTGAATTAGAATCTGTATATGTAGACGTATAAGTGCTTTCAAGTGAAAAATAAAAAAAAAGTACAGAAAGTCTCCCATTTAAAAAGTTTGTATTCTTATCTGAGAATACAGTGTTTTTTATCCTATTGGGAAACTGTTATTTCATCATCTGAATTGAATGGAAGCTGTATGTTACTGGTTTTAACAAACAAAAACTTAAAAGGCAAAATATAATGCTGTTGCCTATGCTTTATTCCTGTGTCTCTCCAGGCAATGCCTTGATATGCATTCACAAGAAAAAGTGTCCAATTTTCTAATCCTTAAGTTCCAGAGGCTGAGCTTGGAGCCCCTGGGAACATGACGCTTAATACAAGTCCTGACACTCCACCCTAAGCTGTGTGGATGTAAAAAGCAGGCTTCAAGCCTGGAGCAGGACTATTTTCTAATTATCCTTTGTTCATGTGAAAGTCAAAGTCTCAGAGCTAAATGTAATTAAAACAGATATTCTACCCTTTGGTCCCAAACAAGAAGCAGACCAAACTCCCAGCTCTGTCATCTGTATATTGCCAAATTATTCTCCAGCATGTTGGCTGCTGCTGCCTCCTCAGCTACCTGCGCACTGATAAGACCACTGATCATGAACAGCAGCTCATCATTTGGTTTCCTTACCCTGGGTTACAAATATGCTAATGTGACATGGGTACATGCTGAACTGGTGGAATCCTCTACAAAAGATTCTTCCATTGTCAGTAATCTCCTCAAGTCCACAGTAGGAACTCATCTACCTCAGTCAAAAAAAGATGATAAAGGAAAAATGCCTGGTTTTATCTGTTAAAATCAAGTGTTCTCCATGGACTGGGAAACTGATGGAATACAAAATTCATAGAAACTTCTGTAATTTAATCGTAGCTGTATTTACACCTGAAAATGGGCCTGATACATTGTTAGAGCAGGAAATTTGATTTAAAAAATACCAATAATTTTGAAGTGGCAGTTTATGATATACATGCTGCTTCAGGTATGTGTTTAGCTTGAAGTAGTTGGAAAAAAACCTCAGTATGCATAAAGTCACATTTTCTAAAAAGTGATCTTGATTAACATGGTATAAATCAGGAACACAGAGCTATTAGTAACTTTAGAAAAATTGATTTCCAGCTTTACATCAGGTCAAATAGTGTCTGGTTGTGATGATAAGGTTTAAGATGTTGCGCTGCTTACTCAGTTGCTGTAAAACAAGGAAAAGAGCATTATCCTTCGAGGCTCTCTCCTTCTTTCCTACTTTCCTTCTTCCTTCTTCCTTGTCTTCTCCTTCTGTCCAGAATATTCACCAACTCACCACTACCTACCATTTTGTTAAAGATTTAAAGAAAGAGTACACATCTGATAACAGTATATTCCAAAATATTTTATAGCTTCCATGTCCTGTTCCAAAATTAAATCCAATCTTGAACTTTCTATTGATACTGTATAAAATCTGAATAAAAACATCAACAGTAATCAAAAACACTTTTGAAAGGAAAATTGTGGTTCCGGGTCAAAATTCAACAACACATTTTTTGCCAGCAGTAGAATTACAAATGCAAAGTTGATCTCTTTCAGATTCATGATTGACCCAGGAACAATGGATAGTCTGTAAAATGAAAAAGAAAGCAACACTCATGCTACTGATAACAAAAATAAGTTAAAGAAGGATGAGTAGTTTGTACAGATAAATTACTCGAAGTACATAAACTTCAGCATATTCACAAATGTTTATTGAATCAAGACCTAAATACTGCAATATATGCAATATTCTTTAACATTATGTAAGTCAGATTCCCTTTTAAAGAAAGTTTTCAAGCTTTCCTGTAATTTTTTCAGTGAAAAAAAAATCCAAACCAACATATATAAAAAGCTTGTTCTTAATCTCTTTCTGGCCATAGCAGTTTAACAGAACATATTCTTTGGGAAGAAAAAAAAAAAAAACCAAACCACTTTAATAATTTTTCCACACTCTGCAATTTTTTTCAACACTTCGTTATGTAAATTGTCTTTGAGGCTTTCTTTAGCTGCAGATACATAACACATACATAGCCACATGCTAGTATTTTCAATCAGATCTGAGAATCTAATTTTTAATTCAATAAATATAAACTCACTGTTAAGATTTTACTTTACGTCCATTTTATATTAAATTTTATTTCTCTTCCCTTTCAATTTCCAAAATATTTCCTAAATCTTTGGTAGTTCTCTCAAACATTCACTCAATGAGTATGTCACACGGCACTGGAAAAATATTTTCTGTAACACAAGATGTATCAGTAAGGTGATTCTTACCTCAAATCTTGCTTTATTCTTTTTCACCTTTGTTTCAGGGAACTAATTCTTTTGCTGGCTCATATTTTTCTGGCTAATGATGATCATTGTGTTGGGAGAAACATCTATAACTAATTATATTCTCGAACCAAGATTCACCTGGCATCTTTGCTTTACTCAAAGCTGTAGTGTCTAGTTCAAGGTAGTTTGTTTGCTTACAGATGATAATTCCAGATGCAGGATTTTTCCCCTAGAGTCCATGTCTTCATTAGGCATGGAGGAAATCGGCCTAACTAGCTTAGACCTAGATATCTGACTTTCAGATGGTTACAGCTATTTGTATTGAATTCCACATTAAAAGTCTCTCATACTTGCCTGTCTAAAATTGTGAAGGATTGAACTCAGTGACATGGATGGTGTCTTCTGCTCTTACTGACTTATGTATTATATCACATCAAATTTCATTCATTTTCAATTCTGTAGTAACTCTACTTTTATAATCCATGCAATAACCAGGATGCTTTAAAGTAATTAAAGAAGAAATTCTGTTTTGCTCAGAAGTACTGATCTCCTGTAATTTAGCATGGGCCAAGTTTCTAGAGACTAGTCAAAAAAGTAAGTGCAGTAGGATACTGCACTTCCACCTTCATTAGGAAAATTGAAATACTAGTTCTCACAAGTTTTATTTCTGCAATCCCAGGAGGACAGGCAAAAACCTCCTGTTTCTTGTTCTTGGAAGAGGACAGATATAAGCTTGTTGTACTCAGTGTCAGAGAGGAAGCAACTTTAAAGGATGTCAACACCTTTTTAAAAGAAGTTAACATTATGTTTTCTTCATTTAGCTTTAATAGCAACCATTTACTCCATCTTTCCTTTGTCACCTATACTATTTTATCAAATCATCATTTGAGCTTCCAGAAGGCTGCCCGCCTATCATCTTTGCAATATCTGAGGGGTTTATGTGGAGGAATAAGGACGCCACACATGACCAATGTGATCAAAGTAAACAATGACGACCCCTTATTGTGATACATGCCTGGTTTATATAGCTCAGGCAACTAGCCATGTGCCCGTAAACAGATCACAATTGTTTGTAAGCGTCCACTAGTCCTTTCTTGATTGGTTCCCTGCAGGCAGTAAGGCAGCAACCAGTCTGTCTCCATAGTTTCCCATACCTGGAACTGTGTTGCCCTGCTTCCCTTTCCTGACACGCACGCCACCTACTGTCCTTCAGTCGATCTCCATCTTGTTATCCTTCAGACAACAGGTTATAGTTTGGATTGCCCATGTGTACTAATATCCCACAGGTTTATATGTCTATTGCTCTCTTAGAAGACTGAAGCTTCTCTGACAACCACATTTTTTCCTCTTCTCCCACTCCAAGCTGTGTGTTCAGTTGAGGTCCAATGTGACAGTACAGGACATGGAATTGATTTTGTGAATGTTGGAAGGTGACTATCAGGCATACTACCCAGTTGTGCAGCTCACACCCACACTAGAAAAGATCATCTCTGGGCCATTGTTTTGTCCAGCTCTGCTAATACACAGCAACATTTATGAAACTACTGACATTTCTTTTATACATGAAACAAGCATAGACATTAATTTTTGGCCAGAAAAATCAAGTAGCATCACCGCGGATGTCTTCTTGTAGTAAGATACAACTTAACACAGATAATGTCTGAGGACACTATGTGCAGTGTCTTCATATGCAAGTGTGTGCTTGTGTGTATGTTTACCTATATAATATCAAAAGAAATATTGTCCATTTTTTTGACCTTTTCCCTGATTCCCCAAACCCTTTCAACTGATCATAAAAAGCCATACTCTTGTACCAAGCTTTAGCTGTCTCTATTATCAGTCTCAACGGATATCTCTAATCGTGAATCTGAGCAATCCTTTCTCATTCACATTTGTTGTCAACCACATTTTCTTGGTAAAAGTTTAAGGAAAATGAGTCAGAGAGACTTTCAGTATCCTCCAAGGGGCAGATGCACTTGTAGCAGAAAAGCACTGAAGTGCTTAAGTGAACAGAAATCAGGTTTACAAGCACCACGCTTCAGATATTTTAACACTCACTCTACCTAAATGAAGGCTTTTCACAGTACATGTCACATGAAGACATGACTTGGAAAGTGGTGCAAATAGTACATTATGTTTCTTCACACACTACTGAAAGCTGCTAATAAGGCATCAAAAATGTTTTAGCACAGCATATCTTCTTTTGCCTTCTGCCTTGTTGAATGCTCGTAAGAGATCTTGTTCATAATCTATAAACATCCAGGGCAAAGTAAAATGGATTTCAGGACCTGGTTAGAGAATCATGCATTAAAGTAGTCTGTTCACTTTGCCATAATTATACTAGATAAATGGAAAAAAAAAAAAAAAATCTACTTTTTTTTTCTAAGACCAGTTCCAAATGTCTGGAGTTCCTCTATAAACTTTTATCAGAGAAGCCTGTCTGATAAAAACTATAGCTCCCAATGCCACTCAGTAATCTTACACTGAAGGAGATGTTTCACAGAGATTTAAATGTTTCTCCTAGGTTTCTCGCCCCCCCACCCCCCCGCAAAGGACATGAGAATGCAGGGTTCAGAAATTTAGGCTTGCAGATTTTTTTGCATGAAGTCTAATATCAGCAATCCCAGATAATTTTAGTTCCTATAGAATGAGTGGGTTCTCAACAAATATTTTATTATTCTTTTTTCTCTGTCATTAACATTCAAAGAAACATGATTTAAAGTGCTGGCCATGTAGAAAATACTCAGACTTGAACCCAGAAGACTTGCATATTTTGATAAAGTGAAGGGAGTGGGATTTTCTGATACAACACACCTTCATTTGAACTTTTCTATTTCCTCCAATTATAAGAGCATCCTATCTGAAGCAGAGCAACAAACTAGAGCTTTGTGGAGTAAAAAAACCAGAATGGACTATGAATGTAAATACAGAGTAAAAAAGATCAAAACTACCAAAAAAAAAATATGAAAAAAAAAAAAAATTTCTTTTGAAGTTAACTTAGCCCATGTTCAGCAACATTTCAGTCAAGCTTTTATTACTTATGCATAGTTTGTATTAAACCAGTTTCTGGATTTTTTCATTGTCCTAAATAATATTAATGTATTTTTAAAAGATATTCCTTAGACTGTTCAAAGAGTAATTTCCTTACTCTCATAATAAATATTTACTTAAATAGAAAGAAAAAAGTGGGAAACAGATCATTTTTAAACCCTCTAAACAAAACCAAATTTTCCCTAAAGCATAATCTTCTCTATGCTAGGGTTAGATAGTGTCAGAGGATAGTGTTAGACCTAAGGTTTATATATTTCTAGCATTCAAAATACCTTATTACCATGGAAAAATCATAAAACTTGTTGTTACCATATGCAATGAGCAACAATGAAGACTATACAAAATTACTTTCTGTTTTCTTAGTTCAAAACTCTTTTAGAATAGGGAATTACTTTCAAGTCTTTCTTTCTTTCTTTGTTTCTGTGTGAGTGCAAAGGATGTAAAGAGATGGCTAGCTGAGTGTCATTTTTCTGAAAAAGGAATGTTTTGCTATAATTCTTAAAGATTATCTGAGCATGAATGATACAAAGGATTGAATCAGGCTTCTGGGTAAGATCTGTGCCATCATTCAAAGAAACAGATCTGAATTCTGAAGCTACAGATACTGGTTTTAACAATATATACAAGTTTGAATAGTATGATACAAAGAGATAATAAGAAATCTATATTTAAGAGCTAGTGGGAAGAAAACTAATCTGTGTAAGTACAGACTAATGTAATTTTAGTTGAATTTGAGTCTTTCAATGGAAAATTTAACAGGATACATGTAAAATGGGATAAAATTCTGTTCATATGACTCATTTTTCTCTGATAACTTTTTTTTTTTTTTAATACATGTTAAATGCACTATATGTCATTTATTTTTATTTTACTGATATTTGATTTAGACCTATTAGAGAACTTGCTAATTGAACTAGATTAAATAATGGCACAGGAATTTGTAGTAGCACAAGGAATTAGTGCTATGGCGAATGAGTACATCAGAAATTGGAAAATATCAAGAGACATTAATAATTGAATTCCTAAAGATTCACTCTTTTTTGAATACTTTCATAAGTTGTAATGAATGGTCTCACTACAGTGAAAAAAGAAAAATTCAGGGCTAAGAATATGAAGTAGAGAAGATAAGCAGTGTATGATCTATCAATGTATACAGACCTCTAAATGTAAGTTTCTTATTACCTTTCTAGAATGAAATGAGCTTCTTCTTCATGATAACGCCTTCTCCTTGGAACTAAGTTTTCTTCTGTTCTTTTCCATAGCCTTTAAAAGATCTTCCTTGCCTCCTGCATGGATGTCACAATGTCTTCTAAGTCTGAGACCAGTGAGAGAAAATGGTGTTGATCTGCTTGAGACACAGATTCAAACCACAAGCCCTCTCACACCTGGTCAGATTGGTGTTGGTAATCCCAAACAATTAACAGCAATCTTCATTTCTGCTCTAGTCAGTACTGATATTCCTGTCTTTGCACAGGTTACTGAATGATTGAACTGACTCTGATTTGTGTCATTCCTGACCCTTTCCACTCAGTCTCTCCTCCTGATCAGCTTCCTTTATTTGTTCCAGTTTCAGCTTACAAACTCAATTTAAAACCTCACAGTTTTAAGCTGCTTTTCTCAATGCAAGGGAAGTGTTGGGATGGGGGCCAGATGATTGCCCTGTCTATTATTTGCTGGAAACTCCCTTTTTTTTATCAGAATATCCTGTATCTTTAGTTCATACGGCCTATGTACACTTTAGTCCTCAACTAACACTAGCCTAGAAAGACCACTCAGTATTAGATGGCCTTCCCTCCTTTCTCTTTGACTTTCCTCTCCCTTTCTCCCTTCCTCCTTCCCTCCAAGTATATATGACCCATACCTCAGCCAGCTCTGATACTCTTTGACTGGAGCCAGACAGAAGGAATATACAATTAACGTCTTCCCACAATTTCTCATTAAGTTTCTTATTTGCCTGTATTTTGTTTCCCATTTGCTTGTTCCCTTACAGCCCCTTTCAGTTCAAGTCTCTAACACAGAATTCTGTAAAACCACAAAGGTAAAGTGGAGGTACATGTAATATTTATAAAAAGACACATATTATAATGTTCATAACTCCCTCGTTCCCCACAGGCAGGGTCTTGGAATAGTTACTCTTAACTCCAATATAATGAAAAAACTGCCTTCAGTAAATGGAAACTTTTGAGGAGAATAGAAGTATTCACCAAGGATTTCAGCTTCAAAAGCAGATGCAATCCTAGCACTTCAATGCCTTCTGCATATTAAAGACAATCATTTAGAAATTTGTCATTACTGTCTATTTCTGCAGCAAACAGCATGGTACAATGGTACCATAATATTCTGCAGTTGCATATTCCCATAAGTTATACTTTATTTGCTGTAAAATTCAGAATAATTTTAGTAAACTCTTCATTCATGGGTATGTACACACATACCTTAACTCCATGTGGTGTTATTTTTTGATATCTTCTTTTTGAGCAGAACAAAAAGCATATTGTCTGTTCCAAACAGCTCTTTATTCAAAAGATCATTGAGTAAGATAATAAAACTCACCAATAACAGCTGTATATGGGTTATACAATCACTCTAAGGATTTTTTAGTGCACAAAAATTACCTAGAGAATTCTTTAATGCAAGAACTAAGTATTTCTAAGACCTTCTCTATACCTGCTATAAAATAAGAATTTATTTTTTCTTTAAATTTTGAAGAGTAGGAGGATTGTTTTTTAACCACTGGGAATCAACTAAATTGGTTTTTGTATCCTAATAAAAAGCATTAAAATATTAGATTCTAGGAACAGTTGTCTTTAAATACATGCAAACTATATGGTTTTGAAAAAAAATCACACATTTTATTACAGACAAAATGATTCCAAATCATATTTCTCTGTGAAAAGTTTTTTTATTAAAATAATACACAATAGATCGCATACTATTTTGTTTGGGTTTTTTTAATTTGTTTGGGTTTTTTCCGTGTACACAGTTATTTTAGACCTTGAATTAAATATTTGGGGGGGGGTAATTTTAAATTCTGAAATATCAAATTATGCAGCTTGGATTTTAAAATAATACATCAGAAAAAAAGCTGCAATACTAATGTAAAGATTATCTTTTAAGATGCTTCCAGTCTATCCTCAGGATCAGAATCACTGATGTAGAAGCCCAGCAGTTTTTCATTTACATACTGTTAACACTTTGTTAAGCTACGTCTGGACAGAGGTCCTCAGGCTGCTGTCAATAATTTATGAAAACTATGTGTAGACTGAGAAACCCCTCATGTACACATAAGATAAACACATCCTGCAAAAGATTCCTACAACCCAACTTCAAGAGTAAAATAGAAAATGATTCTAGACTAATATTGCACTACAGCTTTTGAGACAGAACAGACTGGCATTTGACCCACCGGGAGCTCAAACAGACAAGTGCTATTCCTTCATAATTCAAGTTCAGTAATGTATAGTCCCATGTATTCCCTCTTTATGAGGGGATGTGAGGAGTGTCCCAAGACAACAGCTGTACATTCTCATTTCCTTGGAAAAAGCAACCCTTAGTTGGGCAACTACCACTTCCCAAAAGCTTGATGTTTCTTAAAAACTGATACCCCTCCAAAAGTTCCTGGGTGGCTCCTGGGCAGTTTCCCCATATTGTCACCTCAGAGGAGCCATTCAACCAGCCAAAGCTTGCCTGCTAATGAGGTACCACAAAGCTCTTTTTAGTCCACTGTCTGATTATTGGGTCTGTCAGACCCATCCAAGTATCCTGGATCTGACAGGATTTGAAATCTGATCTGCTTTTGTGTGTGTTATAATATGACACCTGCTGAATTCAAGAGATTGGATGAGAATGTCTATTATCAGTAGCAATGGATAAAAACAAACAAATATGTTTCAGTTCCTCTTGTTGACAAAACTTAAAAATGTGATTCAGATGTTCCCTGTCAGTCCAATAAATGGATGGAAATAAAAATCATTTTATGTCTATTTATTACTTTATTTAAATGTCAGGGCAGGCTGTCTGTCTATCTATCTATCTATCTATCTATCTATCATCTATCTATCTATCTATCTATCGTCTATCTATCTATTTTATCTATCATCTATCTATCTATCTATCTATCTATCCATTCATCCATCCATCCATCCATCCAGCTAGCTATTTGCAGGTTTTTGCAACCTCACTCATGACTTCTGAATGCTTGACTCTGATAACTATGAAAACCTCATTCCCCGGATTCCTTGTGAAGATCAGTGCCTCCCTCCACTGTCTTTGCTTCCTGGACAACAAGGTACAAATTCTGACTCTTGTTATGTCACAGAAGACAGTATACGTCGTTTGACAGGTTCTTTGTAACTCTTCTTTTATGATTGCATTCAGTCACTTCAATATTTTGGATGTGGAGAACATCAGTGATCAGTCTCGAACCTTAGGGAACTTCAGAAGAACTTGCTCCTCTTTCTGCCCTCCTACAGGTAAGTATTATAGCCATGGCTTGCATCTTCAGTCTGATACCACATAGTGCAAACTGATAGCTAATCTCAGTGAAAAAGAATAAAGATCAAGAGCAAATTATCATGTCTCCATTATGTGTTAGTTAAGAGTAGGGTATGAGACATAGCCACAATCATACATGACAAAATTAAATCTCTTTTAATCTTCAAATGCCATGTTTCATTCATTTTTTTTTCACACCACATCCATTAGACTCTTACCTAAAACACAGAACAATGTTTACACTTGTAATGGAAAAGATAGAAAACAGCAAATTTTATATAGTACAAGTAAAACTTAAGAAAGATGAAGACTTATTTTAACACCACATTTAAAATTGAGAACAGTAACAATTATTTAATAATATTTCTTTTAAAGAAAAATTAACAAATATATGCTTCAGAGATAATAAAATTCTTCATTTCTCTACGTTTTCCTTTTCTTGTACAGGGAATTTGTAAGATTATGGATTATAACTATTGAAAATATATAAAATCAAATTAAGTATCAGTTCCATTTAATTCTACATTAGAAATAACTACGTGGTTTCTGAAATTGCTCTGTATGACAATATCCATTATTTTAGGAGTATGAACAATAGTTAAGTGTAAAGTTTCTGAATAATTGGTATAAGTATTCATCTATGAATTTCACAAAAAAAACCAGCAATGGAATATGTCAGAAAAAATGTGCTCTTCTGCAAAGACAGAGAAAGACAGCAAATCTCTCAGCAATTGCCTTTATACAACAAAATTGTCCATATCAAGAGGCAGTTCTTTAAGCCAAGGTAGCAATCTGAGTTAACGGTCTTCAAAAACAACATTTTTAAACTTAAGACAATTACAACCTGGGAAAAAAAATAGGAAAAGAAAAAGCTGTCTGAATTTACCAATCTTTGTATATTGTGAGGGCCTCCTCCAGCTTTAACTTCATTCAGCACCCATTGCTGCTGCAAATACAGCATTGATTTTGCAGGCAATGCACAAATAGGGCCAAGGCAGGTACCCTGAGAACCCTACTGAATTAATGTGCAAAATAGTGAAATATATGCCTAAGCCTGACTGGCTTTTTTGCTGCCATCATCCAAAAAGGAGGGCTAAAGAAAGGCTATAATTCCACAGGAGTGAGGTCATTAGGAGAGATTTCAAGAAAGTAAGGGTCCCCCAGACATCAAAATATCCCTTAACAGCTCTGTATATCTGGCTTAATTGTACGGTGTGTGTTTTCTAATATTTTAATGTTGCTATGCTTGCTTTTCACCAATCACCAATAGGCTGAAATGCCAGCATTGACTTTTCTATCTTTACTGACCGTGTTAGAACCATCGATATTGTTTCCTCATCTAGTTAGGACAATCTTCCACTCTGGATGACATTCCTCTGGCAGGTCCCTGAGCATCCCCTCACCATCAGAGGTTAGGGAACAACACAAAAAACTACCTCCCTTAAAGTAATACTTTAAGCTCTGTCTCTTCCAGTGGAACATGGTAGCTGATTCTGTGTGGATTCACAGCATGCTGAAAGGAAAGGAGTTATTTTAAGCCATTTTCAGCCAGTCTGGCTAATTTGTTAACTCTGCACTGCAAGGAACAACAGCCACAGGACATGTCCCACTTGAGTATGGAGCATTAGATGAGGGTAGGACAGTTAATTGACATCATTTGAGGTCCTCTGCCATCACCCTGAATATCTAAATCATCTCCAAAATGAAACATGGAAGGGTGGTCTTGTTTTCAAAATATTTAACATTCGCTATCAGATAACAAGCATGGTACCTTACCCTACTTTTTTTTTTTTTTTTTTTTTAATACATGTAAACTCAACACTTGAGAAAAATCTTATGGAAACCAATTTCTAGTAGTCTTATTCTGTGTTCCCCATGAAATATAAGTCTGAAATTTATTTTCTTTTCTCTTCATGTATTGCTAGCAGTGAATTTTGAAACAAACTCTGTCCTGCTTTGTTAGTTCAAACCAACAGGTCATTTAGGATTTTATTTTGTTGGAAAAAGAGATGGTTCTTAGCCACTTTAAAGCATACTGTGCCACCAGTCTAATTATATGACAAGTTCATAAAAAAAAAAAAAGGTATGAATCTACTAGATCCTTATTTAAGCAAATCCCTGAAGCACATTAAGTGTTTAAAACATGAAGACCAAATGTGCTTAAGTGCTTTGCTGTATTCAAGTCATAACAATTATTACAGTAATTAATGTATGCTCAACTATATCTTGTGAGTGCATGCATTTAGTGGCTATTGAATACATAAACTGATTAATAACATTTGTGGTGAGAAAAGGAATTACAATTAGCTTTAATATAGCAAAAATACATTTTACTTTAAGAAAAGACATTTCCCCCCTTCTAATAATATTCATATAACCATTGGTATGGGTATGTTTTTTTCTACGCATATCCTTGTATGTTTCTTCATAATTGACTGAAAATCTGCCCTGAAAATTCTGGGAATTTGTTAGAACAGTATTTCCTCAAACAAAAAACAGGTAGGTTTTCAAAAGCATTGTCTGTCCCATTTTTGTCTCCTGATCTGAGCATACAGGTTTAATGTGTCTTGGACTATTCCTCTATTTTGACTGCTGTTGTGACCAACAGTTCTTTCAAACTATTTTCCTCTAGACTGAAACCCAGAATTATTGAGATCCTGAGTCTCATAAACACACCACAGACACAGAGCTGGAAAACATCTAAGTTTCAAGTGGCACTTGATTCCTCACAGATTGAAAACATTTTTCTCCATGCTGAGAGCTTTCTTCTCCATCAGCTTCCAACACCATCTTTAATCCCTGAAACTGCCTGTTGTTGTTACAAATTTGTAGAGG
The DNA here is from genome assembly GCA_025345505.1 of Todiramphus chloris collaris. Taxonomy (NCBI): domain Eukaryota; kingdom Metazoa; phylum Chordata; class Aves; order Coraciiformes; family Alcedinidae; genus Todiramphus; species Todiramphus chloris. Next base: position 44,649,646 of record JANVCC010000010.1, on the reverse strand, counting down.
GACGGAAAGGAAATGCTTTTTAATTTTAGGTTTTAGATGTTCTAATTTTAATTCCCCTTGCAAATATTTCTCCCAAGTTTCTCATAGAACCAGATAACTATTCTGACTTTAACAGTGACAGCACAGGAGCATGAATCAGCTTTTATTTTTTGTCTTTATTTTTTTTTTCCTGAGCATTCATAGATTAGGTAAACACTGTAAATTCTTTTACTGGTTTAATAAACTGTTTCCCTTATTTAGTGGGTGTACACAAGACTCTGAAGCACATATGGGTTTGTTGTCAGAAACATACTTTGTTAAAGTCTTATTTATGTATTGTTTTCTTAAATTATGACTCTTCAGTGGCAAGTTAGGAATCAAAAACTTAAAATTAATTTACAAGATGGCTATTTAAAATACAAATTTTGAAATTACCATTTAAAGTTAGCTGCTACTATTTCCTTCCTTCCTTAGACCTAATCCCTAATAAATTAAACTGGCCAATATATAAAATATTGTGGCAATTCTGACCAGTGTATTATACAAAAATTTGCAAGCATATAGACGTTTGAGGTGCTGCATTAAGAAATCGTAATATTCTCATAGGATTTACAGACAATATCAATTTACTTGATGTATGTTGATGTGCTTTATAAAATAGGAAAATACAACAATATTGTTGGAAATATGTTGACATCTCAGTTTTGTACAATACATCATGCTTAGAAACTAGATTTATTTGCAAATGTATTGGTCCAATTAATCTCAAGTAAGAAAAAAATCACAATCAAGAAACAGCAATTGAAAAAAGACACAGTTATGTTATCATCTTCATGATTTTCTGTAGTATGTTTTCACACAAGTATGATTTTAGATTAAATAAGATAACCATAATGCACAGTTACCTATAAACTAAATATACATTGTTTTCTTCTGCTGCATCAGTAATATGAACTTCTCTTGAGTATGTATGGTCTTCTTGCTTTGTTAACATGTAGCTGCCGTTTCAGAATATAGGGATTTTTTCTTTTCATTATTTCCTTGTCTTGGCTTGTGTTTTCTAGATCAAAAGCATCTTGCTGAAGTAACTGTAGGATGCAAGAAGAGAGACGGTGTTACCAGATATTTTTGCTAGTGAAGATTACCAATTCCTAGAAAGTTTTCTAAAACTTAATTTTAACATCTGTCACCAAGAAAATTCTTTACCACAATAGCTGTGTGGTTTTTGGTTTGTGTGGATGGGTTTTTTTGTTTTGTTTTGTTTAAAAAAAAGGAAGGAAAAAAAAACCCCAAACAACTCAAGACACAAAACTAAGATCAGGCTTAAGATGAGCTGAATCCTGCAGAGATGATATTTACATTCCACTGAAACAAATGAGATCATCAGTTTTGACAAGAGAGAAAAGCTGTTATGTCCTCCTTGGACTAATACTTGAATTGACTTAAAACTTCCTAATGATTGTCACTCAATAATCATTCATTTAAGCTAAACACCTCCTAAAACATCCACTGCTTCCTGGTTTCATCTTTTGAGCAATATTTTTATCTACAACTTCCTACAGATAAAAATATCAAAACGTGTAATAAATAAATATGAAATTAAATAAAGCACAAGAAAGGCAAAATTTTGTCAGTCAAAATTTCTTATATAACTGTGTTTTGAGGTTTACTTGGAATTTTTAAAGTGTTTTGTTCAGGATTGTTCATGCTTTATCTGCTAAGATTTCATCCGTTCTCTCACCACGTTCTTCCATGGTCAAGTACAGTCCTACTGTCTGGCTGAAAGGCATTTAACTGAAAATATATTTATACTCACCTCAGTATTTCCCAAAGCAATCGAACTCGGTTACTCACTTAATTACTTAATAAATGAGTGCTCATTTAAATTCTGTTGAAATGAATGCAAAGACTCTCATGGTTTTAACAGAGTTCGGAGTAAATCCCAGATGAGTAAGATCACAAGAACTTCTTTCATTACATAAATTGTTTATTTGAAGCCTTTTTCAATCCTTTTGCCTCTGGCTCTATCCCTTCTTTTATTGTGTCTTACAAACCTCTGCACTGCATATGCATTCCTAAACTGAGAGAGGATTTTTTTTTTTTTTTTTTTTTTTTCCCAATTTCACTCGCAGTACTGTTAGGAGTGATAATTCACAACTACTAAAAGAGGTGATGAAAATGCAAAGTAAGGAACTGTGATCAAGTCATATGGGCTATTGCATATTGTCCGTTCTACAGTAGTTCCTTTTCAGCAATACAAGTACTGATGAGAGAGTCCCCACAGAAGTCTGGTTCTCAGAGATGTTACAGTCTTCTGTATGGACCATCTCAGCTAATATGAAGGACTTAGAACAAGCCTGCAAATATAAAGCTGTGATTCAGAAAACAAAAAAGGATCAAAATTCAGCCAGATTGACCGTGAACCTGACATAGCTGAAGAGATTGGGTTTTCTGTAAAGTGTTCAGTGACACTGATATATCTTTTTTCGTTACGCAAAGCAGCTTTTAGTGTACTATATAACAATGCAAGTGGATTGCGCCCAGTGTGTCTCTCTGTAATATTTGCACTAAGATAAATATCACAAATGGACAATAAACAATGACAATTTAAGAGCAGCAATCCTCATAAAATCATGTCAACTCCAGGGCCCTCTTTATGTGTGGGGAAGTGAAAAGAAATAGTTCCCTTGCTACCAGTTTCCTAGCAATGATAAAAAGCCCAGAGTACCTGGTAAAATTACATGTACACATGGGCAGGTGACCATGTATTTTGAATCTAGTTTGCTTTAGGGCCTTAAAAGGGTTTTCAGAAGCTCTGCCTACATTAGGTTATGCCTCAGTAAATCTGCAGTAACCTTGTGTCTATTAAGCAAATATTAATTTTGCATTCTGGCATAAAGCTCACTTTCATGTGTTTGTTTAGTTCCTTGGAATGGCTACAAAGAGTGGAGAAAGTATGTAATTAAGAATAGTTCTCATTTATACACAGATCATTATAAAAATATATTTAAAAAATCCCAAACCATAAAAAAAACCCCTAGAATTACTCAGTTCATCAGAAATTACATTAATTCATAACTCTTTCAATAAGAGGCATATTAGAAGTATTGGAAAATACAAGAAAGGGAAGGAAGGCTCAGACAATGTGACATGGGTCACATGGATATGGATTTGAAAACATCACTACAAACAGATCCTGAGAGTTTAACAGCAGTTGAAACATACACTGGCAACAGTCTGTTTTACCTCCCAATGCTGAAAGGTTCTGCTGTGGCAAACTTTTTGGAGTTGATACACAGTCAGCATTGCTTCCAAGCTGAAGCCATCCAGAGTAGCAGGAAACTGTCTTCCTGAAACAAGATCCTCTTCATCTGCCTCTACTATTTCCCCTGCTTGGTTGTTTAAGGTGTTGACAAGATTGCAGACATTTAGCAGGGTCATTTTCCAGTACGGAAGTTTTGCTCTGTTAATCTGAAAATACGAATACCCACTATTTAATATGTTACATTTTTTGTTTTGTTTTTTCAGTAATAATGTGTGACATTCAAACATTTTGGTAGGAACAATTTTGTGTGTTTGAAGTACTTTTCATCTGCTCAACTTTTAGACAATAATTAGAGAGTGCTGAAATTAGGACATTATTTAGGGCAACTCTTTTATTAAGCACACCAAGTCTGCTTCTCCATAGCCCTACCCCCTAGGTAGATTTGCACAATAAAAAATGAAACTGCTACCCAACTAGAATGGCAGCATTTCATAGTCATTCTGCACTGGTGAAAACAAAAACACAGATGGAAATTAATATAATATAAATTCACAGGTGTAAATCAGGACAATGAGTCAAGCCCACTGGATAAATTCCCAGTACTGGAATCCAAAGTGGATGCCTGTGGTTAACTAGATGCTCCTTCCCAGTTCAGAACAAATACCAGTCATTTCAAAATTCCCTGAGAAAAGGAATGGAGTCCCTGCTTCAGGGCAAGCTGTCTGATGAAGCTGAGTCTGAAGTTATGGAATCTGTAAGCCCCAGGACTTCTGGATGCTGGAGAGTCATGAACCTGGCAGATGTGAATCAAAGGTCTACAGGCTTAGATAAAGATGGAGCAAAGATGAAACAGAGCTGTGCAAACAATGTATTCCTGATTTGCTAAATGGAATGAAAAATTCAGACTAATTACATTAAGGACTATAATGGACCTGTTCAGAGATGTTATAAAAAGACAGAAATAAAGAAATTTCACCAATGTTTGTCTCATATTTTGCTTGCTTCAGTATTTTGCATTATTTAGGAGATATTTAACTTTTAAATCCTCTTAAAAAATGATGAGAAAAATAATTTTTTACTTTTTTACTGATACTGTTCTTTACAAGCAGTTGGGGTAGTAGTCTTCTATAGCTTTGATTATCAACAGAAAAAAAGTGAAAAACCTAATTCCTACCTCTTTCATTCATTTTGATGTCTTTGCCACTTTCTTGGTTCTCCCATTATTAATTATTTCTTTCAAATTGTATTCCTAGAACTGGAGACATAGCAATCCCCAATTAAAAGCCAAGCAGCAAATTTCTATTTATTACTGGCAAGGGCTTTCATGTTGTGCTATGAACTGAAATATAGTTGCTTCTTTTCCTCGATGTACAAAGATAAATATAGGTGTTACATTAAAACAAACATTGCCTTTCACATACTGACAGCATTAATTAAGAGTGGTGATGCAGTGCTTACTTAACTGAACATTAAGTAAATACATAATATGTCGTTTCTTTAAAGTACCTACCTAACAAAAGGACATTTTAAAAAATATGTAATATTTATGCATATTCACTGCACTTTACTTTTTTTTGAGGGAAGAGAAAATGGAGATAAATAAGGAAGAAACAAAAAAAAAAGCTGGTATCACTATTAGCATTAGTTGCAAAATACTCTCTTTTGGCCATGATGATTACTACAGTATATATCTGGTATATGCATGTCTTTCAAAATGAGAATTTAGCCCTTTAATAAAGCCACTATATATTCTCAGATTCCTGACAGGTCTCAGTGTTTCATTTGGAGACTAAGAAGAAAACAAATCTCCAATCTTATTCAAAAGCTTGAAATTGATTCTGTTTGTTTACTTCAACCTCAGCTGTTGTCCCATCTAGATGCCTTAATAAGTCTGTTGAATTATTTGAAAAGATGTGACAGGTTCAAAACAATAATTAACCTCTTTGCAGAACCTCTAATTTAATTAACAAATTTTAAACTAGCAAAAAGATCAAGTGTTCACTCCACTTTCAAAATCTTCTTTTGTATGTTTTAAAATATTTGTGAAATATAAAAATATGGAGCTTTCCATGAAAAATGGGGAGGCTTTTCTCTCCTGGATATACAAAACAAATGTGAGCTAGTAGTACAATAGCTAATTGCAATAAAATCTAGGGGCAGTGCTACATGAGAAAGTTAGAGTTCTGAGGTTAAAAAAAAAAATCATAAGTATTTCATTGCCTTCGAACAGAAGGTAAGAGGAAAGGATAAGGAAATTTTTTATGCCTTCTTTCATAATCAGTAGAATCTTTTTGATCTAAAGTTACTACTAAAGTAGTACTAACTAAAGTTAGTGTGATACATGTCTACGTGTAAAGGAACTTTTCTCTGTATTAGTAAAATACTTAAATAGCAGACTTCATTATGTGAAACTGGTGTTAGCTGCTGCTTATGAGGCTAAGGAAAAAAAAAAAATTAGTTCTGTCTGCAAGCAGACTTTATTAAGGTAGTCTAATTCCCATTAATACCATGTACATATCACCTCAAAGTATTTTAATTGACTACACCTGCTTCTGACTTACACTGCTGCCAGCTCACAGAATGAGACTATAAAGCATTAAGAACTTTGGTCCAGACTGATTTTAATTTTTTTTTATTTTAAGTGAACATGGAGCTCTCTGGTCAGGTTCAGTCACTGAACAGAGTAGTCATGTTACTTTTCTACTCCACTATTACAGCAAGCACTACAATCAGACAGCTTTGTTTCATAGGTTATGGTAAATCTCTGAGGTGGTTATGCTAAAGGAATATTCAAAAATACAGTTTAATATGACCATAACCCAAATGCTGACATACATTTCCAATGTGTGAAATATTTTCCACGCAGGTCCAAGCGATACCCGCTACAGTTGCTTAAGATGTGTTTTGGAAAACACCTACACCAGAGATCAAGGATGTCTTATCTGCCAAGACGGAACTACTTTTTTTGAGATTTAACTTGAAAAATATCTGGGAATGATCTGAAGAAACAAAAGAGACTGCAGTATGAATCAGAATTTAAAAGTTATTAATGCTGAAGGAAATACAATGTATGTATTTCCATTGTTGAACATACTTCTGAAGTAAAATTCAGATGTATGGTTTCCCACATTTCATATATCTTGAAAGAGAATTTTAAATCATCTAAGAAACTGAAATGAGCTTGAGAATATTTCCTTGTTTGACAGCAGGCTTGTCCTGTGAAAGATTAAAGAGAATCCCAAGTTATAACTTACATGATATTTTTTTCTTTCCACTCCTGGTTGAATGATATCCCTGATAGTTTGTTTAAGATACTCCTTATGTTTTAATGCATATCTCAAAAACTTACTTTTTTTTTTTTTTATTTTAGAAAAATAAAGTTAAATTCTCTGCTTTTTCTATGCTTGTCTTTATCTAGTGAAAGCAGATGAAAAACAAATTAATAATCAAGTAAAACCCAAGGTAATGAAGGATCTCTATGGCTCCTTTTTGGAACAGTAGTTGAATTTTGTTCAGAATGTAACCACAGAAATAATAAAAATGCTCTCCATCTTTAAGCACGTATGGTACTGAGTTCTGTTAAAGAGGGAGTTCTTACATGGCTTTTACTAATGCCTATAAATGTAAGGAATTTTTTATGTCACGACTGCATTAGGAAGTCAGCAACTCCCCTAGGTACCTGTATAACTTGTCTGCCTTGGACCAGGAGGCTAAGTTGTCTGGGCATCTATAGTCAGCAATAGGCATCCTAGAGAAGAATGGAGCTCAGAGGGTCCAAGACTGCAGAGGATTAATATGAGTGGAGATCTCAAACGTGGAGTACCTTCTCGCAATGATGCATTCTTCAAGGAAACATTGGGATTTTTTTCTTGCTTTTTATCTTTTTTCTTTAACTAACATCATCTCAACCTTGTTGTCTTACCAGAACTTCCTAATGGCTCTCCAGATTTTATGTTAGAGGAAAAAATTTGTTTGATCCCTGTATCTTCTTTGAGATGTAACAATAGAGAAGGATGATAAACTGTATTAAATGTTGAAGACAGGTTGTAATAAGCATGGACATACTTCATTAAAGAGAGACAGTGATTTAGCATAGAGATGACTTTAAAGAGCAGTTTGAAAAGGGCCAGTAGATACTGGACAGTAGACTGAAGTCAAACGCATATGGTAATCCTTTCCATGATATTGCATAGACTATTGAATGTTAGAAAAAGTGTGTACTTAAATCCTAGCTGTAGTCTTGATACTACACTTCACAAGTGCCTACTTTGGAAGATTTTTTTTGTGCCAAATACTAGAACAAGAAATTATAATCCACTTCTTTTTTTTTTTAAGATCTGAACTTTCATAAATTTTTACCTACTTTTTTTTCTTTCTTTCTTTTTCCCTTAATCTTAATGCTATTTAAACTGTCTGGATTTCCCTTGCTGCTTATTACCAAGTCAGTGTCAAACACTGTTATTACAACGTAACACTAATTGCCCTCAACTGGAACCAAATCTCAGGCACAATAAAAGACAGTTATTACACATATCATCCTCAAATTTGTCTCTCACACCAGTGCTATACTTTTGTTCTAGTGAGAGTTAAAAGATAGAAGAGATCACAGGGGGAAAAAAAAAAAAAAGTAATTTCAGTAATGAATGAAATAGTGGTATGTCTCTTGAAGAAGCGTTTATGTACACTTTTTAGTGGTTCCACTGTGCTTTACTTTCATGTCAAGAAACAGTACTTATTGAACTACTTAATTTTAGATGGTGATTTAAGGCAGTATAATGTAGAACTACAGTAATGTCTCCACCATGCATCTACTTCTGTTAACTTTAGGTGTCACTTGACTTACAGTGCATACCATAAGGAAACTGAATAGCAAGCTACGTGATGTAAAACAATATATAAGAGTATGATAGCAAACATCATTACATCATCAACTGGTGCACCGTATTTGTACTTTTTCTTCATTACCTGAGATTGTGCTGTGCCAAGAGGGAGGAAAAGATGGAACTAGAAGTTAGGTTCACAGTTCCACTAGTCAGCAGCAGAAATTACCAATAGCTGCAGGCTTTTCTCCTGGGACATACTATGCTTTGCCACACAAAGAACTATTTTTGTCAGCCTCCTACATTTAAATTTGTCTCAGGAAGGAGTGTCTCTTCAATCTTTCTGTACCTTAGAGAGGTAAGTGGAAAACAGGTTTATTTGGCATCTAAGGTTAATTACCATGCCAGTAAAGAACATGGGAATCTAGGAACTGCCAGACCAGATCAAAACATTTTATTTTCTGGCCTCATTTCTTATTCAAGTCTATTCAAAGGATCCTGTCAAAAAGCTCACATATAAGTAAATACAGTAAATACAGAAGTCTTCCAGGCAGGTTTTATCCTTCACCTTCAATTAGTCATTGCCTTATGACATTCTTTTTCCTGGGAAATTTTTCATTTCTCATTTTATTTTCCATTGAATTTAAGCACCACTTGAACGTCATTAGAACAAAGAATTAAAACAGTAAACCTTAAGCCCGTGGAACTTCTTTCAGAGTTTGTTCTTTAATATGTTGCTGAAGAAATACTAAATGTATGTATTTCTTGGATCATTTGTGGAAAATAAATGTTGCGAAAGTATTTGTCTATCAACCTGTTCAATACATATATGCAACACATGCTGTATCACCTTGTCAATATGAGATTAGAACTAAATTCTTGTCTTTTTGTATTAAATAATATGTACATCTCTCCTAGTCTGGCAACTTATCAAGGAGATGTCATTTATTTGATTACTATTTTCACAGTCATGTCCCTATGTTCCTCTACTAACTATGACTAAATTCCTAAACCAAAATCAGCATATGTATTAACAGTTTTTGCTTTATGACTGTCTTAATTTTTTATGCATATAGGAAAAGTTCTGCATTTAAAATAGCACTTATGGATTTGACTCAAGGTTAATTTAGCTTTCATCAGGCATAATCCTATTGGAAACACATTTCCTCATATAAATTTACATCTCTGCACTTAACACAGTTTTGACAGTTTAATGAAAGTACCAGTGTTACAACTGAGGAGCACTTTTAGTGTGTCACATCAACACCTTTAAATTTCCTTTGAACTGGAGAAAATCTTGCACCAAAGTAATGACTAGGACTGAACTTTTCAGTCTAGACCATAGGCTATTACTTTGTGCAAAGACTTCTAGGTTTGTAATGAGAATTCATTTGCTCCCTACCCTTCAGCTAAAAGAGGAAAAATAATTACCTTTGATGTGTACATATTGGTCAATAAATCTGCTTCTAATGCTTTCATTTCCTCTTCTGAATCTGGGAATAAATCAGAAACATATGCTTGTTATTTCATCATAAATCATAGACATTTCAATTTGGCATACAGAATTTAGATATATCAATGAATTCTGAAAAAACAACAAACAAAAATACAAACAAACACCTTAGATAAAAACACAGCAAAGTGATATACAGGGACTGTGAGGAGTCTTCAGGTAACTGCAGCATTATGTTAAAATGGATACTCATTACCTTTTTAAAGTATGATCAAACTTACTGAGTGAATGAAATAATTGCCTGGTAATCTGCAGCCTTTTCAGTAAACAAAACTGCTGCAATATTCTTTATTCAAAATCTGTATGATCTTTATAGTCACTATTTGTCACCTCTGCTTACTTTGGAAGAAGATCTTGGATATTTATTCTCAAATAATATTTATTTAAGTAGCAGCTAAGAATTTAGGTGAATGGCAGCTATTACTTGAGAAGATTTTGTTTTGATTATTCTTTGTTAAAGTAAGAATATTTTTCTTAAATATGAGGGATTTGAGCTTGACAAGTTTGTGATACAAGCTGTTGATAATGCATGTAACCAAAAAAAGAATTCTGACTGAAAGTCAGGAATTTCTTTACTAATTTAATTGACCTTTGATAGCTCAGCAGACTTGGTGAACAGGGTAAAAATTGCTGTAGAAAGAGAAAACAGACACAAACTTTTCTGCTTTGTGTTGTACAGAATAAAAATGAAGATCTGATGCATTGAAAATGTAGTAGCAATCACAGCACAAAGCTGAGATATATACAGAAATCAGTTAAGTCTCCAGGCAAAATAGAATTTCACATGGCTTTTAGGCTTTCCTGAAATACCAGCAGTCAAAAGCCAAACAATATGCTTACTTACTTACAAAACTAAACCAAAGTCTATTCCATATTAATGTAAGTCCTATCTCACTTTCATTAAAATGCTGTTGGCACGTAACACCCTACCACAGAATCTGTGGGTAGATTCTGCCTGTATCTTCATTTCAGGGATCATCAACCATGTTGTGTCACTTCCTTCACAGAACATGAGACTGTAAGGGACCTTTTATATAAACATGTGTTTATCTGTCTTAGATTTCTGCTAGCACCGGAAGCCAACCATTATAATGCTTTTAAAAATCGATCATGTTCAATCTTAGTAACACCTCACCACTACCACTGCTGTGTTTCTCCTTTGGGGAATTCTTGCAAACTATCAACGGTTATTAACTTTCTTCTAATTTCAAGCCTAATTTATTTCTAATTACAAATTTATTAATGATTTGTATATAACTTCCTTCACTGTAAATGATACCTTTGTATTTGCAGCATTTCCTTGGCTAATGTAGTTTTTGAGAGCATTCACAATCCTTCCCATCTTAGATTTTCAGGGTGTGCTTACACACAGCAAATAAATGTCAGATCACTGTGCCTTTTGGACATAAACCTTTCCTCTGGAAACCCCATAAATACTTCAGTGAAAGGCTACGTCCAGATGTATTAGTCTCATCTATTCTACTCTCTTGTAATTCCTTGCATTCCCCAGCTCATCAGTGGCCCTCCTCTGTGCCTGATGCGATCTGAAGACAGCACAGCATAACAGTTTGCACCAGAAACCTCAGTACTTAACTACCTTAATGCTTACCATTACCTACAGCAAGTAGCACTCTTAAACCTTTTTTGTTTTGTTTGTTTGCTTGTCTTTCATGTCTGAAAAACTTCAGTATCTCGGAAGTGAAAGGGGCGGGGGGGAAAGTCAGATCATATGACCAACTCAACTCTTTTACCTCCTCAGACATTTCCAACAGCTGTGTTTCTTTCAAAAGGAGCTTTCAATGGGTATGTCTATTATCTCCTAAGATATTGCATTGTGTACTGTTGCCCTGCTTCTTGTTTCTGTTATTCAGGTCATCCAAAACTTCTGTGTGTTACACTGTTCTTCCTCTGTAGTGATGCTCCTGTTCACCTTTGCATTGCCAGAACACTACATTCATTCTCATTTTTGCACTGAAGTTGTTATTGAAAAGACTGGTTTGTAGATCAGCATTACAGCAAGTCAACAGCAACTAACCTCCAACCTAATGCCTTTCAGCACTACTGGTTATCAATTGTTACCTAATGTCTTAACTGCGTTACCATTGCCAAAGCTCTGCTGGCAGCACAAGATCACCTCAGGTGAATTTCAACTAATGACAGCAACAGCTCCAGTGAATGGATGAGCGGCACACATGCGACAGCATCATGATTTGTGGTGTCCTGGGTCATACCAGCTGAAGACAATGAAAGGATTTGTGTCTGGTTAGCACCTCGGTTTTATATTCTATAGTGGATGCAAGAAAGCTTCCACACAATTGAGGTTGGAAAACTTGATGCAAACATGGAGGATAGGTAGGTATTAAGAAACATTTTAATTGAGAAAAGAAAACTGGAGGACATTATTTAGGAAGCTATTAAAGATTCTTTGAGGGAAGAATAAAGCAAGGCTTGAAGGAAGAGAAGGGACCATGTCCAAGTAATTTAGGAATGAAAGAGACAGATGAGGAGTAAAAGCATAAAAAGAGCAGATTCTCAGAGAGCAGTGTATAAAAAGTCTGTTTGTGCATTATTGTACAAATCAGAAGGAAAAACACACAGTTTGATGTCCCCTTGATCCACTTCCTATTGTCAAGAAATACAGTTTCTACTCATATATTCACAATCTACAGGAATAGTTACATTCTGCGGGTACACACTTTCCCCTGAGGTGAAACATTTCGCAAAGGAAATTAAAATGAATAATTTTCTTTATGACAGAACTGTCCATATTAATTCAAACTGATTCAGTCCCACAAGCTTCTCCATGGCATTTGTCATTTAAATATAATTTCAAATTTTCCAAGCAAATAAACCATCATGTCAGTTACACCTCCAATTTTTCTTCTGGGTTTGTTTTTTTTTTGGGGTTTTTTTTTTTTTTTTTTTTTGGTTTTTTTTTTTTTTTTTTTTCCTTTATGAGCCTGCTTTAATCTCCACTTATTTTTTCTTTACTTTAGTGGGCTTTTATTCAGTCTATACACACACAGATGAATTTGAAACTGCCTCATTGATAATACCAGTCAAGTATTTGTTTAAAAAGCTTCAAATATATAAGGAGTAAATAAATATTAAGCCTTGTCACTAACATCACTAAGATTGTAATTGTGTGTCAACTGTGATAAAATGCAGGTATTATATGTGTTACATTTTCCTTCTGCAGGGGAATACAAATTGGAAACTTTATCTACAGTGAGAATTATCAGTTCTGAGTCCTCCTGAAGATGAAAAAGGAAGCTACTTGTAAATTTAGTCTTCACATTTTGTGGAGTTAAAAATTAATTTGCATGTTAGTTAAGATTGGACTTTGAAGCCTATTCTACTTCATATCTCTGTGTGTGCACCTGTTTAATTGCCACCATACCTATTTATGTCATAAACTTATGGCATAAATGACACACAGTTAGTGATGTTATTTTAAAAAGGAGCAGGCAATGCATTTTAATTTATGGTCCTCTTTTTCTAGGTTTCTAAAGCAACTGGTCTTGGAATAGAAATGCACTTAACATTAACCTTCCTATTGTGTGATCTGCATCTGATTCAGCAATTTTTATCATCATTTCAGATCAGTTGCGATCATTTTTTTCCCCAGAATACTAAAGTTGTATTTCTGTCACTAAAGTGACTAAAATGCATACACATTCATGCTGATTTGGATTATAGCAGCTATTCATATGAATTGCAGGACTGTAATTTCTATGGTACTTTGGAAATACATGGCATTCAATATATCACAAAAGAGGCAGCATAATCAAGCTGATGGTCTATACTGATTTATACTTCCAAAGACTAGTCTATACTAACTGCTATGGTATGGATGCTGGGAGGAGGAATAGTTTATATGAAGGGAGAAAGTTATGGGAGTGATACAAAAAAAAAAAAAGGACGCTGGCCAAAACGCCTTATGAAGGGCCAGCTCCTTGGTGCCCACTGGGTATAGCCTCGGTAGCCCGAAGCGACTTCAGCTCCTTTCTTTAGGTCCCCCTCAAGGCTCCGGGAGCGGCTCAGTGCCTACTGCTCGGAGAGACTTCGGGGGACGGCGGCAGCGCCAAGCCCGCGCCGTGGGGGCGCGCCAGGGCGAGGGGCGGTGCGGGACGCCGCGGGGGCTTACCTGAGCAGAGGCTGCAGGAGGCCAAGGCCAGCAGCACCACGCACACCAGCTGGGCTCTCATCCTTGCCGCGCCGCCCTCTAGAAAGTAAAGTCCATAAATCCTGGGGAGAGACAGAGAGAGAGACAGACAGACAGACCCGCGCCGCTCCGCGCCCTCAGCACTCACGCTGGCGGGCGGCTGCAGGCATCAGATGGGGGACCTGGACCCTTCCCCAACTATATAAGCCGCGGGGTGATGTCACGGCACTGCCGCCATCGCCTCCCGATGAAGCTCCCTCCCTCCACCCCCTCCACCGCCCACCCTCATCCCCCGGCTCCTGCTGCCCCCTCCCCGCCGCTCCGCGCCCGCCAGCGCTGACGCCACTCGCCGCCTGACGCACGCGGAGCCCCGCGAGGCGCGTATCGGGGCGCGCAGCGAACCCCCGCAAGCCCCAAAGCGGGGCGCGGCCGGAACGGGCTTTTCCCGAAAGGGAACTATCATCCGAGCTGGAAAAGCCCCGAAATAATTAATATTTTTATTATTATTTAAAAAAAAAAAAAAAAAAAAGTTAGCGTAGTTGCCCGGAGCCCTGGCTCGTGCTCTGCGCAGGGGAGGGAAACGGCTGCGCCTGAGCCTGACCGCATAGTCCTCGTGAGGTCGCCGTCTGATGCGCTTTGTCCGTCCTCTGATTTTATCTTTCCCTACAGAGAGCGGAAAACGGGGAGAGAGCCGCTCACCGGTCACGGACAAGGATGTGACACCGGGCAGGAACAGGGGTGTTAAACGGGGGGTGGGCAGGGGTTGGGTGACATCGGGCAGGGGGTATAACCCTGGGCAGGAGAGTTATACTGAGCATGGGTAGCAGGGAAAAAAACAACAACCAAACAAATAAAAATACAAAAGAGTAGCCTGTGTGAGAGATGGAGAAAGATAACGGGAAAGTCACTCGATAGAGATTTTTCATAGATGCACCAAAAATTCTGATAGCCAACACGGCAAGACTTCCTATTAGTTTTGAAGGGTGCTTGCCATACACCAACAGCAGTGGTTTCAAGGGAACAGAGAGGGCATGTCTGTTACGCTCCTACGAGATATTTCTCTTAAGACGTACTTTTCCAGGTTGATTTTTACTATAGGTATCTTTCCTGTGCGACGAGCAAAGAACCAGCATCCAGAGCTCAAGCCCCAGTAACACATGCCAAGGGGACGCGAGGTGGGAGGCAGTGCGGCGGCGGTGCCAGCGCGGAGCGGGCGCGTACAGCCCCGAGAGAGGGAGCGGTGGCCGCGGGAAGGGGCGCGGGGGGTTCCCCTGCTCTTCAACTCACACCCTACACCCCTGCGTGCACGGGAGCCTGCATCTGTACCTGGCTCTCCTTCTCAGCTCCTGAGCCATAAAAGCCAAGGAAATTACCTGAGGTGGAGAGTAAGGCAGGGTAATCTTTAACGTATCAGTATATAAATGTAAAGCTGAAGATTTGCATCAGCCTCCATCACATCATTACTGTGATTTATTTCTCAGTACAGACAAATGCTCCATCTGTTGAATGCAGATACTACAATGTGGAACATTTTGATCTCTGAATACATTTAAGGACAGATACACATGCCACATATATCAGGAACTCACTCCGTGAATGGTAGATTCTGCTAGCTTGGATTTTAATTTCACTGCAGAAAGTTTCCTTTAAAATGTGAAAAGTAGTGATGGGTGCTGCTTACCTCCCGTACTCTCTATGCCTATCTAGGCAACAGAATAAATGCCGCAGAAACAGAAAACACACAGAATTTTCAAAATCCTGCCACAAGGAACAGAGGGTGAGAAAAATTTAATCATCTAAATTCCTTCTTCCCCGAATCAACTTTTGCAGCAAAACAACATTTAAATTTGAATGTTGTTTTGGTTTATCGTCAAATAAATATGCTCACAAATAAAGTTGAGTGCCTTCCAGTGAGATCAGCAGTTTTAAGAACATGGATTATTGCATGCTGTTGGGGCAATATCTTTCTGCCCTACTAAGAGAGAATTTTAAAACAAACAAAACCCCCAAAACATGTTTCTCACGTTGTATGGGCTGTGTTAGGCTGCCAGAAAGTTTCAGCTATTGCTCATCTGTTTTAGTGGAGGTTAGATTAGATAGCCACTCAGACTCCCTTCTAGTCCTATTTTCTATTATTTCCATGATGTAGAAACACCCGTCTGCAGCTGATTTTGCTCTGTGGGTGTTCTGCAGTTCAGAAAGCTCTATGAATGAGAATCATATTTCATATCTAGTGCCTACTCTCTGTCACAGATTTCTTCAATAGTGTAATTGCCCATATTCTTATGTAACTGGAATTTACAGGAATGAAGTTTTATTTTTTTTCCCCAGGAAGAGAGCAATTGCAATTTTTCCTGACATTAAACTCTGTGATCACTTAATTGTTGCCTTTATATATATATGTATGCTAAGATACTAATTATTAGTGATTTCAAGAGGGTGATGTATGGTATGTCATGGGCCATAACTTTTTTGTCATTGTTCTGTTTCCACTTTTTTTTTTTTTTTTCCTCCTTGGAAAATGACAAGGCAGAAGCTTCCACGTTAAAAGTCTTCTTTGCTTTCTTACCATGTTGAATGCTCCTGACATATTATCTTCAAGTCCTTTGGATCAGGCACAACTGAGCTTGGACAGTTATGTATTTTTTTTCTCAGTAGAACTGAACTGTCTTCCATTTCACAGATGCTCCTTTACTTACTTTTTCTATCTCTTTCCTACATCTGTAGCTTCTACTGCTCCATTAGGAAATGCATACCTAATTTTACCCTTTCAACAATTAAAACTCTAAATCTTCCTCAAGTTATCTTCATGTCACATTTCTCCTAATAAGAATTGTGCTCTAGAGAAGCTTTTGTAAGAATAAATCCTCTCTTTGCAGATATCTCTCTTTCTCTCCCTCTTTCTTTTTAAATATTCCTCAGCTAAAGAAAAAAAAAAAAAATTCAAAATCATTACTGTCAGTCAGCTTGGGAAACTCAGTTTGTCTTTACTTGCCCTCAATGTGTGATTTAAACAGCCTGACCAGGCCTATAAATCAGCTCTGTTCACAACTGTGAGGCATTTAAAGATAATGAAACTATCAGGCAAATGGCAGATTTATGAAAGAACAGATACATGAACCTCTATTTACTTTGTCACTGGAACATAAAACTACCATGATAACATATGGATGACACCAACCAAAAGCTGTAATCTCCAAACAGACGGAGAAAACCATTCTGCTAATGATCCTGCAGTAGAAGGTACTGGAGACTATAATAAGGAACAGTCAATGTTCCAGTTAGCAGTCTTATGTCTTTGGAACAGAAATAAACACAGTGAGAATGAACGGAAGGCAATTCAAGCTGTTCAATATTGTCATTAAATATACCAGTGTCTGAGAATTTTTTTTTTTTTAATTATATATTTTAGCCAAACCTTGCAGTAAGGAGTCACTCTGAAAGTGGTCGTCAAGACAAAATTTCATACAGCAAACTGGCTCAAGATGCTCACTCGCAATCTCAAATTCTAATTTAGTTGTAGTGATTAAGCTGATTTGCCCCTACAAAAGACTGGCTATTAGTAGTTTAGGTTAATATGCTGGGATGAAAACAGATGATTCAAATTAATTTTTATTATGTCACATCAAGAACAATAAGGTCAAGAAAAGCAGCAGGATAGGCAGGAATGGTTATTCAAAGCATACTCAGACACTGCAGCTGAATTTCCCAGGCACTGAGAGTTCTCAGCATCTCTGGGCTTAAAATATGTCTCATTTTTTTATTCTGTTTGGTCAGGACAATGATGCTCAAAAATTGATGGTGTATTCACCTGCTGAAAATTCTGGAGATCACAGGTGCTGCAGAAGTTATGAGTAAAAAAAAAAAAGTAATAAGGAGGCACTGGTTAACACACTGGATCATTCCTAAGTAAAACATTAAGTAAACTCTACTTCAAACACAATCTCCTTTAGACTCAGTTTTATATTCGTGAAGTTGTGCACTTTAAGGAAATCTTGAAGAGTCTACTGAATAATATTAAAAAAATTTACAGCTGTAGGGAAAAAAAAAAAAACAAAACCAAAACCCAAATGCATTAGCAACCACATTATTCTCTGAATCATAACTATTTCTAAACATATTTCTATGCCTCATTTTGTAAGAAGCTGCAAACGAGCAGAAATTTATTGGACATCTAATGAGCTATTTCTTTATGGCTGGAAGTTCCAGAGTTTGTAACAGTGAAAGTGACATTCTGTGTAGCCTCTACATATAAGGTTTACATGCATGACAGAGCTTTTTTCTTGATGCTTTGATGTTTCAAACAGCAACAATATCTCAGTACCCCAGGGGATCATGATGTAAAGTATCATCTCAACAGAATCATCTGAAGTATCATTTCTTCTTTTGAATTCAATTTTTGTTTTCTATTAAAGCACAGCCATTACATTTTCAGGACTCTAAGATTCTCTAAACCTTCTAATGAGAAAACATTCTATATTTATTTTACTATAAAGCAAATACATCATGCATGCATCTACACACCTATAGTTAAAACCACTAAAAATGTGAACCTTTTGGTTATATATATGTAACTACTGGGAAATTGCTTAGCAAAAGTAATTTTGGATCAAAAAACACCATAATAAAACAACCTTCCCTCCTACTCCTCATTTCCATTTCCTTTTTTTTTCTTTTTCTTTTGCTAGAATGCTCCTATCTCAGAAAGCAAACAGTGTAGTTAGAAGTGCCACCACAGTGTGTCATGGGAGCTATGCTTTGGGCACTTCCTCCTTACTTTCACCTCTCAGCAAAGCATTCCCAGGCCAGACTGCATCTTTCTCACTTTTCTGATTACATATTTTTCCCAAATACCTAAGTTAATAAATTTTTCATTTCTCTCCAGTGAGCTATGAATATTTTAATTAAGTTTCAGGTTATAATGTATACAATGGACAGGGGTGAAAAGGCCAATACAACTCTCTTGAAGACTGCATATTCATGTAATCTACTGTTCATCACAGAGATAGTACTTTGGAATTCTGTGTTAGATGAAATAGTTACAAGATGCAAATTACTGTTTTAATAATTACTGTTATTGATGGACTGATCAGATAAAAATTATTATCCACAATTCCTGAAAGAGTAAAATGAAACTGAACTGAATTCAGAGGAGTGTCTCTCTTTCCCATTATATTACTTTTTTGTCTTCAATTATTCTTCAGTTTTCCCTGGAACATGGTAACTTAAGAGATGCAGCATGCACTGCACTATTACACTGGTTTAATTACATCATGTAAATGGGAATTGGACTTCACACTGCAATAGTCTTGAAATCACTCTATTTTGTCTTGCCATATTTAAAAATTTCTTAAATAATCATGCTCTTTTCTTGTATGCAAGACAATTTCACTTTAGCTACTTTTTTAGAATCACATATCCATTAAAATATTTTAAGTTAAAAATACTAAAGAATATTTCCTTTGTGCATAGTAAATTAATGAGATTATGCTGAGACCTTCTCTCTTCTCTCTTGGCCAGATACAGGTTCTTCAACAGAGTCATTAAGAGGTTTTTTTCATAAAAAGGAGCCACAAGAGTCATGGACAGTCTTCCACAGTTCTACTGCAACATAAATAAACTAAGAATCACAACCTCATTTCATAAAAGTGTTTCCATTATTCATTTTGCTAGTTATTTTTTCTTCTTTATAAAATTTCCTTAAGGAATGCATAAGCACTAGTTTTACATTTATTCTTCATATACAAGGTTCTTGGTTAGACCATTTATAAGTAGACCATTTTAAAATCATTGTTAAATCTGATTGCTTTTTATTTAGAAGTAATCCTCAGAAGCAAAATACAAATTCAAAGAGCTGTGGTTTCAGTACTGTGCCAGCATGTACATTCCAAGTATACACCCCTTCTGCAACTTCCAGCCTTTTTACCTATGAGGGTTGGAAAACATCTATGTAATTTGCACATCTGTGAAGTGAAATTTGCATGCATAGCATTTAAGAAATTCCTTGGAGATTGAAAAGCAGACATCCCAATAAAGACAGACAAAGTGGTAATAAGAATACATGTTACAACATCAAACACAGGCAACCAATCATTTACAACATAAGCAAAAACATAACTGACAAAGAAAGAAAGCACCCTGCCTGAAAAATAAAATAAGGCTTTGCATCTGAAGAATAATTTTGTATTTGCATAACACCTTTCAATTCCAGTGCTTTACAAACACTAATGAACTATAGCCATGTCTAAATAAGAGTACAGCTTATAAATATAAAAGTACACTGCTCTGAAAAAAAAAAGAAATATTTGTCATCTGTGGCAGCCTACATCAGCCTTTTTTTACCGTAAGCCTTATCACAGGGAATACTGAAGAGCTGCAATCTTTACCTCTATCCCTTATCAAAACCATCCAGAGCAGTGCATCCTTCTGAATAGGGTGTCATGACAGCAGCTCCACATCTGCGATCGCCATCCATATCATAACAACATCAAGCCTTGGGTTTACTCAATTGTCTCTCTCTTTTTCTCCCCCCTTCTTCCTCCCAACATAAATATGTTACACTGGCAAGAGAACAGTTGTGCTGTTATAACTGCAGGTAAACCAGGGGATTCAGCAAGCACAGGGGTGCTCACACCCCAGATTTGCATGGTGATGTCAGCTGTGCCTTGTGCTATAGACATGATCTCAGCTTCAAATCAACCCCCTAGTGCATTGATTTATGCTACTGGAGCCATGTTTAATTGAGACCCAGAGGGGACTGTTTTCACTTGATGATCTTGCAAACACCTCCATACATGCCTAATTTTAAGATGAGTAGCATGACTCAAACGCTAAAACTTAAGCTTGTCTGTCGTTGTAAATTTCATGTACTCACACTGAGGAACATGAATTGTTGATTAAACAGCAAGGCCTGTATTGCAGCTCTGGATTTTAGTGAGATATCTGTGGAATGCTTTGGACATCAACCGAAAATACGTTATCAGTTAAAGATTGCAAATATGTTTGAAGAGCATTATATTTACCTGATGGTGCCATGTAACATTCATACTGTTGATTTAGGTAAAACTGAAATTTTTTAAATCAGGGCAAGAAAATTCAGTTTCTTCCCGCTTTGTTCCTATTGTCCCCAGTATCTCCTGGATGAACAAGTGCTCCATCTGTATTCACTGGTAACTGGTAAGACAGATTGATATTCACTGTTAGGACTAACAAGTAAAGGATAGCTTTTCATAGCTATAGTTGCAACTGCAATGGTCTTACTCCATGGAGCCATATCTTTATGAGCTAAAGCATTGCAAGTGAAACTCTCTGCCACTATTTCAATGAATATCATCACAGTGAAGAGGTTCGTTTACACAGACAAGGTCCCTCTGGCTGTGTGAATAGCCAGTTAATGTGGAAAGAAAGTTAGATAGCATCCCTGTAGAGCTATGGGATGATAGAAAGTGTGAAGGAATTC
The DNA here is from genome assembly GCA_025345505.1 of Todiramphus chloris collaris. NCBI lineage: Eukaryota > Metazoa > Chordata > Aves > Coraciiformes > Alcedinidae > Todiramphus > Todiramphus chloris. Next base: position 44,628,445 of record JANVCC010000010.1, on the reverse strand, counting down.
ATAAATTTAGCAAGTGAAGCATGCTATCTCTGGCAGGCTTACATAGGTACAGCAACTATAGGTAGCTCCTGCTCCGTATATTCTAAAGCCACAGAAGAAGGATGTGCTTCATGGACCAATGCCTTAATTGAAGTGGCAGATGCATTTGCTCAACCATTTGATCATTTGATGCATTTGGGTTTTCAGATATTCAATTCTTATTGCCTCATTATACTTAGAGTGATGAACTTGTGCTTTTGTGTATATCCTTCAATGGCAGCAGTTTCTTCTCAGATCATGCCCTTTGTGGTTATGCAGTGTGGATGCTGAAAAGCTGCTAGCAGAGGGATTTTCTCAGGTTCTCACAATATTCGGTGAGAATCCTGCCTTTCTCATGCGTGTTATGAAAAACAGTAGGATGTTTTTTGTAAGATAGACTAACACTTGGTGTTTTGCTAAGTTCTGTTTATGGTACATTGGAAAAATATTTTGAAATGAGCGCTGTAGGACTTTAGCCAATCACCCTAGGAGGTGGGTGATCACTGACCAATCTCCCTATGGGGCAAGCGTATATAAAACGGGGTTATAAATTAATAAAGTTGCTTCTTTTTCCTTCTCTTGCTGAATGTATGTGTTGCTGCATCTCTCCGCTCCCGGTATAAACAGCGACAATGCAGCTGATTGTATACCAGTCCCGGCCATAGCTTTATGCACCCAATCAACTAAATCTTCTTTGAATAAGGCCTTCAAGCCATCACAGAGGCCTGTGCAGTCAGTCATAATCACAGTCAGAGACTGACTGTCTTCCCTCTAATGCTACATCTTCTAGCACAAGGGAGCTAGGCTTACATAGTAGAAGTATTCATACCTGTTAAAATCAGTGGGAGCTAATTATTTTAAAAACTTTGTATATTTAGACTGAGGCAATCCTAAGTCAAAAGCCTCTATACGTTTTTATTAGATAACTATATTTTCTTTATACTGCTTCAGGAATTAAGATACTAGCAGCCAGTGGGTTGGGGAAGAAACCAGTGGAGTACATTCTTTTTATTCTCTAGAGTTTAGGTGCCTGGGCCTCAGGCAATTTTCTTGATGAAATAATAGTTAACAAATTATTTGGTAAAAAATACATACCTGACCAAGAGGCACAAAAGGAACAATCGTTTACAAGGAGGCAAGTCTCTTCCATTACAAAGAATTATACCCCAGTTGAATAATTGATAACATCTTCAGGAGAAGATGTATGCCTTGACATATGTATCTCTGCTATGCAAACTGTGCCATCCTGCTTCTTCTTCTCGGTATGTCAGATGCAAGTATGTATCACACATGGCTTTCCATGCTTTGAAAATCTTCCTGGTATTAGCTGGTTTGGAATGCCATCTCTAGCATCTCTGTCAGAAACATTAAAGCATGTAAAATCCTCCTAAACCTTTTGTTAGAGACCTATGTTCCATATCAGAACTAATGCTAAATCTGTGAAAGAGCAAACATGTCTTAGATTTCTGAAGGACTCAATTTTGATTGTATTATTTTATTTGAAATAGACAGACACTATAAAATTCAATATAAAATATTCTGCCCCATCTGGAGAGTAATCTCAAACAGTTATATCTGTTTTTTTTTTTTTTTTTTCCTTTCTGTGTCTTAAATTGGTCCTATTTGAATTGCTTTATTCTAAGGTTAACACCAGGTTTATTCTTAAGTTAGTGTTCTATGTAATAAATCTACTTTCCAGCTAGGATGAAAGTAAGAAATTGTTTTGGATATTAATAACTTGAACAGTTTCAAGAGATTTTTTGGTTTTTTCTCCTTCTAAAAGAGACGAAACACTTGTGATTCACTGTCCCAGAGATCAGTCTTTCCTAACACATTTGCAGTTGCTCGTTTTTGTAACAAGGCCTTGATCAGACAAAACTCCCACTTGCTTCACTGCAAAAGCTTCAAAAAAGCACACAGAAATGTGAATATAATTGTCTCCAGGTATTACATCATATGCAGATTCCTATCCTGCTGATTTTTTTTTTAATAAGAAATGGAGTGAGAGAAAGATTTAGAAGCTGCTTCAGCCTAGAATTTTCATATGTTGTGTATTAGAAGATTTCTTATTGTTCATGATGCCCTCATTTCCTTTAAAAGTAATTCATGAGCTGGCAGTGTGCCAGTATAAGATTATAAAACAGCAGCTTTCTGCCACTGTGGAATTATGTGATACTTTCCATGTTCCCCTAGATGAGACAAGATGGGGGTGAGGGGGTGTAAAAATTTGTTTCTGTCCTTCACAAAAATAGACTGCAGGGATGAAGTTATTCTGACGGTTAGGTAGACTTTGGGTATTTTCCATGCATGGCTGGAATCTAGCAAGGGGAGAGAGCCTATATCTTAATGTGTGTCTGGCCCACATGTGAGCTGACATCTGGAGAAGATCTCTCTGTGCAGGAAGACAAGAACAGGCATGCTATAAGCATACATCAGGAAAACAATATCAAAGATTTTGGTGTAAAGTTGAAAAGTGATAGGCTTAATGGGTACAGGTACTGACAGGATCTCAGGGACTGGCATTAAAGAAGAACATGAGAATTCCCTCTACAATGATTGAAGTAGTGCACACCTCCAGGGGGCATTTGTTTCAGATGTTTGGCTGTAAAAGATGTTCTCATTCATCAGGCAAGAGCACACTCAGAGGCTTGTTTCTTTCTGAAAATCATTTTCGTTAGCAGAGGTCAGATCTTCCAAATATTGTAAAATCTACTTAAATTACCTGAAAATGAGTTCCTCTTCTGAAATATTAAATAATGACCCAAAGTTAAATAATGAACCAACTGATACAGCTCATTTAAGCAAGAGGCTTCTGAAATATAGCCACAAGAAAAAAAAAAAAATTACCTCTGTATATGTGTGCATTTGAGGACTCAGACCTGGCCATAAGCATGTCAACAGTTTACCTTTAATTGCATTAAGAATGCATCATCACTGTGACAAGTAATTTTAAATACAACACTCAAAAAAGAGGTAAACTCTATACACAGGTCATGAAAACTCCTCACTGTGGAGGCTTCCTGGTCAATACATAATCCTTGCCCTTCTTAAAGATTATGTGATTAAAAATTGGGTCTGGAAGAGGATGAACAATAATATTATTCTCCAGTTTGTAGTTTGAAACTATTTATTCTCCTGCTATGTGAATAAAGATCTTGGGAGAGTCCTAACTAAACGTAATCAGAAAATCATGAAATACTAAATGAGTGAGACATTATCATTGCATATCAAAAGGCATACAATTAATATTCCTTTTATTAATCACATAATGGGGATTTAAAGCTGGGGGACTGTTCTGAGAATATTTCCATAGATTCTTCCTGTATTACTTTGCTTTCTATGTGTTTCTATTAGGAAGCATTTCTTTACAGAAAGGGTTATCAGGCATTGGAATGGCCTGCCCAGGGAGGTGGTGGAGTCACCATCCCTGGAAGAGACGGGCAGATGTTGTGCTTAGGGACATGGTTTAGTAGTTTTTGATATGTCTAGGAGTAAGGTTGGACTTGATGATCTTGAAGGTCTCTTCCAGCCAGAACTATTCTATGATTCTATGTTTAAAGGTTCTCAGAGGATTGAAAACAATACTCTTCAATTGCTTATCTACAAATTACATGTCTAGTTTTTCTCACTTAGTGCCACAAGGACTGTCAATTCTTATAATTGGATGTAGGCAGCATAAGAATAAGCAGCTTTTTCAGAACATGGGAGTAGCTTATAGTTCATTATGCAAATTTAGCATATGTCTTGAAAGGAAAAAATGCTATGTAGAAGTTTTATTAAAGATATTTAGAACCCTGTATTATATTAATATCAGAAAAGTTTTTTTGGTCATGTTTTTAAATAAAGAAAATTATTTTCTTTGTGTCTTTTTTTTTCAGCTTTTATACCCTTCCAGTAACAGGAAGTTTCTTTGGTGTACATGATGTTTTTCCAATGTACCTTTAGCAATGTATGCAGTGTGAGCTAGGGCTTCTGGAGACGTGCTCAGAGCAATTTTATGTTTTGTAACTCTTCATCAGTTATTGGTGACCTAGGTATGGAAGCTTGGGACAGACAGATCAGTTTGTCTAAATTGTTATCAGTTCAGCTAAATTGTTCTCTTTGACTTAGTTGCTGCAACAGTCAGAATTGTTACTAACTCAAACATTTACATCAATGAATATAACCACAAAATACTATTGCTGCATGCTGCAAAAACTGTTATAAAAAGCAATTATATTTTATATTTAATAAGAGGAATTAAAAAAAAAAAAAAAACAAAAAAACCAAAAAAAAAACAAAAAACAAAAAACCACCACCACCACAGGAGAGTTAGATAGAGGATAGATCATTTATCCCTGTCTGCTGTTTCCATGATTACTGGGCAAATCTGTAGGATCTGAGAATTTAGTTCATCTCTTAAAACATCTTAATCAAACTTTCAGAGTGAAGAAGAAAGATCTGCTAGAGAGCTGGAGAAAAGACACAAGGAGAAGAGTATTTTTCATGGTATATCAAATCAGTAACAGAAGAGCTGCTCTACTAAGTCACACCAAAAGCCTTGCTGATATCATATCCTGTCTCTGATAGTGGGCATTAGAAGATGCTTATGGAAGAGCATAAAAGCAGGATGAATATGAGGTAGTCTTTTCACTCCCAGCATCTGATAATCAGCAATTCAAGTATTTTCAAAGCTGAAAGCATATTTGGACCATTATATTTAATAGTCCCTTGTGACAGACTGAAGGATGTTCTTTCATAAACCTTGATTCTCACTTCACTTACTTCAGCCTCTTTATTGCAGACTGTTCAAGTACCTAACTGACAAACATTTATACCATTACAGAAAGACTGGGAACACATAAGGGAGGAACATGTTGGAAATGAAAAAATGTTACTTTGAGTCACAGGACATTGTCTTAGCAGCTAATGAAAGCAACGAGAGAATGAGATTTGGGGATGTGTAGAGAATGTGCTGAGTGGGACAGTCATGTGCAGACAAAGAAGTTGAGTCCATATTTGCAAAGTTGCTCATGCTTAGGAGTACTTTGGGCCTGTAGAATATAAAAAATTAGTTCTGTATCTGCAATATTGAATAAAAGTCTGATCACAGGGGGACAAGCTGCCTGGTTTTTTTTACTGCTGCATGGAAGTTCAGGCAAATCCTTACATGGAAGTCCTCTACAGAGGTCACAGAAGGTGATGCTACATCAGGACCCAATCTGCAAGTCAAAAGTAAACGTTTGGTTTACTGTACTTAAGGCTATGTCAGGAGCTAGTGAGCTGTAGGGGAAGGAAGGGAAAAGAAAAAGAGATGTAAGAAACAGCTGGACCAAGGTGTCAAAGACCCAAGAACCCAGTGATTGTTGTAACCTCTATTGGCTGTATACTCCATGGTTTTGCCTAATCTCTTTTTTAGCTAATTCATACTTTTGTTCTCCCTGCTATTTGCAGTTAGAGGGCAGTTCTGCCATTTACTTACAAGTACCATCTTTTTGTGTGTGTCTAATTTCCCTGTCAGATGATTTCTTTCAGCAGATCCTTATAATTACACTGTGAGAAATAACTGTTTCCTGTTTATCTTCTCCATGATACAGATTATTACAAACCTCTCTTATAATAATCAAACACTCACCTTTCTTCAGATTCAAGAGTCTTATCTCTCTACTTAATTTCTCCTCACATATTAAGCTATTCCGTATATTAAAACACTTGCTGTTATTTGTTTCCTGCCTGCACCACATATTCTTTTTCAGATGGCCTACCTGGGGTATTCAAAATGTAGGCACAGAACGAAAGTTTATAGTGGCAAAACAAGCTTTTCCACTTCATTCTGTATTCCTTTCTCATTAATTGTTAACTCTCTTACTTTGTTTGTTTGGTTTTGGTTTTACCAGTGTAGAACATTGACCTAAGACTTTGTGTGAACTGCCTCAAATAAATTATGTTTCTGAGATTTGACAGTTAATTTAAAGGTTTGTTTAGATTTTCTTCTTAGTATATTACTCTGGACTCACCAACATGATCTTCACCTGGCAGTTTATCTTCATCCACCAGTCTTCCGAGTCCCTTCTGTAAATCTTCTCAAGTAAGCTGAGCAGCACAAATCCACAACCTCTCTGAAGATGTATTACCCAGTTTCCTGCCTTTTAGTGAGTTATAAAGTCAACATTGACCTTTCCCTCCTACTCGTTGGACCATCTAGTTTAGTGTCTTGTATTCATATACTTGGCTGCACTTAAAGCAGACATAAACATTTATGATGGTTTAAAATGAGGGAGCCAAGGTACCAGAAGCAACCTATGCAGAGTAACGTAGAACAAGAACTGGGCAGTTTATCCTGTTCCTAAGGTAGCTTTTGCTGCCTCCATTGAGCTGCTCACTGCTGCAGCCAGAATGAAGTTACACAATGTGGCTGAGACAATCCAGCTGCTTAGGGCTGCTCAGACAAGATGTCTTTCTCCCACATCTCCCTGCCCACACTCTTGGCCACACAGTCCTATTTCTCTCCCCACATGCCAGTCCTGCCAATTGTCTGACACCTCAATAAGGGAATTTAAAAAGTTAACCCAAGAAAAAGCTGTTTATTCACTTTCCCGTGTCAAGTCCATTTTCCCTCTATTTAAGAAGTTGAATGATGTGAGCACAAAGCCTGTTGAGAAACAGATCTGGCACAAGGAAAGAGTTGGGAGTCTGTGGTGGGTGAGAGAGGAATGACACCTCCCCACTTTTAAGGACAGCAAGCCATTAGATTAGATGAAGTAATTTTGTGTAAACCCACTCTTAGAATAGGTTTCATTGAACTGCCAAACTGCCCTACCACACAGCCAAAGAAGGAGGTCTTGTTCCCTCCTCCCCCTATTTCCAAGTCCTCCTTTCACTTTGCTTCCTCTCTTTCATTCCCCCAGTCCTGCTTACAGTTCAACTCCTCCCTTGCATCAGCTCTGGAATTCACACTGTCTGACTGATCTTGTCTGATCCTGAGGTAAGCCAGATCACCTCACCGATCAGCCCAGAACATAAGGAACAACCTTCTGTTGCTAGGTTGGAATTTGAATTAATTATGACAGCTTACCAGGAGATCAGAAGAGATCCCAGAGATTGTGTTAAGATAGGCCCTGGAATCTAGTGGTGGGTAAGAGAGGTAAGAAAGGGAAGGAGGGAGCAGTAGTACACCCTCTCCTTGCTGCATGTACAAAGTTAATTTGAAACTGTACCCATAGACTGATATGGTTAAAGCTGGGTTTTAAAGCTGGCTTAAAGCTGGTGTTTAAAGCATTGCTATAATGCAGTATTTTTGTCAAAGAGAAGTATACGATGTTCAGTGTGAGATGCTTTGGAAGATGGCAAATGAAATACTTCAATTTATTAATCTTCAGCATTCTGATCAAGCACCCAAGATTTGTATCCAGATTTGTTGTTCAGTAAGCTTACCTAGGTGTCAGGTGATACACTAGTGTTTATAATTCCCTTTCCTTCTCCTTTAAATGCCAGAGTAAATTATTGATGTGTCTTTCTGATGATCTCAAGTTCAGTACATATGTATTTTAAGGAGTGTTCTCAAAAAATGAGTCCTGCAAACTGAGCTACCTGCCATTTAATCATTACTTCTCCAAAAATTCATTCATTACTATGTCCAGGATATTGTGTCAGAGAACAATTGGCTGAACTTATCAGCTCATGGGTGGAAAATGCACTGTTACTAGCTATTCACCTTTCAGATTTTTTAATGAAGAATGTATGATTAGAAGATGATCATACACAAGACTTGAGCAGTGGTTGCTTTTTATGTCCACACGACATGCTAGGAAGTGCCAGGGCCCTGGTCTGGAATGTTGGCCCAATATTCCTGGAAGATCAGAGCTGGAGTTTAAAGACATGTACATACAGATACAGACAGTTTGAGGCACTTTGGAAGTTTAAGGGCAAGCTAACTGAACTGTTGTGTCAACACTGCCTACAAAATTAACCTGTCCCTCTGAAATGTTTTGTTACTATTTCTACTCTATTCAGAGACTGGTTTAGGTACTTAAGAGTAGAAATAGGTGTCCCTTCTGTCCATGTATTTTTATGTTTTTGTGTATCTATTTGTATAAATTCCATCTTTTTTGTCCCCTATTCTACTTTTTTGGGGGTTCTACAGGTTAATTTAATATCAAGTGAAACAGATTGTATTCACATCTTTATGGTACACTAAATGTTCTTTGGTCTTATTTTTAGTAAGGTTAAATATTTTTCATTCAAAGGATTCTCTCCTTTATTATTTTGTAAGACTTTATCATACACCTACTTAGTTTCTTCCTGGTTTTGGTTAGCCTAATTGTGAAAGTTCATAGACTGAAAGCCTTGTTTCCTTCTTCAGCTGTGGGGAAAATGTCTGCTTATTATGCTGGAGTCTTCCCTATAATTCTTTGCATAGATACATGAATATAACACGCATTTTGATTTACTTGAGTAGAGGAATCCAGTTCCCACATTACATATCTTTGACTGGAAATTGTTTTGCATTTGCTAGTAGAAGAGGAACAATTTACATGGTATTTTCATACTTGAATAAATTAAAATTGTGAGATTATTCAGAAGTAATAAAACCAGCTACAAATATTGCCGAGTTCCCATTTATTTTCCTAATGAAGAGAAAAGTGAATCTTATTCTGTAGATAAAGCTATTTCATTCTATCTCTGCCAATAAAAATAGTTATTTGAATATTAATTATTCTCTAAGAAATTCTACACTGATTTGATTTTTATGCCAAATAAGTTTTGAACATCTCCTAGGGAGCGAAAAAAATTCCCAGTCCTTTAGATATAAGAAAATCCCCTCTTTATGGCTTACATAACTCAATTCAAAGTAAAAGGAAAGATTTCTATGGACTTAATGTTTTTCATCTTATGTTCATAATACCAAAATCACGCTACTTAAAATCTACACTGGCAGCAGGATCAGAAGTCTGAAAGTTGTTTCGTTTCAGCTTCCCTATTTTCGTGTTATTTGGATTGTTACCCAAACAAGGTTTTTAAGAGGCTCCGGTCCCTCTCTTTGTAGTTACAGCTCAGAGAATTTAGAGGCATGGGACTGAACTGAAAATATGTGGGGTATTCCCAGAGCTTCCAGTAATAGGTAACCCATGGAATGGGCCTTTGCTTTGTTTTCTTCAGGCTGCAGTGACTATCTTGACTAAGGGAGGAAAAGGAAATTTTAGAAAAAGTCTTTTTTTATGATAAGCCCTTATTCTGGCAGGTTCCTATTTAATCATCACCTCTGGTTAATAAAACAGTTCCCTATTGTGCTACATCTTTGTGTGTCCACATAAAGATCTTGCCTTGTAATATGTGAGAAAGAAGGAACAAAAACCAAACCAAACCAGACCAAACAATATCAATCAAACAAGCAAACAGCAACAAACAACAATAACAAAACAACACCAAAAAAACAACACCAAAAAAAAGGGGGAGCGGGGGGGGGGGGGGGGGGAGGAGTGGTTTACATCTAATATGTAGCTGTTTATTTCGCTGCAGGAAGTAGTGGGTTAGGGCTGTTCTGTGGATTTCCCAGTTGACCACCAGCCCCAGGACCCTCACCCATCAGCATCAGCCTTTGGGGTGCAATGGGTCCACTTTCCCTTATTGCACTACAAATTGGAAGAAGGGGGAAGTAAGAAAAAAGAAAAAAACAAAAAAAAAGTTTGCCTTCTGAAGCTTTAAAAAATTTCCCTCCTGAAGCAATACTCCAAATCTTTTGTTCCCAGGGGATTCCAGTGAACAGGAACTGTAGTGTGTGTTCATTTCCCTTCTGGGGAAGCCAACTTAATAACAAAAAAAGGTCCTGAAACATCAGTGCGAACTGAGCCTTTTGCGTTGTTGCCTCACTTGTCCTCTGCTAGGCCACACTTAGAAGAGTTTTTCAGAGGTGCTTTTAGCCTGTGAAAGCTTTAATGCAAATACCTCCTTTATTTAAAAGTCCAGGGAGAGTAGAGGGGCCACAGTGGTCTGGCTTTTCCCCTTCATCTTCCCATTACTTGTCCAAAACCTTGTAAAGAGGTAGTGAAAAGGCAGGTTATTATGCACTGAGAACTGGTGTGGCAACTGATGCTTGCCTTTCATTAACGCTGGTGTTTAGCTGAACGACTTGACCTGAAGTGGCTGGAACCTCCCGGGGAAAGTTTTCAGCCTTTTTTTTACGGAGTTCCCCACCGGAGCAAAACCCCTTCTTTCCCATTTGCTGGCTGGTGCCCCGAGGGTGACGAGGCTGAAAGTTTAGCAAGTTCGGTGCATAACTTCACATCACAGGAGCAAGTGCGTATTTCCCCCCCTCCTTTCTTTTTCCTGCTCCTAAACGCCTCCTTCAAGTTTGCAGCTGGGCAGGACTCCAAAGGTGCAGCAGCAGCAACAAGCCGGAGTTCAAAGTTAGCAGTAAATTGCACAACTTCCAGCTCATCGCTACGCTCAGTGACTATTAACAAGCTGGAAGGCGCTCAGGGAAAAAAATAGGGGAGAAGGGAACACCCTCGAATTGTTTGGGGATCGCTGATGTTATGCTTCTGCCGCTGGGATCATGGCTCCCTTTGGAAGGAATTTGCTAAAAACACGGCATAAAACCAGGTAAAGTGCGTGGGTACGTGTAAGAAAAGGGAATGCGATATGGGATGAATTTCTTTTATACTTTTTTTTTGCTGTTCTGAGGGGAGTATGTGTTGCCCCGGACCTGTGCCGCTCCCGGGAGCTGCAACTTCGGGGCTCACCTGCGGGGCCGGAGGGAGCGGGCCGGCGAGTGCGGAGGGAAGGGGCGCTTCGCCCCCTCCTCCCTCCCGCCTTCCCTTCCTCTGGATCTGTCTCTCCCCGGTTCGCTCTGCCTCTTCTGACTCCTGGGTAACATTTTCAGTGAGGGGAAGATAGCTCTGCCTGACTTTCAATCTCCCCCGTCTAAACCGAGGCGAACATGGGAGGTACCCCGTGTTAAGAAAGTGAGGCTAGGCTGGGGCCGGGACTAAAGGCTGGCGGCTCCGGCGGGTCCTGCTTGTTAAGTGCCGACGGCCGGGGCGGACTTGGAGCCCCTCAACCGCGGTGGGAAAAAAAAGTCCCCGAGTTTCTCACGGGAGGGCTGCGACGGGCCGAGACGAGGCACTCCGGCCCTCTCCGCCGACCGCTTTCCCTTCGTTTCTCTGGGAGGGAGAACCCCTTAAGATCAAACCCGTCCTTTGGCTATAAGCGTGGGAGGTAGGAGAGCATCGATCTTCCAGCGGGGGGGGGGGGAATGTTTTTTTTTTTGTTAGCCTTCAGTCTGAGCCTGTGGTTTTGTGCCTCGAAAAATATTCGGGGTGACAGCTGCGGTCTCTGGGTTGGCTCCTGAGAAGTTGCTTTACGGGGACTTTGCCCCTCACGTTGTGCGTGCTTCCACATGCCGTGCACGCCGCCTGTAAAAAGAAGGACAAGAGTTATGTAATAATTTTAAGTGCTACGATGGAACTAGATTTTTTAAGAGTAAGTGTGCTTGAAGTGGAGTAAATTTACTTGGGACTCTCTGAATTTATGGTGGCTGAACCCATCCTGCTAAGACTGAACAGAAGCAGATCACTGGAATTTTGTCTGAGAAATTAAAAAATCACTTGTAATCTCTCCCCTGTTTTTTACTGGTGCTCGCCACTGAAATTTAATTCATATTTAAGGGTACTCAAGGGAAAATCTTTTCCATGGGGAATATGATTGGACCCTAAAAAGTCTTATTAAAATGTCCTGATGTTTTCCTGTGTTGGGCTTTTGGTTTTCCCATTTGATACACTGAAAATTATTCTAGGGAAATTGTATTTGTTGGGATTGTGTAAAAATAATAATTTAGCATATTACATGGGATATAAATCAGAAAGACTGTAACAGTCAAGGTTTAAAAAATAAGACACTATTTTAGAACTATTAATATTGTAGATTAAATGGTGTATTTTGACAATATGTCTGAAACAGGAGAACTTTGGTGTACTTCTCACATGGCCATTTTATGTTTAGAACATCTGGAAAGGTGGATATGAGCTTTTACATGAAATTGCTTTTACACAGAGCTGCGGATTTATTAGTATTAAAATGTAAGTTTTGATACTGCCATCAATTACCTGGATAACTTGTGTTAAGTCACAAAGCACAGTTCCACTCCAACAGTGAAACTGTTTCTTGTTTGGACATTTAAATATCTTCATACTAATTGCATCAAGCTCACTGTGTTTGCTGATGTGACATTAATTCCCTAGGAAAAGAAACTCATTGTCCAAAGATTTAAATAGGCAATAAAAATTAAAATACCAGAGGAACCATTCCTGTGAACATCTAGCACTTTCTTCTCCTTTCACCCTCCCCTCCGCCCCTTGAAAAAAAGAAATTAATGCCTTTAATGGCAAAGAGGTGTTGTGGCAGTAAGAAGGAGCTGGAAGTCTTGTGACTACAGAAATGGGAGGGGGGAGGGGGACAAGAACAAAGCAAACTACATAATTCTTAGTTCTTTGTGTTACTATCTATTCAAATATTTCTGTTCATTTTATGTTAACTTTTGATACTGAATTTTGAGAATTAAACTTTGCTTATGCAGTTAATAAAAGGGTCTTGTAGTATGATTGAAGAGCTATGTAATAACTCTTTTTTCATTTTAATCATATCTTTGTGAACTCGTTTGAAACCTTGAAAGAGGAGTCAAGTGAGCTTAAAATCCTTGCCTACGTTTAGACCAAGTAGTTGGGGAGTCAGAACTTGGATCTCATTACATCATCTTAGTTTGCCTACCTGTAAAGAGGGACCAGAAAGGAGCATACATATATGTATATATTTAATCTGCTTCTTTGTTTATTAGGTCTAGTGCTCTTCCATCTTTTTGAGAAATTAATTTTTTTTTTGCTTTTTCAATTAAACTTTTTCATGACCATTTGCTACATGCAAATGTATCTCCGTAGAGCTATAAAATAAGCAAATGAGGAATAAAATCTATGTTTACAGGAGGAAGACATAAAGCTAAGTCAAGGCAACAAAGTTAATTTGAAGAAGAGACAGAAGGAAAATGAAGGTGTTACTGTCATTTGCTCAGATAACAAGATGACACCTCTGTACTTAGTGCTGATCTTGCAGCATTGCCCAGAGGTCCCAGATCAGAGCCTGGTTTCACAGTAGACCCTTCACATCCAGATCATAAAATGTCAGTCTCTACCCCTAAGATCTCAGAGTTTTAACAGCCATGTTACTGTAACTGTATCTGTGCGTATTTGAACAAGTGGCAGGGGATGTTGGCTGTGATGCTGTGAGCCGTTAGTGAAAAGAACTGAGATTAAACCTCAGGAAGACAAAATCTGTGAACCGCTTCTAGCAATTGGAAGATCTTTAGTTGGTATTACTCTCTTGGGCTGCCAAAATCTTGCTTATGCAGAGAGTTGCCACAAGGCCTACGTAACCATTAGATCACTGTAATCCCTGACTTGATTTCAGAGGAGCAGCCACTAGGAGTGTGGCCACAACATATTTTTATTGGCCAGAAAGAGAATGAGTGATATCTTGATATCTTTTCTCAAAATATATGAGGATTTTTTTATACTATGACCTCCTGTGACAACCAGAAATAATCACAGTCCCCAGAGCATGTATGTGCTTGTCAATGTGTCCCCTGGAGAACAATGCATCCAAAACATTTCAAGGCCATGCCCCACCCACCTGCAAATCCAATTGTGCTCAGCAGGGACAGGCTGTACCCTCTAAAGCAATAAAAGAAAAAAGACAGTTTCCTGCAGGACTAAGCCTCTGTAACATGAGTAAACTCAAAGGGATTTATTTTTATGAAAATTTATTAAAGATGTTATTCTTCAAAAGTGTGAGGAATGCTCAGGTCTTATCACATGTTGGAAGTGTGGTGGGGTGAGGAATGCTCAGCTGAAGATGCAGTAATAGAAAAAACACCAAGTCCTTTGCAGATAAGGTCAAGTATTGATCTAACACATTGCGCTGCACAGAAAACAGTTCCCTATCCAAATATAAGCCAACAAATGCAAAGCATACATGCTTGCAGTGTTTATGTACCAGGGTTTCACATTGTATTCAATTTCCTCATTGAACAGGAATTTATGTGCAATTGCTTTTCTGCAAGATTAGGACTTCTTTGTTCTTGGGTTCCAGATTTGGTCACTTCTGAGAATGTGTCTTACATTCATTTAAGTACTTCAAGCATTACCCACCATCTCAAGGATACCTGATTTATTATTGTCTTATCTGCCCAGTGATCTTACACCAAGGAAGCTGATGCCATTGCTATTTCTTTTTCATTGAAGCAGCTTCCTTAAGTTTTTCACATAAACCTTACCCAAACTTGACAAAGTTATACTGTTCTGTGCAAGCTGTAGCCAGGGATGTAGCAAACTGCAAAGGAGAGGTTACAGACAATCCACCTTCTTCACATAGTTGTCCCTGATGCTGTAGGGCTGTCCTTTTAGGCAAAAATAGCTTGAGAAGTACTTTTTGCCAGTGTAATTCATGCTGGTCCTAATTTTACCACAACTATTTGTATGCTCTGTTGACATACAACACAGAGTACTGTTTGATGATGAAACAGTTGTGTTACAAATCTATTACTTAAATGTATTTATTGCTTTTGCTTTCCTTCCTGGCTTTTTTCCACCTTTTACTGTCAATGTCTTAGTGCCACAGCAGTTAACATAGTGTTTCTGTCTACTCTTTGTCTACCTCTCTTCAATCAGCTCATATATGAGGCAGAGGTAGGAAGACCATATCTATCCTTTTATTTATACAGATATGGAGGGAGTTCTTCCTGTCCTGACAGTCAGAGGCCCCTCCCCAGTGAGAGAAACATTCAATTATTCTCTCAGGTTTTATATTAGAGTACAGGGTAATGAATTAGATTAGAGACTTCATCTATCTGATACTGACCTAGCATTACCATGTTCCCTCCCTTCTTCCCTCCCTCCGGTAGTTTCTTATTGTACCTAGTTAGCACAGTGATTTGAGTATTACTCTTAACATCTCTACTGCTCTACGGTTGAGTACACTGCTGTATATTTTAAGCCTTGGTGAAGCAAAATTGAAAATGCTCAGCATATAGGTTTGGACTGGCAAAGCTCTTGGAGATCAGCTGCTTATCTGAATGAACTATGTATGACCCACACTGTAAGTCACATGGGATCATGTGAGATGTCTAATACTTCTCTTCTTGGATGAACATACCCAGAGAAAAATCTATATGAAGCTATAAAGGTGTTTTTTCATTCAAGACTACCAGGCATTTGGTATGTATGTTGGAGGGGGTAAGATAAAAGCTTATTTAGAATCAGTGGTGCTTTCTGTGTTAAATTTTTAGATTTAAAAGACAGTGCTTTTTTTGGTAATGGTGGAACATGTTCTTCTACATATTTTTACTTTTCCTTGAGCATGAGATGTATTAGTGAACTATCAAAGAAGTTGTTCCTTTTTGAGCTAGAGTTCATACATTATAATTTATTTTCTGGTCTGGCTTGTCAGCTTTGTCTCAGGGGTCAAAATGGTTGCATACATTTTCTAATAATCTTTGTACATATTTGTTCACTTCACTTTCAGGAAGAGCTTTTCGTCTGGCAAAACACTAACCTTATATCTAAAGAGTTAATTATCTACAATTCCAGGAGGGTAGAGACCAATTTCATTCCAAAGGAGTAAGTAAAATGAGTAATAGATGTGTGTAATACTACACCATCTAAGGAAAGAGCATTACTTAGGTTAAGCTGGAGCAAATCTGAAGCACTAATATAATGTAGAATCAGGCTGAGAAGATACATTAAAGATAAACTGTTTTAGTAATACAGGGAAAGAATCTTGCTGGTCAGTGGTGATTTCCTATTATACTGATGAAAACTTAGCATTTTACATGCAGAGAGAAAAGTCAGACATGTTGCTAAATGTGTAATGATTTCAGTAGAGAGTTGTAAGTTTTCAGAGAGAGATTATTTTTTTAGAGATAGGTTTTATAAAAATTCTAATAACTTTAATAAAAATCAGAGATAATCACAGAGTGGTACCTCTTGATTGACCCACCTTCAAAAAACATTTTTGTTTGTTTGTTTTATGTGATAAAAAATAACAATTTAAAGTTGTGGTCTAAAGCATTAATATTTGCAAGCATTAACATCACCCATATAGTACAAGACTTAAATAGGCCATCTGGCTGCTATATTTAGTATGTAGGTAAGCCCTTGTAAATAATGACAGAAAGGATGATGCAAGAAAAAGGTTTTTTTAAGGCCATACACTAACTGAAGACGAACTGAATGTTGGATGCGTTGTGTGCATAGGTAACTGAACTATTAATGACACTTCTGTTGTTTCTCTTATGTGTTATGATACTCACAAGATGGTGACTTTCTGTTTTCTGTAGTGTTACCATGATAGTAGTTCCCCAAGTATCACACAGGACACAACAGATAACAGCCAAATGATTTCAGGATGAACAGAAAGACCAACCAAGTGGAATTAGAGGGGAAAGCAAATGCATGAAGTTATTTGTGTAACAAAGACCAGAAGCATCCTCTGTAGAGTGTAGGTACTAAACAAATACAGTTCAGTGTAGTTTTCAAGTAGGTAAGATACCATAATACAGACAAATGTCATGCAGAGTTCTCTGAAACTTTCTATCAGATCACTTTGCATTTGGTTTTTTTTTTTTTTTTAACAACTAGTTCATTCCTGTGTCTCCCATTAAAAAAAAAATACATAGAACTGAGTGCAGTACAATTTTCATGCAAATTCTGGTGATGGTATTTTACCTCCCATGGTTGTAAATTTTCCATGGACCTGCAAAATTCTTGCAATAAAAATGAGAATTTTTCATAAACAATTTCTTATGCGTATGTGTTACGTTTAAATATAAAAGTCAACAGCTAAGTAGTGATTTTGGAAATTCCATTTTTTGGCAAACTTATCTGAAAGTAAAGTTTTTTGATCACCTTTCTGGAACTTGCTCAAACAGGCACCAGAATGACCCACCAGTCGCCTTTTCGTGTCTCGACCTATCCAGAAATGCACTTAATGTGCACATGTTTTAATAATGATAACGATACTGACTTGTGACCCCAGACAACTGATAAGATGCTTAGTTTTCCTTAGCTGTATTTGGGTGATAATATTTACATGCCTCAGGAAAATAAGTAGGGCATGACTAGACAGTGTAAAATCTGTAGAAGTGCAGAGTGTGAAAATCAGTTAGTGGGACAGGGATGAATTATATCTGGGAGTTCCTTGTTTCTAGTTCTTGTACAGTCCACTAGAGCTGGCTGCCATGCAGAGAAGTGAGAATACACAGTAAGTTGTTCAGGTTTGATTTCACATGATTTATTGAGGAATTTTCAATGGTCTAAAACTTTTCATAAGGTTATTAATGGCTTGTGAAGAAAGTTGTAACCTCACAGAAAGGGAAATAAATTAAAAATGCCATGTGTATCTTAACAGATTTTGAGATGGCTTTGTGAGGTGAACATAAGGAAAGTAAACTTCTGAAACCAAAAATCAGAAAGTAAGTTTTTCCCTGGTAAGGATAATAAAATTGTCATGTAATTGTATTTTAATGCTGTAAAACCTAAGTCCTGATACCATGTGGAGAGGAATAAAAGACACTAAATTTGGAAGACAATTTTCCTGTGTAAGATGGCATACCTCTCAAATGCACTTTATTTAAAGACGTGTTTTTCTTTAACCAGATTTTTCCTATTTCATTCTCATTCCTGTCTGCCTGAGTACATGTTTGCCTCTGTCAACTTAAACCATTTCATTTTTAGTTTAGGTGGTTGCTAGACATTTTTTGAGCATTAGTTTTAGAAGAAGCCAGGCTAACAACTTATGTTGTAATCTTGGAGGTGATGTAAACCTCTGTTTTCCTGGGTTGGGGTGATGTTCTTTTTTGTTTTGGGATTCGTTGTTGTTGTTGTTGTTTTTTGTTTGGTTTTTGGTTGGTTTTGTTTTTGTTTTGGGATGTTTACTTGTGGTTTTTTTTCAACATTCATCATTCAGCTGCAGAGTAAAGATAGGAGGAAAATATATTTATATGGAAGGTAGGTGTTTGCTGTGAATGAAATACCTAAACATAATTTGTCTATTTTGAGG
This sequence comes from Todiramphus chloris collaris, assembly GCA_025345505.1. NCBI lineage: Eukaryota > Metazoa > Chordata > Aves > Coraciiformes > Alcedinidae > Todiramphus > Todiramphus chloris. Next base: position 44,610,343 of record JANVCC010000010.1, on the reverse strand, counting down.
GTCAAAACTGTCAATCTGATTAATCTGCTTTCTTTACTCTGCACGTCTATCTGTTCTTTCTATATATACCTGTTCTCTGAATTCTGAGTTACAAGTTTCCTATCATAATGGAAAATACAAGTGACTTTCTTGAAAAGCACAAGGTACTGATTTTGTCCTCCCTTTAATAATACAAAAGTAGCAAAGCTTAAAACAAATATGCAGAAGTATATCATTCTCATATTAGGTCAGAAAATCAAGTTTATAAAAATGCAACAATCTATTAGACCAAGTCTTCTTTTTGTCAGGTATAAACGTGTTTACCTTACTTCAACTTGTAAGGATGCATGACCTCAGTGGAATAATGTAGTTGAATGAAGACTACTAATTTTTAAGAGAGTCTGCCCTTGGATCTTGAACCTGCAATTTGCTCTGTGTTAATAGATGCCTTCATCTATGTGGAGCACTTTAGTTTGTCTTCCTCAACCTACTCCAAAAGGATTATTCTACACAGTGTAGCTTCCACTGTGAAAGCACTTTGAAACTACAAAATTTTTCAGAGCAACTATTGTGGCACTGTTTTGATGACATAAAGTATGCCTCATTTGTCATAGGAAGTTATCAGATTCTGCTCATTAATCAGAGTGGTTTAGTGATGTTTATAAATGTGGAATCATATGCTGATTTTCAACTGCTCTTTTTCTCTGCTGGCTTCATAATTGGTAAATTGATGTTCTGAACGGTTGTTTCACTTGGGTATTACCTGTTGACAGACTTCCTCTGTACTGATTGCTAAGGCAGTAAGTATATTTGTTTAACTTTATTGCCTGTATCTCTTGAGGCCACTTTTTTGTTAGTATTCTGTATTACCAAAAAGCTCTGTACAAATCCGGTTTTCTAACAAAAATTTAGCATTGGTATCAACTTTACTGCACTTTCCCAGACTTCTGGTTCTTTAACGTCTAGGTAGATAACTAATAATGTTTTCTTACCCATGAAGGCCACTGCAGGTGTCAGACAAATACCTGGGTTATTTTTGAAACGGCAGTTATGGAAGGTTATAGTACTTACTAACTCTTATACTGTTCATAGGATTCAGGTACATGGTAAAACACAAAAGTCAAGCTTCATCTTACTCAACTTGAGCCATTGAAAATTTTGGTATCTAGTCATCTAGGTAGTCTTTGTAGTTAATGGATACATCTAAACACTTCCAGAGGGCAATTCATTCAGCCTTAGACAGGCTTTCAGTATAGGATTAGTCACCCTTTTGGAGGTGCCTATCTTATGCCACTGATTACAGAGGAAAGCCAGAAAATTATCTTGGACTACACATCTACATTTTAAATAGCTTAAGGTAGATGACATGAGCTCCACCCCAATCACTTTCAAAGGGAAGGTCTTCATGGAGCATGCTCAGACTTCGTAAAGCACCTAATTAACTATCTTTTGAACCATTAATTTTAGAAATTAAAAAGGGAATAGTGAATGGAGAGGTGGATAATGTATGATTAAGGGAGAATGATCCTAATAGCATGGATGTCTTCCCTGCCACTGCCACAAAATTCCTATGTGATGTTGGGCAAGTCACATAAACCGCAGTTTACAGAAGTGGTTACTCACTGCATGTTCATCATTTGCTAATTCAGTGTCCTGTAGTCTGTTTTGCACAAGGGCTGAGCAAAGGAAGTTTATAGTTGTCCTGTTTTGGACACCTCTATAGGTAACAATTCAGTTAGCCAGAGTGGGAACTTAAATGAGTGGATAGCTTTGGCTTAAATTCTTTTGAGCTTTGGTTTGTGAAAGTGAGTTCTCTCCCTACAAAAGTATGTGGACATAAATTCAGTAATGTGTCAGCTTGTGAAACAATTGAATATCTGGTGATAAAATGCATATAGCGAAAGATTAAATGAAAAAATATATCTTCTGTAAAGGGTAACACTGTACATAAAAGAGAAGCTATAAAATGGACACATACTGAACAAATACAAGTAATAAGGGCTAAATTTATGAAGGAGACTTTGGTACCTAAATATCATGGTTGTCATCTAGGACAAGCTTTAAGAACTTCTGATGTTCACAAAATTATTATCAAATCTGAAGTAGACTGTCAGCACGCCCCAGCCACCTTTACTCCTATCATGTCTTAAACTGGTCCTGAAAAACTGCGCCTCCCTCACACCTACCAAAATAAAAGCTGTCTTTCAGCTTTTTTAGCCATGAAGTCCTATCTGATAGCCCTTCTCAGAGCATGTGCAACAACACACAAAGTGCAGCCAGACACCCCAGTGGACAAAACATCCCTGTGAGATGCCCATACTGGCATCCTCAAGATGTATTTGTCAGGAAAGTCCTGTCAAGTAAGTCTAAACTGAAATTGTCTCAGTATTTCCTGGCGAAGCTGTTCTGGTTTGTGCTGGCTCATATGAGTTACTGTAACCCAAGGAGAGACAAAGACTTGTGTTGAAGGTTTCAGTGGGGGAAGAGGATCAGGCTTTTGGTCGCTGCTCTAATAAATACTATATTTTTTGTGAAGTGAGAATCTGAATGCCATCTAACAGTACCTAAGTCTCACTGTTTTGTTCATGTTTTTGGATACTTTAAGTCATTTCCTGCTTAGTGTGCTGGTGTCAGCAAATCCTTTAGTGGAAGTTCACATGCCCAAGTAAGCAGTATGGAAAACTTTATACTGAAAATTTTTGAGTACTTGACTGCAACTTAAGCATCTTTCTTCTAAAGCATTTGTGCATGGTAGACATATATTCAGTATATAAATGCATATATGAGTTTGTATAGTATGTGATCATATAATGCATGCATATGGCACATAAGACATACTGTCACATATCTTATTATAGATTTAATCTATATAATATACAGCTAATGTGCAGTAAAATACATTACAACCTCCAAATCATCTTATATATAAATAATATGCAGAGTCACTTGTGTATATTGCATACACACGCATCTACATGCTGAAAAACTGAATGCATACAAAGGTTCTTTAAAAGTCAGAAGTAACAACCAGAACATGAACATGTCACAGAAGAATGCTAAACATGTATATTTTTCCAAACATCACAGACTTGTTTCGCATGACAGAAGTAAGAATGCCTTCATTCAGCTGTCACTGTGGTATCCATTCAGCTTATGAAGTGCCTTGTTAGAAGTAAACTGCCTTTTTATCCTCCCTGAGCCATGAAGTCATATGAATTGCTCATATGTTGAAAGGATCCCCGCTTGGAAAGACATTTTAATATGTGAAATAAAGAAACATTTGGTTAATTTGAATATTGACTCACTCTGACTTTCTGTGAACTAAAGACAACAAGTAGTTTGCAATACCCTTTTGCTGTCACAGCCCTCTTGGCGTAATCACTATCCTGCCATAGATGTGTCTCGCAAAACTAGCCTCATTATTTCTTGGGCCGGCCTTGATCTTTGGCCACAAATACCTGGCCTTTTTTGACTTCATCTGTGCACGCTTCAAGTCTTTGGCCCACACCTGCTCAAACTGTTCATAATAAATCTTTTACCAGGGGTTAATATCTTTTCAGCTGCACCAATTTTTCAAATTATTTCTTCCTAAACTGTTCAGTCACATTCAGGTGAGCTACCTTAGACAGTTTAACAAGTCCATTACCTTTATACTCTAATTCATCATAACTCATGTGGTTTGGATTCAGACATGAAGCTTAGCTTCAGTGGGAGAGTTGTGATGGACAACTGACATGGCTATGATCTTTTTCAGGAAGCCCCAGCTGGGAGCTTATTACCTGTACTCATTATCTCTGTTTTAGAACAGTTATGGGGCTTAAGTCATAGTAATTCAAATATTTTAGGATTCACATGGCTTTTTATCTGAATCATGTAATGCATAGTCAGCGTTTTTTGTCTTCTCACAGCTAAAAATGGTATATGCGTGCTACTGAACACCATTCTCTGTATCTCTCTTGCCTACACTTTTTTCCTTACATTAATCCAGTGAATTTCCCATTATTCTTGATCTTTATGATCCAGCATTAACCTTACTTCCAGACTGCAATTCCTCCCTTCTTTCCTTCCCTATCTCTATTTTTCAGCTGGCTAGAACTAGTTTTAGAAGCTCCTGTGCCCTCTTTAGCATATCCATTGCTAGGGAAGAGCACAGTTGGTAAGGTTAACAATTTATTTCATTTGTTCATTAGCTTTCTGAGAGAGGATGCAGTGATATTTCAGAGACCCTATCAGCCTGTGTCTGACTAACTACATATTGAAGCATTCATTGATAAGCAATTTAGAAAATTACTTGGAAGCATACACTGCATAGATCTCTCAGATTGTCAATGGACACTATAATGCTTCAGGTTTCTTTTTTTAAAATTTATGTCCACTCTTCTTGTTAGCTTAATTATGTATCTAGTACTCAATTTAGCTCTTTAGAGTGAAGATTTATGTGAGTTCACTTCATCATCTCATCTTTTTTTCCTTTCAGCTCTTCAAATACTATAAGTAATGGAACACATTTGCCACTGAATTATGTTTCAGAAAGTTTGAGGGAGAAATTGGAGGAAAAAAAAAAAAATATTGTAAATGAGGTCTTGAAAGAAGCCCTTTTGAGGTGACATCCTCAATATAATTTAATGAAAGCAAATGTAAAGGGGAAGATCATACAGTGTAATTTCAAGGTGGAGTTATTCACTCTCTTCAAAATCTACTGCAATAAATACAGAAGAAAATGAAAGAACATCCTGCTTTTATCAGTTCTGGAAAACTGTAAAGAGATGCTCAAACTAGTTTTTATGATATACAAGAAAACTATTTTGAAAAATCATTACATGTCAAAAAGAAAAGAAAGGCTGATGTTTGATGAGGTGCCTGTACAGATCTATAGGCTAGCTGTTGCACAAAGGGCAGTCCAAAACCTGCTGTCCAGGCTCCTGGCCACTCTGCCATTTCCTTTGCCCTGGTACAATTCTCACCTGACACCATACAGCCCAACCTGGGGAGCGCTACTCAAAAGTAAAAAACATGCCCACCCACCTCCCCCCCCCCCCCCCCCCCTCTTTTTTTTTTTTTTCTTTTTGCTTTCTAGTTTATCAGGCTAGAAACCCTTTGGTTAGACTAGCAGAGCTCGTACAAGTAAGGAGATAGGAATATCAGGTAGACATCAGATTGCCTAAACTATTTGCATATATTAAGTCATACAGTTGCTAACCTATAACACTGGATTTAAAAGTAAAAATAGTATTTAGGATATTCACTTTCCTAATGTAGTTGTCTTGTAAATATTTTTGTGTATTTTGGGGATGGGCCTGGACAGTGTTAGGATGTTTGAAAAGCAGAAGATAAAAATACTGATTCCTAAAGCGTTGCTTTTCAGAATCATGAAATACAGTTAGCCATCAGGAAAAGACTGTAAGGAAAAGAAGAGATGCTTTGCTGAGCCTAAGTCTAGCTTGAAAATTGTCAAAAAGAAACCAAGTCCATCTGTACTTTCTTTCCTTTCATTGTGAATGAGATTAGCATCTGCCTCACATGGTGCCACCAGGAGTACAGAAGACATACACTAAACTCTTTGAGCCATGTACTGTGTATAAGGGTTCGTAAAAAGGTAACCATCCCAGCTTGCTTTAGCACAGGGAGTATTGGAAAGGTGACATGAAATCGTATCAGTTCCTTGTTTGTACCTTGTTCCTTTATTCAGCTTACCTTATTATCACCGGTCTTCATATACTGTGCTTTGTTCATGTTTTGGCAATCCAGACCCAACCTCAGAAGGCTTTGTGTTTATTTCTTCACTGTGCAAGAATGTCAACAAATCCAGAGGAGGGAAATAATATATGTTTGCCTTTCAACAAAAGCTGAACTGAATTTGATGGAGCAACAATAACAACAAAAATCATGCTTCCAACCTTTGGAATTCCCCTCACTTCTTTGATCTCAAAAGCTCATAACCTATGAGGGTGCTTCTAAAAGGCAGTTATAAAAATTGTAATGGAGTTAGGTAAATCAAATTTCTATTAGCTGTAATAGCAGCTCTAACATTCAACTCCAACATCATTCAGAAGTCTGTGTTCTAAATGATCTATAAATGATTCTTCTTCCTCTGTATTATTGGAATCGATGAAATTTTAGACACATTCTGTACCTTATTAATAGGAGACCCATAAAGCTTGTATAGTGTAACCAGTGCTTAAAAATATATAGGCATATAAATAGAGGAACAACACAGAACTGTATTTTCACAACGTAACAAAATGCTTGTGGTAGATAAAAAGTAGCAGTGGCATTTTCATTTGCCAACTAGTGAGAACTACCTGCTTCCTAAAATCAAGATGTAGCATTTGCTATATTGATATTCCTAAACTTTGTGTGTTGCTTACTAATAGCAAGGAATTTGAAAATGCTCATCTTCCCAGTTGCCCCATCATGGTCTAAAGAATTACCTCCACTGAATATGTCAGTATTTGTTTTGGCTCTGGAGTTTTTCCTGGACCTTCCATTCCTGTATCACAGCTGCTTCCTCAGTAGCAGTTGCAGTATGCACATGGAAGCATGTTTTTCCCGGTAAAGCAAATTGTTAATGTTAGTGTTGCTGATCGTGGAAAATATTTTGGTGGACAGCTAGCTCTGTTCTTTTCTCAAACCTCCACTGTGTCAGGCCACCGCAAATATAGACCTGATATGATGAATGTGTTACCCGTCATGGCATTTTGTGTATACAGCACGCTTGCTGATGTTACTCTCTGCAGTTCCAAACATTTTTTTTTTTGCTAATATCCATTTACCAACCTTGTGACTTTGAATGTACAATGGAGAAATATGATTTGTCTGATGAGAAGGCAGATTTAGAGTGTAGATGTAATTTATGGAGAATGTGTACCCCTAGGGAGTGAGGACTAATTTCAGAGGTAAGACAGGAGAAAAGGACAGGGGCATATGCAGTCTTCATCTGAATGGAGACTGCAGCCTTTGCATTTGCCTGTAGGTTAAGTGATTGGGACTGTAAACATGGTAAAGGGCAGACCTAATAATTGAAGGGGAGGACATAGTAGCCTTTTAGTCACCTTTGCTGAAAACCTGCACTCAGACTTTGCAAATGAGGTTTTGCAAATGGAACAAATGACACAGACTTATGTCATTATTAAGTGGAGGAGGCAGGGGGGTGTTCAGGATAATCCATCATAACAATCACTCTTACGTAGTGATCAAGGTGTATAATTTCTCTTACAATCTTTCTTTCTTTCTTTCTTTCTTTCTTTCTTTCTTTCTTTCTTTCTTTCTTTCTTTCTTTC
>JANVCC010000010.1:44510733-44602984 GCA_025345505.1 Todiramphus chloris collaris | reverse complement strand
TCTTTCTCTCTTTCTCTCTTTCTTTCTCTCTTTCTCTCTTTCTTTCTCTCTTTCTCTCTTTCTCTCTTTCCCTATCCATCTATCCAGATGATAGCAATATTTCTGTCAATCCTTCCTGGTTCTTGTTGTCTGCTTTTATTTCTTTTATATCTGTTGTAAGGATTGTCAAGTTTTTTTGTTTTTTTTTTCCTTTCATTTTTTTCTTAAATATTGGTACCTGTTCAGGCATCTGTGTCCAAGCAGTGCAGTTACTAGATTGAGGCACATGATTTCCCATGGGATTTTTACTAAAGTCTGACATTTCAAGTCAGCAAGAACTCTTGTGTGAATGACATATTTGTAACAAAATAATTATCTTAGAGAATTATTTTTTTGAAAACTGCCATAGCTTTCATGTTATTTATTCTATCACAGAATAGTACTATCCCATTCCAATTCAAAATTATTTTAAGTGAAATTTGTCATAGAGCACTAATGTAGAGTAAAATGATTGGATGAACAGAAATTTCCAGTACAGATCATTGCAGAATTATAATGTATGCAGTTTTGTACAGTAGCTAACTGAGGTGATGGCGTTCCTCTGCAGAAGGGATTAAGGAATTTGTTTTAAAGTGCACAAATTATAATTGATATGGGACATAATTTTCAACAGCTGTTGCTAATTAAAATGTTTTTTAAAGGATTCCTGACAGTATGGGTATCTTGATGAGTTAAAAATTTATGCATTTAAAAAGGAATTACAAAATTAACATAACTTTATACCAGGAGAAGTGTGGTGTACATAGCTAATTAAAAATAGTTTTTGTTTAAATTGTTACCTTGTTTCAAATAGCTGAAATATTTCAATTAGAACATTCAAACTACTTTTGTATATGCGTATATTTGAAAAATGTCACATGGATATCTAGATGCCTAATTTTCTTCTCTTTCTAATAAATACCTATGCACATTTCTGTAAATGTGGAGGCTTTATCATGGAGCATCATTAAATGGCTACAGAAACAGATGGTAGAAATTCAGGTTATTTCTCTTGAAATAATTATGTTGGTTTTACAAATTCTGCGGTGTTCTTTCCAAGCCTTCCTGCAGTATTGGGACTACTCTCATTATCTATATTGAAGAGTTTGTTTATATTAAACTACTGGTCCTGCCTTGCCATGATAGTCTTTAGCTAGACATTACCCCGACTTTTGTGTGATGTATAAAGGAAGAACCAGGTTTCTGACACATCATGTATGGAATTCCTATTTCCTCTATTAATTTTTAAAGTTTTTTTAGGGATAGATGAAGAAGAATGGGAATGCAGTTAGTTAATGGTCTGTCTTGAATCCCTACAGCTTTGGAGTAATTCCAGATTTATTGGGTGGTGAGAAAGTAGATACTTCTTCATTGCTGCCCTTAGGAAACTCAGAAGCACGTAATCTACTTAGACAGGAGGCATACTGAGTACAAGATTTGGCCTTTATTGCTTTGTGAATGACTTTACAGAAGGTGACAGAAAGTTGAGAAAAAAGGTGGATTAAATTTGAATAAACTTAGTATGAACTTTTACTGTGATCCATTTGTGCCTGAAAGGTTGAAATACTTTTGACCTTAACTTTTATATGGGCTGTGTATTCTTTACACCTTTAATGTTTAAACTCACTGTCAAAAAATCTATTTGGACTGAATAAAATCACAGTTTCTTCCAAGCAAGGGCTGCAACACATGGTACTAAAAGCTTTACTTTTTTTGCAAATTTCACAGATAAAAATCTTTTTTGATTTTTTTTTTTTTTTTCCTTTAGAATGATCATCCACTGTCTCATATATGCTTTTATTGATATATATGTATGGTAACATACTGAGATTTTGAAAAATAAATAATATAAGGAATATTATTATTTCTAAATGGAAAGTTGTGACTGATAATTAGTCCTTATATACCCTGACATGTAAATATAACTTGTATCAGAAGCTCTCAAATGATGTGTCCTATTTGTAGCATGTGTCCTATGCTACAAATGAAAGTTGTTTGTGTTAAGTATGTATCGCTATAATATTGGCCTCTCCTTATTTCCAGCAAGTAAATATAATTAAAAGCCATCAGATTTCTCTGGTAAGTAGCTATGGTTTGGATATGAGACACAGAGAGAACAAGGTTATTTGCAAGTGCTTGAACAAGGCATATGTTCTGTGGGCCCTTGCACATGGGAAAAACATTTATGGGTACAGAACAAAGAGAAGACCATAGCACAAATACACACTTGCCAAAATCCACGTGGGCAGATTTATGTGCCCCAGCAGCAAGCTTAAAGACCATTCCTTTGAAAATATTAGACGATTAAATGCTTTTGTGGCAAGTGTCTCTTGTTTTCCCAGGATGTTTTATGCTGTTTTCAAATGAGAGCAAGTGGCTAAGCGTGCTTGGCTGGGAGATTGTTCCCCACTGTGCTGTGTGGCAGGTAGGAGATGAGGCACAGAATGTCTTGGTGAGCAACTGGGAACATACAGCTTGAGAAAGAAGGGAGAGCACGCTGAAAGTCACAGCCCTTCCTGGGTCTGCTCAAAAGTTCTGTGTTTCTTAGAGGACTCCAGGAAAGCACTGAGCTGGCAGACACTCATGCTTTAGCAAGGACTTCACTGCAAGGATGCAGTAGGCAGCTGGAGGGGTGTCCCTTAAAGCTTTTTTTTCTTCTGTCTGTTAGCTGCTTTTGGTTTCTTCATTTAAGAGGTGAATTGTTGTGGTTGATATCTTGTCATAATGTCATAATGTGTGTTTCTTAGAAGTTTCAGTTTAGTATTAGAGCTTTACCCGTCATTCAGAAGCAGCAAGTTAATAAGCAAAGTAGTGGCAGCAGCCACCTCTGCACTCCAGTAATAAGGTGCCATGGCCTGCAGTGTCCTAACTGCCAACAATGTCTGACACAGTAGTAATCTGAATTGCTGCATCTTAGACTGTATGTTCACCTATTGAGAGGATTTATGCTGTCAATAGGAGGCTGTTATTATTTGTTCTGTTGCTTTTTTTTGCATTGCAAATGATACTTGTGGATTTTTGGGTCTTCTGCATACTGAAATGTATTTAGACAAGCACAGTATCAAAAAAAAGAAATAGATGAAGAACTCAAAATGATTAATTTTCTACACTAAAATGGACTAAATTAGTCATGTCATCTGCTAACATACTACTAGAAACAATCCTTCTGACATAAAGAATAATTAATCACAGATTATGTTCTACTTGCAGATATAGTGATGAAAGAAAAAAGGTGACATTACTACAGTAAGAAGTACAGGGATATTCCAACCCACAAACATTTGTAGTGTCTAATAGGCACAACTTTATGACATCTGAGTAACAGTAATTAAGTTATGCATTAGTAAAAACTCTTCCATCTCTGAAAATTAAGATTATACAATGGAATTTCCACAACAAATTGGTGAAAAAATGACTAAGCTATTTCACACAATTAGCTCCAGCATGAACTCTTTGATGGCAAATTTATAAATTATTAACTGTTGTATACAATTTCAAGCAAAGAATTATTGTATTGCTTTGCATGACATGTATTTTCATCTGCAGAATATTTTTTCTGTATAAATTATTTCAGTGATTGGCAGGAGACAACTAATAACATTTTTGGTCATAAACATAATCTTAAGATTTGAATGCCTTTCCTTACAAAAAAACTTACAGTTGGTTGCTCATGTTTATAAGTAAACATGAGAAAAAAATCAGTAAAGCTTTAAACTAGCAAGAGGTTCACAAAAATGTTCTGGCTGTGAAATTTCTAGGAATTACATAGGAATTTTTTTAGTTACTCTGATTTTTCCTTAGGGAGTGTACATCAAGAAATATGATAATGTGAAGAAATTAGTTCCATTTTATTTTTCTGTGAAAGTCTACACAGAATTTATTACAATGAAGGGAGAGAAAAGTTTTATCTGTTTGTTTGGGTTTTTTTCTGCAACAAAGACAGTCTTTTAGCAGCAACACTATTTCAGAAACACTATATTAATCTGCTAACAATATGATATGTAAGTGATCTTGTCCAAACAAAATGCTTGCTGAAATTAGTAAGGAAAGATGAGCATTTTGTAGACATGAATGTGCAGTTCTAAAAAGTAGGGAAATATCTTTATTTGATTTGATTTTATTTATAGTTTTAAAACTATGTGTTGCATATTTAAGAAGAATATTAAAACTTTCAGGAAAGGCAATAATTGTGTGTTTGATTTGTATGTCTTTGTATCAGACTCTCCTTAAAGTTAGTGAATATCAGAAGTTCCACTTTCAGCACTTAAGCCATCTCATATTTTGACTTGAAGCAACATAAATACATGTTTTTATTTTGTCTGTACATTGATGGAATGTATTACCTTTCTTCCCCTTGGCCTGAATTATAAATGAAGTATATATCTGAGGTGCAATAATCAGCTTGTGCTGACACAATCAAGATATTGTGTGTGGTCTGTAACAAGACTGGAATGTTTTTTTGGGTTATTGTAAAGAGAAACTAAGAGCAGAAGGCATGAAACTAGCAAGCAAAACAAACAAAAATATACTTTTGACCATTCTTAAGCTTAAATTACAATCTGTTCCTGAGCAACACGTGACTGTAAAAAAAAGATAGATTTGCATGTTGTTATCATCAAGGCTTTATGACTGTAGATGGATAAGTAGAACATTTCAGTGATCAATTCAAAGAGAAATCAAGCCAGAACTGAAAGTTTTAGAGCCTTTTTACAGCAATAGCAATAAAGTTTTGAAAAAAAATTGTTTCCTAGCTAGTTTTGAAGAAGTTGCTATTGAAACCATTTTTCAGGAAAGCCAAACATTTAAACTAGAAAAACAATTTTGTTATTACAGATTCATTAATTGATAGTTTATAAAAAATTATAGAACTTTTGCCTACTGTACAAAACTGCGGAATGCAAAGGCCAAGGAACCAGTAAATACAAGAAGCTTACCTCTTCATTAAAATGATTGTTTAAAAGTAGATCTTATTGATGAATATTGCCATGTTTTGTGTTGCATCTCAGAAAAAAAGAGAATCATTGACAATGACCAACATTTATTCGAGATGAAGTGTTAGAAACTGCATTACATCTTTCTTAGTCTTAAAATGATGTAACGGATTTCCTTATAAATGATAGTAATAAATTGAGCAGTAAATGGAATAACATTTAAACTATGCTATGAAGTCATAATCTGTAGGTCCCATGTTTAATTATCTTTATTAAATCTGCTGTCTGAACCATGGATGTTACATTTCTCTCAGGCAGCAAACCAGAACCTGACTGGGTTGCTCTCACCTGTATTTAGCTATTTGAAAATGTGCTATTTACTTGAAGGTGGCCATATAGGTCTTTTGTAATTAACGAAAGAGAGAAGTAGCTCCATTTGAGGATTAACTTCAATAATCATAGATGGTTTAGACTTAACTTTCAGATGCCGAAGTGAAATGTATTCCACTTTGTATATGCAGAATCTGCTCTCTGATTTCTATGAGGAAAGCACAACTTAATGAAAGATATTTCCTAGTATTACCATCTTCTTGCATCCTGAAAGCAAGTCTTTAATAATTACTATGCTGTGACTGACATACTGAAACTTCATTTTTGTTTGGCACTAGCTGAATTAACTGATTAAAGAATTATAAAATAATTTTACTTAAAAGGTCCATGACACGCCACATCAATTTACTATTTATTAGTGGAAAATAATAGAGAACACTTTTGATTTTTTTTAAGATATTAGAATTTCATGGCAATTTAAGATTATAAATGACTGGCTAATTCTTTTTGATTAAAAAGAAGGATCAAAAATTTAGTGAGGCTACTGAATAAACATAAGGATAATACACGCTGCCACAAACACTTGGAAAAAATAATGAAAGAATTTGCATTGTGTAGTTCTGTTTTGATACAATAATTACAATGATGTTTAGAATTCTTTTTTCTTCCCTCCTTTTTTTCTGTAAAAGGTGACAATATAATTACAAGGTGTATGTTGCATACACTGTACATGCATACATATATTTATGAGTATATATTTTCATGTATAAGTGACTTGAGTTTGTTGTGTATCTATGCATTCATATACATTATCCATTTGTGCAGTGCTACTACTATTATGGACTTCAGTATGTTAAATATGATATAAGCAAAGTAAAGAGGAATCCTTTCCAAAAAGTCTCAGTGTGAAGTCTGGGTAGGCAGGTGCATTGTAACTGGAAAAAATAAAGGCAGGTGATAAACAGCTAAAAAATTATTTGGAACAGTAATTTAAAATGTTATTTTATATCCATATTGTTTGCAGACATCCTGTAGAGATTGGTTTACAATAAACAATGTATTTCCATCAGAAACTTGCTCAATTCCTACTGAAGTCTTTGGGAAGTCTGTGTAAAAAATTGATATAGCAAAAGTATTTATCAGTATACTACTAATGTGGAGTATCTAGGGGGGGTTCAAATTTACCTGAAGATTTACTACTATCACGGAGTGAAATTGTCTTCATAGGAAAGTTTAAAGGAGACAGTAGGAAAAGAAGCAGTAAGCTTGTGCTTAACTCACAAAATCTGTTATGCAGTATAAATATTGACGAGGAGAAAATACGTCAATCAACCAAAAAAGAGAATGAGAAGAAAAATAGGAAGAGTTTCAGTGTGCAAACAAATTGCATAAGAGTCTCAGAAGAATGGTAAAAGACAAAGGTAGCACTCATTCCCTGAAATGTATTTATTGATTACAAAAATCCCCACAGAAAAACAGAAAGACTTTTATGTCTTTTTTTTTTCCTGTCAGTACTTTTATAAATTGGAATTCTGTTACTCATATTTCTAGGTTAATTATTTATGTATCAGTAGTGAACATGGTTTGAGACACTGTATTTTTGGTATTTCATTTTGTATAATTTTATGCTGAACATAGAATGTAATTGTGTAGTTTATCTGTTGCTTTTTTTTTTCTTTCTATATCTGTAGTGTAAAACAAAGAATGAGTTATTTTACAGTCACAACTGAGTTGCTACAATTGCCTATTTATATAAGTTCCATTTAGCTGCCAATCTGTCAACAGACAAAAAATATTTCAATAGCATCCTGTTTTCTGTAAGACTAAAATCACTTACAGATAGAAACTTTTTAGCATGTGGCAGTAATGCCATTTAATCTGGTATCACCTTTCATTCCCTTCCTTCCCATTTAAACTTGAGTGTTTCTGTTTCTCGGTACCACTTTGCTATTTTCTGTCTGTGACATGTGGTTTGCTATTTTGAGTAGTCTGTGAAAAGATTATTAATCTTCTCAACACCAGTTTTTAAAAATAATAAAAAGATAAAAAATAATTTCTGTAAAATACTGGTCGGTAAGAGAGAGTTACTGAAATGGGAAAATGATGTCATTACTCAGAGTAATCTACTAAAACATAGATTTTACAGAAGAATATTCCAAGACCTGGAGCAATGTAGTTGGACAGAGCTCGCCTATGTGGTGAGACTAATAAACTAACTCGTGTAGATTTTATTAGTATTCATTTGCAGTCTCCTGTCTTTTGAGGATTACTGTCTCTTGATCAGAGTGGCACCTAGAGCTGAGTCAATCATAGTTCAATTTGCTGGATTGCAGTGTGTCTGCATATTGTGTAATAATTCAGAAAAAGAAACAAGTTGGATTACTTCCATAATCATAGAGTATAACCCTAATTAAGCCAAGTAAAACTCCATTTCTACTATATCTAGACTAGAAAAGTACTGCAAATAAATAGTCCCAGATAGAAACAAATGTTATATTGAGCCATTTGAGTATTGTCTGAATTGTCATTTTCATTTTCAAGCTGTATCTGTCAGACTGGGTGAAATCTCATTCACTCAAATGAATTGAAATTGATGCCAGAAGATCCAAAGATTTTTCCTCGGGGTATTTATTGTTTTATCATTTTAGGCAAGAAGCCACATTGCTAGGTCTGAGCAAGCTGCAAATGATGCATATGAAGGCTGGAGGACAAGAATAGCCTGGACAGGTTCCACAAGGCCATTCTGTCAATTGAGGCCCATTGGCAGTCCAAGGCTACTCAGATGACAAACTTAAGAGTTAATTGTAAAGAACTTCTGCATTTGGTCATCTGAATTGTACTCTGTTCTCCAACAACTGTATTGATTAGATAGCTGCAGTAGCCATTGTGTGATCTTAGATACCTGAAGTTAGGTATCTTGATGGATAAGGAGGTAGCAGCTATTAATGTCACGTTAAAAGCACATACACTAAAATCCATAAATAATTATTTTTTTAATATTTTTTTTTACATTTTCTGGCATTTCTATATCATTGCAAAGTTTACAAAATACAGACCTATAAATGTATTTACTCACAGTTAGTATTCTCTCAGAAGTCACTGGAATTGAAGTTATTTAGTACTTCAGGAAAAGTAACAAATTTTTTGAGACTTGTTAGTGAAACATCACAGTGGAAAACAATGTTGCTTATGCTTGTGGTGTTCCAGGTGTGGCAAAAGAGCTATATATTTCTGCTGTCATCCATTTCTTTAAATTTAGATGATGTTTCATATTTTCTCAGTCCATCTTTGTTCAGTGCATATTTAGAGGCATGATTCTTCCCTTCAGAAGCCTCGATGGTAATAAGAGCAGGCAAATGTGTGCACAGTGGCTATGTGATGAGAACAGATATGCATATCTGAAAGTTACGTTATCCTAGGACAGTCTGGAAATGTGATGCAAATTGACAAACTTTATGACTTGTCATTAGTACACACGTATTATGTGTACAAAACCTAAACTTGATAGAAGACATTTTATGTGAGATTCTCATTCAGCTGAACTAGAGATAATACTAAAGCAATAGCTGAAATGGATGTGCTTTTCTGTTACTTAATCCAAAGATATTTCTTCATGTAATTTAAACAAGTATATGTAATATAAACAAGTACAAGTCTTGTAGAATAATAAGGGAATTCTTCAAGGCAGTAGTTGTATCAGAATTATGCTTATTATTCATATAGTCTATGCCGTTGATGTGTAATTTATATTCGGTCTCTTCTTGTTTTCCAGGTCTCCCAACAAGGACATGGCTTCAAATGAAAGAGAGATTGTGGTTTGGGTTTGCCAGGAAGAGAAGATTGTATGTGGCCTGACAAAGCGCACAACTTGCACGGAAGTGATTCAAGCACTGCTTGAGGAACATCAGGCAACATTTGGAGACAAAAAGGTCCTTTTTGGAAAACCTAGTGATTACTGCATTGTAGAAAAATGGAGAGGCTCAGAGCGAGTACTTCCTCCCTTGACAAAGATTCTGAGACTTTGGAAGGCCTGGGGAGAAGAGCAGTCTAATTTGCATTTTGTGTTGGTAAAGTCAGATGCTTTCCTCTCATTTCCATTGTGGAAGACAGCTGAAGCTAAGGTAGTACAAAATGTAGAAAAACAGTGGGAGCTCAGTCCAGCAAATTACATGAAGATGTTGCCAATAGACAAGCAAAAGAAAATTGTGAGGAAGACTTTCCGGAAACTGGCCAAGCTTAAACAGGACAGTGTTCAGCAAGAGAGAGATAATATGGAGACACTGATTCATCTGATCATTTCTCAAGATCATACTATTCATCAACAAGTCCTTAGAATGAAGGAACTAGATATGGAAATCGAAAAATGTGAAGCAAAATTCCATCTAGATCGTGTGGCCAATGATGGAGAAAATTATGTGCAGGACTCCTATTTAATGATCAATCCAAGTGAGGCTGAACAGCAAGGGAGTAGGCCTGATGATCAAAATGGTATGCATGACTATTTGAGCAAAAGTGAGGGAATTTTGCAGGTTGAAGAGAGACTGAAACATCACAAACAATTAATAGAAAAGCTGTGTGCCGAAATTGAAAGAGAGGTACATGGTATATGCACAGAAAGAAATGGAGATGATGTTCGCACAGAAGGAGCTGCTAATGCTGAAGTGGAAAACACAAATTTGGAAAGCGTAAAATACGAACTGGAAAAAAGTATGAAAGATGGTCTGAGAATCAACTCATACCTGAGCTGCATTCAGAAAGAACTTACATACAGGGACTCACTGCTTCAAAAGAAGGAAAAAGAATATGAACTTCTTACAGAAGAATTTAATTTACTACATGTTAAAGACAACACTGAAAGTAGGCTTCCATCAAATGAAGAGTCATCCAAGGGCAGTGATATCTCCAGTAACAGCACTGCTGTTCCTGACTTTGTTCATAGGGTGACTAATCTGGACATAAATGATACAGACTCTGACACTGGAATTAGCTCTACACACAGTCAGGACTCTGAAATAACTTCAGGGGACATGGTACTGTTGTCAACATAGTTGAAAACAATCACACAATTATGAAAAGTCATATTTTGGAGGATATTTATAAGAATTAGTAAACCTTGTTGTCTTGAGAGTTCAGCCCTTCAAGTTGTTAAAACTGTGGCACCTCTTTAGCAAAGTAAACAGTGTCTATTTATGTGCTTAATAGTATACGTGTGCTTAAATGCATTGGCAGTCTCATGGGTTACCTGCTAATTGGTGTAAGGTTGTTGGCTTTGCTAAATCAGGACAGACTGTTTAAACCTTGTAATATTGATACTCATTGAAACAGGAGCATTCTGACTGGCTTGGACCAAAAGTCTGGAGATCTTATATCCCCTAATCCTTGGGTCCACTTCTGCATCTCTCTAACTATTTAGGAATGTGAATTAGAGATTAGACCAAAGTAGACAGAGAGCTTGATTTTCCGCTCTGTTACATTAGCTTTATTCAGCTGGAGTTTCCCTGCCATGAAGCTGCTGTAAAAGAATATATAATCAAGCATATAATATGTTAAAAAATAGTGTTTATGGTATTTTAGGGAAAAAAAAAAAAAAAAAGCAATTGCATTTATATTGTATATTTAGTTTTGAGTTATCAGGATGATATTTTCAAAAACACCTAAATTCCATTTTAAAAATTATCACACACAGATAGGTTTTTAATTTCCATTCTCTTTCAGCAGTGTTCAACTGCTTCTAAGATCCTTAAAACCCCTACTTACTTGCTGTTACCCTGCAGTTGCTCCAGTGATGCTTAAATCCACATAGTTCCTGCCAGCAGGCATGTCAGAACTTCTTAGGTCCTGCTTGTGTGAGATGCTTAAATCCCAAGCTCACACCTAACCCCAAGGGTGTTTTCAGGCAGCCTTTCTCCTGCCTATCTCACTACTCACATCCAATGTCTTAGACCTCCTCAGATCATGACTACCAAATAGAGCATAACAGAAGGGACATGCAGAAACCAGACATTTTTGGCTCTGACTAGACACTGTTTCCCAGTAGCCAGGTAGTTACCATTTTCACATAGCAGGTAGGATGTCAAGTCCTGTCTCATGCTGGAGTAGAAATATGGAACTGTAAATCCTACTCACTTGGAGAGGACTTTAGAATACAGCTAAGGTGATCCATTTTATATAGCTAATTAAATATTGGGCTCCAGGAAAAAAAACAAATGCAGATCATGAAAATTTTACAACTATGTGGTTAACTTGAATTATTTAATTTTATTAGGTAGCAGTTGATCTAGAATCCTTCTCCAGCACATTGCTGTGAAACCAAAGTGAAGATGCGTAACTGAGATGTTCTCCTCAGTTACTGAACAAGATTTCTGACTCTGAGATAGAGACTCTGCTTACAAAGAGTACATGACTAATTTCTGGATTGCCGTGTTTATATTTTCCAGATAAATCTGTTTAACACTTTTGAGTAAATAAATTGAATGGAGAAATAGTGACAGTGTTTCTAAACAAAGTTTAGCTGCAGCAAAATTCAAACAGATCCTGGAATTAAAAGACTACAAAGTGGATGAACAGACAGTACCTAGAAGGTATAAATGTAAAATACTTTCACATATACTGCTTTCCCTTTATGTATTTTTCTTCTTTTAAATGTCTGTCACCCATCTGTTTTCTAAAATGACAGAAGTGCTAAGACTTCTGGTTAGCACATATTTGATGCAGAAAAAAATCATCCCTTTTCTAAAAAGGCAATTTTTGTGGGTTTTTTTAAAACTTTTTCAAATCCTGCATACTACAAATAGTTTGTTCCAGGAAAGTGCACTAGGTGCTTTAATATATTTTGTGGGTTTTTTTTTTCATACAATGTTATTTGAATACTTCCATAATAATATGTCATATTTAGACGCATCAGCTCCTGATGGAAACACAAGTATGTATCAAATATATTATCTTTGTAATAATTTATTAACGCAACTCAGCATCGTTTGAACTCTGGTATCACTCTGACAAGTAGTAAGTACAGAGCTCTGAATGTTGAGAGTAGGCTAATGTATTCTAGGAGTTCTTGTGAATTTAGCTAACAGTTATTTCTAATGAGTCATTTTTTTATAGAAATACTTAGGTGTTAAAAAATTCAGACAGAATAATATTCACAGCTGTGCAGGCTAGTACAAGACCCATGGGGGAACTGATTTCCACTCAAACTCTAATGGATTTCTTTCACTCATAGGAACTTATATTGGTTATCAGAACCGATCTTTATCCACACTATGTGGCTGATTGTACATCCCCTGCAACGTGTAGATATTCAGAGTATTACTCTGTTTTTAAGAAGAAAATAGGAAATAGATTGGGAGAGAGTATTTCTTAAAAAATAAAATAATATTAAAAAATCCAGTGTTTTGGAGTTTATATTTGTAGTTTTGAATACTTTGATATCTCAAACAAAATTGTTTCTTTCAGAATTTAGATGAATGTACAAGATGATTAAAGACGTGTGCTCTTTGCTGTTTATCTGCCTCTACACTTCTCATATTGTTGTTTAACCTGGTTTTAGAATGATAAAGTATACTGTGTGAACCTTTATGCTCCTTACAGAGCTATTCTTCCTTTCTCTCAACTGTCTATGATTTTATTATTATTTTTTTAATTCCCATAAGGAAATGCACATGTAAACACTTTGGCTCATTTCCTGTAATACTCTTTAATCCAGTTCCCTTTCCATCTTCACATTTTTCGTTTATTTTACAAAATTTCCCACGTTCTGTGTTTACACTTACTGACAAAGAGGAAGATAAAGAAATCTCCTGCATGAGAGCGGAGAAAAATCGTACCCAGGGAGAGGAAATACAAAATGTCAAAGTGAAATGAAGAGAATTTGGTCCATTCACTCATCTGTGCAAGGAGTTTTTGATAGAAAGAGTTTTTCTTCAGAGTGAGAGAAATACTGTGGTGAGCAGGTGCCAGACTCAGCCTGTATCGTATCTGCTTTGGGGTGGGATAGGTTAGTCTCCTATAGGGATCTAAGCAGAGATCTTCAGTGACTGGAGCAACTCTTGCCCATGTTATCCTGGGAAAACAGTAGTGAAACAAATGAACTTGCCTAATTCAAAGTTCTTTGGATCATACATACTGAAATAGTTTCACATTTATGTTTACAAACAAAATAAATCCAGCAACTGCCAGGGAACACAGTATATACCCCAATCTCATGTTTCTGCCTGACTTTATTATGTACTTTTACAAATTTGATGAAAGTAGATGAGTCAATTTAATTACCTGCCTCAGTTCCTTGATGACTCTTTCAAATATAAAACATAATTGTAATTTGGCTATATATAAGTTTACAGTATTTACCATCCATTTATGTTCTTAAAAATTACAATGTAATTACAGAATTATTACCTTTTTTTTTCTTTTTCTTTTTCCACTTGCAAAACTGAGCAATACCCAAGAACTTTTATCACTTCAAACTTATAGTTTATATATTTGTCTTCAGATTGTGCACTTTGGGATTGTTCTACTGGCTGTCTTGTGCTCCATCCATCTATACATATTGCTAATACATGGTATTTGATTATGTGATACTGACAGTTTGAAATTCACACAGATGAGAGCTTCAACCTGCAGCTTTAGGTTGCTAAGTTTAGTGGGCTTTACATTTCTCTACATGCCCAGAATCATCATTTGTTAGTTTCTGCATATTTCCAACTGTGTAATGACATAAATAGATGTAATGTAGCAATCTTTATTACAAAACCATATATAATTTCTATTTCTGATTGCCTATTTGTGTTCATCACTTTGGATGAAGAATTAGATCCATGCACCTAATTTAGTAAAGTACTGATATATCTAACAATTAACCAAATAGTAATTTGAGTGATTTTATGTGTGATTTTATTGGGTTTGTGTGGCAAGGTTTTGGTAGCGGGGGGGTTACAGGTGTGGCTCTGTGAGAAACAACCAGAAGCTTCCCCTATGTCTAGCAAAGCCAATGATAGATGGATAGACCTGTCCCTGGCGAAGGCCAAGCCCATCAGTGACAGTGGTAGTGCCTCTGTGGTAACATGTTTAAGAAGAGGGGGGAGGGGAACGCCCTGTACAACAGCAATTGAAACCAGAGAGAGGAGTGAGAATACGTGAAACAACTCTGCAGACACCAAAGTCAGTGAAGAAGGAGAGGGAGGAGGTGCTTCAGCTGCCAGAGCAGAGATTCCTCTGCAGCCCATGGTGAAGACCATGGTGAGGCAAGTTGTCCCTCTGCAGCCCATGGAAGTCCATGGGCTAGTAGCACAGATCCACCTGCATCCTATGAAGGACCTCACAACACTGCAGGGGGGTGCCTAAAGGAGGCTGTGACCCTGTGTGGGAAGCCCTTGCTGGAGCAGAATCCTCGCAGGACCTGTGGACCCATGAAGAAAGGACCCTGTACTGGAGCAGAGTTGCTGACAGGATTGTGACCTCATGGGGGACCCGCACTTGAGCAGTCTGTTCCTGAAGGACTTCACCCTGTGGAAGGAACCTCACTCTGAAGCAGGGGACAAGGGTGAGGAGTCCTCTTCCTTGAGGAGGAAGGAGAAGCAGAGACAACATATGGTGAACTGACCACAACCTCCATTCCCCATTCCCCTGTACTACTCACAGGCAGGAGGCAGAGAAAAATGGAAATGAAGTTGAGCATGGGAAGCAGGGAGGGCTGGAGGAAAAGTGTTTCAAGATTTGGTTTTATTTCTCATTACCTTACTCTGAATTGATTTGTAATACATGAAGCTAATTTCCCCAAGTTAAGTCTGTTTTGCCTGTAATGGTAATTGGTGAGTGATCTCTCTCCTTGCCCTTACTTTGATCCATGAGCTTTTCTTTATATTTTCTCCCCCCTGTCCATCTGAGTAGGAGGAGTGATAGAGTAGCTTTGGTGTGCACCTGGTGTCCAGCCAGGGTCAACCCACCACAGTGATGCATATTGTATTTTCTCTAATATGCGATCGTTCCTTGATAAGTTTTAGTATACTTGTGACTGTTTGTTCTATTAAAAAAGAAATCAGCAATTATGATTTTCCATTTTTGTCTTATTAAACACTGCTTTTGTAATAAAATATCTTTGGTAATGATAACGACTTTCATTAAGAGTGCAAATGGAACGTGCACTTAAGAACAGAAGTCTTTAATCCAAAGGGCTTTTTTCTAAACCTACCTTAGATCATCTCTTCCTGTCTCACCAGTTTAGTTAGCTTGAACATGAACAACTGTTTTCTTCCAACAATAGCATGCTTATAATGGTTGCACACATAATATTTGTCTTTTCCTGGAGCTGTGGTGTTTATCCTTCTGAGTATTTTACCGCAGCATTAAAAAGACTTGGCATTTTATAACTTCTGAAAATAAATTGCTTCTTGCTGTATTTCTCAGGGGTCCTTCTGACAATGTAAATATACTTAAAATATGACTACATTCCAGTGTCCATAATATAATATATTTTTCCATGTTAATTTTTCCCTCACATATATTTAAATCAGCATAGAGGGTTTTGAATATTATATTGCCTTTGTGAAAAGTGTTTTATAAAATGTTATGGTCTCATTCCAAAGTTTGATGTTGTTTTTGTTTTGTTTTTTTTTTTTAACAAGCAATTCAGAATATATTATACCATGTCAAAATCTCATAGTCCTTTCTCAAACAAAACTGACCATGACTGAAATTATTATCTTTCAAAGAGAGTACTACTGGTATATAGCATACAGATATCAAGATTTTCTTTATAATGCTTATCAGATTATAATATTTAGTTAATACACCTTACGTCATACACAGCTTTTCAGACAGATGATTACACACTGATTTTCTGGTATCAAATTTGTGGCTGCCTTGCATCTCCGACAGATCAAGTCCAACTGGAGTCCATTCACTAATTTCATTGGGAGCTGTTCAAAATCTTTAACAAAACTTCAGGTTTAATTCAGGAAACATTCCCAATTAAGAACCTAGAGTTTCTGACTAGAATTCATACTACTTTTCTACCTTATTCATCGGGAATTTGAGGGGGTTTGCATCAATGATTAATTAAAAAATAAGTATCAATTTTCAGAAATATTTGCAGTAAGAACTGTTGACTGTGCTAGTTTTGTCAACTGAATCCCACATAAAGGTGGGAAAATGTAGTCTTTGTGCAGGTAAACACAGGTTTTTTGCTTGGGCAATGACTATATGCGTATTTTGCTTGACTGGCCTGTTGGTTATCAATTCACCTGAATATTTGAAAACTTAACTTGTGAAATTCAATCTGTTCACTGACATCCATTTTTCAGGAAAGAATATTTATTTCTGTGAAGAGAGAAATCATTTTGTGAAGAACAATGCAGGGATCCCCTTGCTTAGGATCCAGTTAAAGTGAAAAGCCCAGCTGGTACAAAATGTTCACTGTCACCTGGAAGTTCAATTTAATCCTACTGAGTATTCAGATTGGATAGGTATATAATATTAACTATGGAGAAAATCATGCAGTTACTTGCTGTGATAAAAATGTGTGTTGTTCCACTATGCAAAACATTAGAGGAGTATACAAGATGCAAAAGTACCTGAGCACTTTACCAGTCCATTCCTGAGAATGCTACATGCCAGCAACTCTGTTAGAGATTTCAGGGGGGAGGATAGATTTATTGGCGTGAGGAAGTAGCTCTTCATTTCTTTCTATCTGGCTTCAGAGTTTTTGCTAGACATAGAGAGGGACTTTCTGATTTAGAGAGATTTTGTAATTCGTGGCCTAGAAGTAGCATGGACTCCTTTTGTATTAGACTGTAGTGACAGAAAATATACAGTGTTCATGGTAATTTTAATTCTTTTTCAGGTTGTCAACTATTTCATCTTGACTGCATGAATGTAAAGGTTATTTGACCATTGTCCCCATTTCTCATTTGAGTCATCTTCATACTTTACCTAAATAATTGCCAGTCTTGTGTATTTTTTCAACTCCATGCAACTTCCCTCATGTTCGTATCTGCACTTTTTTGAGTTACTCACTGGTTCGATCAGATTTTATTCAGAATTTTTTCAAACATCAAATATCGTGCTTTTTTATTTTATGTTCATTCCTATTTGGTTCAGCTCAGCTGTATTTCAAGTTTTTTATTTCTGAGTGCATGTATTTGTTTCAAAATACAGATTAAGTAGCTACTGCCTCATAATTTACTTTGCTTAAATATTCATAAAACAGATATACATACATCCTTAAAGAAAAGGGTTACTGCTTAAATCTCAGTTCACCAAGTTGATTAGCCTCTTAATAGTTTGTGTATAGTAAATTGCCCTCACTTTTCCTCTTCACATACTAAAAAAAAATTTACAGTGGATCAGAAGGTACTTTTACATAACACAGGAATGTCTTGATTAAAATATCTCCTACATTATTTATAATTGCCCTGAATTCTGACAGCAGAGGAGATACACACACAAAAAAAAAATCTGATCTGTTTTTTCTTTTCTGGTATTTTTATGTCAAACAGGGCCAAGTCAATCATAAACCCAGAAGACTGTATTGCACAGTCACACATTTCTGGAATAATAGATTAGCAATACACAGATTAGCTAATGTTCACTAAACTGTTCTGATATGCTTAAAGGTGAAAGCTTGGAATAGCTGTTATGAAACTCTTACTGATGATGACCCCAAGTGGCATAGTCTTCCTCTTAACATTTACCATATTCAGGATTGCTTATTTTTGCCATCTGGATGATTATTTTGCTATGCAAACAATTTTGTTCTGTAAATTTGAAACCTCCCTTTCTTTGGGAAGGGCTTTGTGTTAACAAGCAGATCTTCAGTTGTTTTTCATTTCTCTTTTTTGCAGAAGTGGAGTGATATATACAAATTTTAGCTCAAGTGCTTAAAAAAATATAAAATTGTACTATTCCTTTCTGTACAGGTTAGTCACTTGCATACTATTGCTGCTTTCAATGTTCTTTTCCAAGACATATTTCATATATTTGGTTTCTATGTCTAAAATTACAGGCTGAAAGTGTTTGTAGTTAAGTCAATATTTGAGCTATGCAACATAGGCATTTAGAAAAAGGCCAGGTCCTGTACTTGTGTAACTCTTTCATTGCTGTAAAATTCCATGAGATTCAGGAAAGAGAAATTGTTTATATATGACTACAGAGTAGAAGCAGAACCATCTCACAGCATCTGCTATAACACAAGTGTTCTACCACTGCATCTTGGTGAAGATAAGAAGAGAATGCTTTATGAACTGTAATTTCCTGTTAAGCTAATTTCTTTAATTTTGTGATTGTAAGACTCTACTTCCAATAGAAGAGAAATTCCTGCTCTGGCTTTGCAGAAGACTGCCTGAAAAGTGATCCACATGTAAATTTTGTGCAAACATGAGAAGCTAGATCAAAATAAACAAATTTTTTATGATATTTAATCTGAATGCATGGTCAGGAGGTCTTGACAATGTCATTGACTACTTGGGTGGGTAAAATTGTAGTTTTAAGACACATATTTGCTTCAAAAAACTATTCACACTTGAATTTACTGAATCACAACAGAACCTCAAAGTCATATGTAAGAAAAGCATCCATCAAAGTAACATCCTGAAATCTGGCATCTGAGAAATTGTTTTGATTCCATCATTGGACTCTCCTCTAAATTGTACACAAAAGTATAGGATTTTTCTCAGAAATACTTTACCCTTTTTCTTGTATTGAATGAGTGATACAGTAGTTCAAATTTATGCTATAAGTAAACTCAGTGGAATAACAAAAGGAAAGAATACCCTAGTTTATTTTCTAAAAGTAGATTAATATCCTCATATTTCTGCATAAAAGTACAACAGGATTCTGTGATCCCCAGTTGATTTTCCACTGTTTTATAGCATTCTCTATGCAACTTCTTTTTTCTTTTGTTAAATGTAGTGTGTTTTTTCTATACTCTACTAGATTAACTAATCTTTTATGTTGCTAAGTAATAATCTTAGACTTTGTTTGTATCTATACTTTGTTAATTAACATTTGCTTTTGCCTTTTTTAAATTTAGACTATGACTCTCCCAAAATAGCATTTTGATTTGTAATTGGTGCAGACAGCTTTAGACGCTTCAGTTTGTTAGTGCAGCTACTAGACTATCTAGATAGACTTTTGATCAGTACTTCTTAAAATGTGTTTATAAGTCTAGTAAACGATTTTGACAATTACAGTATGGATTGACATTGAGAACGGAAAATCACCAACACATAAAGAGCATAAGGAAACTCCGTAGGATTTCACTGTGAGAGATTCTGGGGTTGTTTTGTTTTTGTTTGTTTGTTTGTTTGTTTGTTTTTAAGTCAAAAGTATATGGAACTATGCTGGGAATGGTCTTGTTATAACATGCATTTGTATTTATCTTCCTCCAATTTCAAGTTTCCCTGTTAAAGCACTAGTATTTCTGGCATTCACTGTGCTGATACTCTCTTACTCTGTGATCCCATGTGCCTGATGCCATCACATAGGCTTAGGTACGACCAGTTGCATCTGGTAGTTTAAGTCCCAATATGATTTATGCAGAAGTTGGTAAGTTTATGCTTGGCAGATGCTTGCCTGACAAGGCAGATAATTCTGACTCTCACAACTGAATTGTGCTACCATAGTTTTTCTCCTAACACATAATCTTATATGAGTGAACAGCACCATCATCACACAATACACTGTTACACCCCATGAGGTACCAGATAATTCCTACCTTCTTTCTGTGGCCTGAGACAGCTTTTGTGAGACCTGAGAGAGGAAGGAATTTAAGTGTGGTTTATCATGAAATAGGATAAAAGTAAAGTAAGGGTTGAACTGGAGCCAACAATAATGTAAAACCCTTAAAGCATAGTTATAAAAGGCCAGCAGAGCAAGAACGTATGCACAGATACAAAGTAGAATATTTTGTCTCGTGCTGTGTGTGTGACAAACTCTCAGGCCATACCCACCCGTATTGTATGTCAGCCCTGTATTTATTTCTGGTTCAAATGAAAATAAGAAACAACTGTTCTGCAGTGATAGTAATCATCCATTGCCAAGGAAGAAGGAAATTCATCATCTCCAGGATTCCTTAAATTGAGACAGGATGTTTTTGTGATCTAGTACACCACAAGTTATTGGGCTTGACAGTATTCACTTACATTTTTAGAAAGATGATACGTTCCACTACAAGAATTACTGGTGAAATTTTATGGCCTATGTTAGGCAAAGATCAAGCCAGATGATACTTATGTCTTAAAATCTGCCCTTAAAATTTACAGCTGCTCATAACCAAAAGCTTGTCAGAAAATGATGAAAGGAAAGAAGAGGGCTGAAACACTATCTGAGAAGTTTACCTTATAATAAAGCACCTTTGTTTCCAGAATGGTCAAAGCTGCTTCTTCTGGAATTCTTATGTCCCTAGGCTTGTTTGTAGTCACAGACTAACCAAAAATTTCATACACACACAAAAACAAAGCAAACTGTGAGTTCTCTACTACATCCTCTTCAGGCAGCTGAAAGAAGTATTGCCTACATATCCACAGTGTTCATCTCTCATGTCAAGCCATTTGACATGAGAATTACCTGCTCTTGCAATGACTGTCTAAGCAGACAA
The DNA here is from genome assembly GCA_025345505.1 of Todiramphus chloris collaris. NCBI lineage: Eukaryota > Metazoa > Chordata > Aves > Coraciiformes > Alcedinidae > Todiramphus > Todiramphus chloris. Next base: position 44,582,113 of record JANVCC010000010.1, on the reverse strand, counting down.
TGGAATAGTGTTTTTACATGTGAGAAACTAGACTCAGAATGACTTAGTTACTCAAAGTTCTGAAGATTTTATCAGAGGCAGGGAATAAATATAGTTAGATGTGGAGATATCATGCTACTAATGCTAAGACTTTTCCTCCTATTTAGTTTCTGACATCCTGTTTCACATCATGGAGCACTTTACCAGAGGAAGAGAAGCAGAAAGATCCTGGGGAACTAGACTGACAAAGCCTTGGCACACAGTAAATCTTTCCTAACTTCCTCCTGCTGAAACACAGGACTCAAAGAATGGGAGTGTTCTGTGTGCAGAATTCTGACAGCAGGTGAAAAGAAGATGTGAAGAATGGATGAATGCAAAGGGAAAATAATTTGCCATATAAAATAAAAGAGGGGAAGCAAGTTATGACTCTTTTCTTCATTGATTCAAAAGATGGAGAAGGAAAATATCATAGACCAAAGGTATTAAATCTATCTTCTGCTTTAGCTTTTAACTGTATGCCATGTCCCATTGTAAATGTGCAAACTAATTCAACTTTAATTCTTATTTTTCCATTCACTATTCCAGTTGAGGCTTGGAATAGTTCTGTTGCATGTGAGTGCATGAATTCTAAAAATGTATCTTGGTCTTATTTTATCAGGGTTAGGATTTGTAAACTTTCTATCATGTAACCACATTCAAGTTGCTTTAACCTACTCCTGTAAAATTATATTTGCAAATATGAGTTCTGAATTTTTTTCTACATATAGCCACTGTAAAGCATGAAGCACACAAAGAGAAGTGTTATAATTGGGTTAGGCTTTCACTGCCAGTTAACATAGCTCAGTAAATGCTGAGACTTTGTAAGGTTCAAGAATAAAAAGTATATTGCATGTACTTGGAACAAATGTCAAAAACATAAGAACACAGTGTAATAGAGCTTGTTATTGACATATATCCTTTTAAAATACAAACTATTGATCTACTCTCTTGAGCTCACACAGCAAAAAGAAACCTTGTGCCAGCAAGGGAAAAAGAGTTGTTCATATTTTACAGAATGTTTCCAGAAGTTTATACACAATGAACCCTTCAGATTATCCCACCCCAGAAAACTGTAATAAAAATGTTCTTCCCTTTCCTTCCATCTATCTCTAAATCACAAGATGGTCACAGCTGGAAAGGTATCTAAGGTGTATTTCAGAATAACGTTTGAAAACTGATCCCTGACACAAAAACTGTCAGATCAGAACACTTAGTTTTTATTTAACCTAATGGGCATGGTTGAAAACTTGAAAAAAATATAAAGAAGGTTTGATATCCTCCATTCATAAAAGCAAGAAATTTGAAAACCTCCAAAATAATGTTTTCAGATACTTGGTGGGACTATAGCCAATAAAAGAAAGAGATTGAGAAGGATCAATCTCTCTTTCAATATGTTTAATAAAAATATTCTCTCCCGTGTGATATTCCTCACTCATGGATTTCAAGGCATTTTATGAAAATTTTTTTAGCAGTAGTGATTTAACCGAAACTCATTTAGAATCAATACATGATCTCATCATTTTAGTCTTCTCTACTGTTACTTCTAATATCTGTATTGAAAGCAAAAACCCTTTAGTTATAAGAGGCAAAGTGAAGCAAAACAAAAAAAAAGCTTTTCCATCAGTGCTCAAGAAAGCGCTGTTAGCAGTTCAGCCATCTTTAAATTATCAGCAGAACTTCACTGGGACAGCAGATCTTAGTAAACACTTCCTGATGTACAACTTGTGTTTATGCCTGTGCACTAAACCACAATTCATCATGTATTGTTCAGGTTCTAACACATGAAGGGTTCAATACAATGGCTGTTCATTATAAGAAATTTTCAGTATAATTGTATTTACCCTGATTGGCAAAAGTAGGATAAAGGATCTCATTTAAAGTGTGACATCACAGTAATCAGAAATGCTTCTGTGAATTCTGTAGCTTTAGTTTCAGCAAAGATATCATCTAATAAAATTCATATGGTCCTATATGAGACATCATCTAATTGTTGCACTCCATCTGTTGTAAGGGGAAATGGATAATTTACTATATAACAAAGTTGATATACTATTGGTGCAAATGTGCTTTTTTGATAGCAGCCTCTGGAAAGTAATTTTTCAAATGGCTTTTTATTAAATAAAGTTATTTGAAAACAGCCTGCTTCCCTGCAGAACTATGTAGTTGTCAGAATATACACACCCATGCTGAGCAGCAGATTACATGTGAAACCATAAGAACATCTGCAATTTAAGCTCAATTTATTCCTTAAAGGAATAGCTTTTTCATATAGAGTTGCATGACTTTCTTTGATAGTAAATTAAATACACCTTTCCTCACCTAACTTGGCAAATGATAAAATATTCCTGGGAGCAGGCAAGTAGAGACCAAAAGAAGAGCTAGAATTGCTGCTTTAATAGTCTCTCAAAGCCTCAATGTACTTGGAAACTGTACCACAAGGCCTACAAAAGCTGTGAACCATTGAAAATAGGGAACTACTCAAGGGTTGTCAAGGTAGAAATAGTGATCTGACTTCACATAACTGACAGGGAACTTGGTACGCTTACTTCTCAAATGAGCAGGGCTGAATGTTCAGCAAAAATTATGTTACATCTTAAAGCAGTTTCAAGGCCGATACAGCAAGCAGTCAAGATGAATGCTTTATGATGCTACAAGTATCAGCAAGAAATTTCTCTGTTATCCTGCTTGAAGGCATCATGTGTTTGTAAAAGGTGCAACATAATGCTCTCACTTTAGGATGCGAGTAGTCCAGAACAAGCAGTTTATGAAATTGTGTCATTCGCAGGCCCAGGTTATGGATCTTTTGCTACAAATGAAAAACTGATAACTTTTTTCTTTTTTCTGTTTTATAATTTTTTTTAAATAATGAGTTCCTTGTATTTGCATAGACTGTTGGGGTTTTTTTAATGAATGTCAGAAAATCTATATGTGACTTAGAAGTGTAAAATTTTGCAGGAACACTGACAGTGAAGTCATTCATAGCAAAATATTGCTGCCAGGCAAAAGAATTAAGGAGCAGAAGTTATTTTATAAATACATTAAAGGAAGAAAGTGCTTGAGAGAAAACTGATCCCAGAATAACTATTCAAATCTAGTTATGGCAATGCAGATTTCTAAGAAAAAACATTTCACAAGGGAGAGAATTAAAAATGGTAAGATACTGAAAAATGCTCACTCTTATTTTAAAGTCTGCCTAACCTACTGTCATGGTTTAACTCCAGCCAGCAACTAAGCCCCACACAGCTGCTCGCTCTGAACATCTGCCCCTTCCTTCTTCTTCCCCCATGATGAGCATGATGTCATATGGTATGGAATATCCCCTTGGTCATTTGAGGTCAGCTGTCCCAGCTGTGTCCCCACACAACATCTTGTGCACCCCCAGCCTACTTGCTGCTGGCATAGGGTTAGAAGCAGAAACAGCCTTGACTCTGTGTGAGCGCTGCTCAGAAATAAATACAACATCCCTGTATTATCAACACTGTTTCTAGCACAAATCCAAAATTGCCCTACACCACCTACTGTGAAGAAAATTAACTCTACCCAGGCTAAAACCAGCAATCTCTTCAGTTGCTTTAGACATGCTCATCTCATCCCATAGAAGGAAATTTTTTAGTAGCAAGGTACCGTGAAAAGGTTTATATTACAAAATCTGGATCAGTTATAATCTAGACATCCATCAGAGCAGGCCTCTGCTGGACTCCTGGTTGAGAGTAGATTTTGAACCACAAAGAGAAAATGAGAAGGATGAGAAAAGATGCACCAGTAGTGAAATTCCCTCCTTACTCTCCTGTTAGTGCTAGGATGTGGGAAAGGAAAGGAGAATAATTTGTCCTCCCTCAGCTCACAAAAGGCTGGGAAACTCTAAGTGAGAGTTTTGTATAAAGTGGCTGGCAGTGCCCCTGGTTCAGAGAAATAAAAATCATTCTTTTGGCTAGTTTCCCACTAGAGCTCAAGCTGGCATTCCTCCACATATGGAGTCTGGTACCTGCACTATGGCTGATCATGGGCCCCAGAAATACTGTGCATTGAGCTTTGATTAAGTATGGAATAAAACAACTCTCAGCTTTACGGCTGATCACTGCTTCCTAATGCTGAAGGTGCTATTGCACAAAAATCGTCACTGTTTACCAACAGTCATTTCACAAAAACATTAACAGGGTTTTTGACAATTGTGCAGAAGTTGTTCAACAGCATATTTAATCTACTTGTAGAACTGCTTAGTCTTGCTCATACTCTGTGTATGAGTTAGAAATAGCATGTAAAATTTGCTTTGAATTTTCTCCCTTATCGTGCATCACCTGGGGCACAGTTAGGAGTTTCCTGCTATGGCACCAAATGACATAGGGTCAGCCAATGCTGTGAAGTATAATAGGATCTCATGGCTTTTGTTATCACCATAGAATCATGTCTTGAAACATTTTCAAAGCAGAAGTAAGAGACAAAGCTACTAGTATTAGTCATTGACACTTGTGACTGCGACTGGAGTCTATTCAGCAGTGAGTGACGCTAGGGGATAAGGTCTGAAAACTTTCTTTCTCATATACTATAACCGAATGGAAAAGCTATGTTTTTCAAGTGTCTGTTAAGAGAGCTAAGTTCTTTTGTAGATATGTAATGGGGAGGCCATTTGACCTACAGGAGTGTGGGAGCAGCTTCATAAACCTCATTTTAGAGATGCAGAAATTATGCACACTGGGGAGGAGGATTGAGGGGAAAAAAAAAAAAAAAAAAAAGGTAAAAATTAGAATGCCTGAATTTTAATATAACATGCAGCAGAAATTTCATTACATCTGACCATTTCAATAACAGCTTTTAGGAAAGCATAGCTCTTCTAATGCTTTTCATCTTGAGATCATACAACCCCTTACGAAATGTTACTATTATTATTTCCAAGGTAAATCAAGGCAGAAGAAGAAAAGAATTGTCTGGGATCACTTAGCCAGTCAGTCAGTGGTAGAATTGGGATTTTTAATGAGATCACAGACTACAAGAGTAGTCCTCTGTCCATTTTTTTCTACCATTTCCCATTTAGATGAAGGAAAAGATCTGCAGTAGCACTTATTGCTGAGACTAGAGTTTTCAACTCTGCCTTCTTTCTGGAAGATTTTTCCTTCTAATTCAGAGACATAGTTAATGACAAATAGAACAATAATAGCTTTTTAAAATTTATTTCTGGGATTATGTAAAATAATAAATAGCTGTCTGTAAAGAAACCCAGGATTTCAACCGTAAAAGTTTATTTTTTAAAAGAAGTAAAATTAGGTTGTGCATTTTTAGCAATAAACATGTTAAATGATGATTTAAAATAATAATAATAATAAAATACAGTGTTACCTTTTCTCTCTGTCAATGTGCAGGTCCTATATGTGGAAAAAGATTCCTAACTTTTAAAGTGAAATTTCTCTTTGTATAATGAAAATAGTTCTTCAATCATTAAAATTTGGGCATTTAAATAGCATCCTTTTTTTTTTTTTTCATATTTGTATTATTGCTGCATGCAGGTTACAGAGGCATAGCTTTTATTTTAAAATACACTGTACAAGAAAATTACTTTAAACACGTATAATTTAACTGCAATATTAAGCACCCAAATGTTAGTTTCCTTTCACAAACCAAATTTACTTCTTGTAACTTCACGCATTATAATATGCAGGCACCAATCACATTAAAATACGCTATTTTTCAGCAGGACCCTCCTTTATGCAGTGCAGGAAAAGTTCTTGCCACATAATAGACCATTGTTTCAGGTTTTATTCTCTCCTGTTCCCTCTGTGGCCTTCTCTATGCATTGCACATACAAAGACTTAAGAAGAGGACTTACTAATCCCCTTCTGGATTTCAGTCTGAGAAGCATCCATGGAATCAAAGACACAAAGGCTTCACAAAGACTTACAAATTTCTTGTTGTAAATCACTTTCAGAAGAGGGGAAGCTGAAGCAGGCAGAGCTTAAGGTCAAACATTTCCATTAGTATTGTGTGTTTAACAAGAGTTTTTTAGCACTTGACTCATAGCATTAATGTACAGACCTCAATGACAGATATGAGTTCAAAGTCCTGGCTTCCACTGATTTAATTTACATTTCATTGAGTCTTCAGGTTGCCCCTCAGTTTGACATTGGGTTCGCAGTAGAAGAAGTGGTCTAGCTGAAGGGGGAGAAGATCAATGCGGTTGCATCACTGCAATCACATATGACGCATAGCACAGGGAGTAGGGGCTACGTGGGATGGTACTGTTTGTCAGGGAGAAAGTAGACCTATGAGTCTTCCTATGCAATCTCTGTCTGGTTAGGAGTCAAGGAATGCAAAATCAGTAGTTGTCCTTGAAGAATCCATTTCATCATTATCTCAGAACCCCAGATTTGCTGATCTTTCGGACAACTACTAAGAACTTTTGCTTATGGTGAGCTCCCCAAGGTTTGTAAAGGTGGTTGTTTTTTTTTTTTTTAATAATTTAACTAAATCAAAAACTCAGAAAGAAACTCCATCAAAATTCCAATTATTTTAGGTTTAGCTATCACAACACATATTTTTGAAAAAAAAACAAAACCAAAAACCAAACAGAAATAGAAACAGAATATAAATTTAAAAGCTACATTGTCCACTGTGTCCCTGAAGACAGGTCCTGGCTTACTGTTGTTCACTCATGCAACAAATGACACAGTCCCTGCTGATCCCTAGGTATTATCTCTTCCCATTGTCCTAGAGCTGTGTGTGTTCATGCCCTGATCTTCATAGTGTTTTCTTATCCCAATTTCTTGCTGTCATTCCCCTTCCTTCTTGTTCTGCCCTTCTCTGCAGTCTCTGGGAAACTTTTTTCCTTCTCCATGATCTAAAGAGAAACCTCATATCTTCCTGAGGAGTTGACCTGACCCTCAACCCTCTCACTCTGTGATAGGGGAGAAAACATGCAAATTGGAAGCAAGTAACTGAGACACACACTTTTGTTCACCATCATGGAGGAACTTCTAGGAATAATGTGGGTCACAATCCAAAATTTCAGTTCTCTATTCTTTTCCTGAGATTTCTTGTTTGTCTCACAAACAGTCTCTTCTTGTTTATTTTATTGTTGGTTTTCTCTTTAGTAGGTAATTCCTATTCCTCACTGTAAAAAACAGCAGGAATCACATGGTCACAAGGGACAACTTGCTACATCAGACTCTAAATCTGATATTTCACAGCGGAAATAATGATCTTTTATCAGGGAACTCAGGAGGCAATTACTTTTTTTTTTTTAAGAAATATAGAAAAATGAAGTCCTGTCATATGGTTTCATATGGACACCAGTATGGGTCACTGAGGTTGGAATATATATATATCAGCACAGGCTGTTCCAGCATTACAGCTCATCCTCATGTTCCAGCATCTCTAACCTAATGCCTGCTTCCCAGTTTTGCATCTTTCCCATTCATGATTTTCAGTACCAGTCATATTGTCTTATCCATAATATTTTATTCCTAACTCCTCAGGCTTGTCCTATTTTAAGATATATTTCATTATTATCTTTTTTAGCTTTTCCTTATAGTGCTAGATTACTTGGTCCACTGCCAGTCCAAGTTTCCTGTTCCAGACTTCCCCAGTTCCACTAACATTTCTTGGTTTCCCTGTCCCAGCCTTCTTGCCTAGTCAGTCCTAACTCTTGAAAAAAGCAGAATTGTTATGTTTGGAATTTTCCAGAAGAATTCAGCCTGAGGCAGCTATGAGGCATATGGAATTTCAGCCCAAATGGTTAAAGTCTGGTAAAGTTTTATGCAACATAAAAGAAGGTCTTTAATAATAAGCAGTGCTACTAGCCAAATCTGTATAAATCCTAATCTGTCTCCCTTTGAAGTCAGTGGTAAAAGTCCCAATGGGACCATTAATGTTAAATCTTTGTAATACAGTAAGCAAGTAAATACTTGTTTAAAGTGCTTTTGTGGATTGGACAGCAATTAAAAAGGAGAATATACCTCTAGTTACTATGAACATGAATATATTATTTGCATTTATTACTTTCACTTCCGTTTTATGAATGTATCCAATGAAATCTGTGAAATTTACGCTTGATATTGAATAATGCGATCATATCTGTTGGTCTTCCAAACCCATGGAAAATTAAGAAAATTCATAAAATGATATTTCTTCATATAACACTCTAAATGGCTTTCCGTTACACTTTAAAAAGTACTGTTCTTTGTTGTGGCTGTATTGGGTAGCAGCATTTCAGTTTGTAAGCATTTTGAGCTTACAAGATTTGAGTGTTCAAAGTAGCATGGGATAGAGGAACATGATTTTTTTGCCTTTGTTTTCATTTGTTATTCCAAAGAACATGAAGGACTCTTTCATGCTTTTCCTATGGAGTACAATGCTTTTGAAATGGTCATATGGGGCAGCTTACAGTCTAGTAGCCTTTGGCAATATGGCCTGAATACTAGACCTTACAGAAAAAAACAAATGTGACGAAAATAACTGATGAGGCTAGGAAAAAAAAAAAAAAAGTCAGTGGTAACATGTAATGTTGTGACAGGCTGTTCAGAGCTCAAAAAAACAAAGGCAGAGCTGTCGCTGCTTATACCAGGAGCGGAAACATGCAGCAACACATACATTCAGCAAGAGAAGGCCAAAGAAGCAACTTTATTAATTTATAACCCCGTTTTATATACCCTTGCCCCATAGGGCGATTGGTCAGTGATCACCCATGTCCTAGGGTGATTGGCTAAAGTCCTACAACACCCATTTCAAAATATTTTTTCAATGTTTCATAAACGGAACTTAGCAAAACACCAGGTGTTGGCGCAACTTACAAAAACCATCCTACTGTTTCTCATAACATGTTTGAGAAAGGCAGGATTCTCACTGAATATTGTGAGAACCTGAGAAAATCCCTCTGCTAGCAGCTTTTCAGCATCCACACAGAGGTGTTTGGGCCTCATGGATTATGTATCTGCATAATCCTCATGGATTATGGATCGACATGCAGAGTCTCCTTGTGAGGAGAAACCCCTCAAATCCTGGAATCCTCCTTACAAATCCTTTTTTCCCAAACTGTAACACAGAGGCCATGCACAAGAAAAATCAAATTTTCCCCCTTTTTAATACAGTGATAAGGTGTCCTGCTATGCTATCTATGGATTTTGTGCTGTATTACTTCGAAAATCATCCTGTGAACCACATCACTTTAAAATGTTTTGCAACTTCCCAGTTTAAAAAAAAAATTAAACTTTCTTCGTTTTCCTTTTATCATGTTTATCTCAGATATTGTTTTTTGATGTATGCAAGTTTACATGCCATAATCAAGGTGATAATAAGAAAGAAATTATGTGTCAATAGAAACAGTATTAATAATATCTAGCAAACTTTTTTTTTTTTTTTTTTAATTTCACTGAATAGGAAATTAAGTTTCTCTGATATGCTTTGGGAATCACAAACTGCCTTTATTTTTTATTCCAAATTCCATAGTGACTCTTCTGAGTATCATAACTTCTAAGAATACACAATTTTCTTTTCTACTCACTGCTGACCTCTTCCAGGTAGATCTTGAAGTTTGAATGTGTTATTTGTGATCTGATTTTTGCACTGGAAAACTCATTAGCAAGGTTACTTTTATTCATATTGGTGTAATTAAAACCAAAACTGGGTCCAAAGCTTTTGCTGCATGTTATAGTGTCTCAATTTCTCATTCATCAGAACACAGTCCTCTCCAGAGCTCTCCTCAATACAATATTGGTTCATTTCTTTCTGCCAAATGAAACGGTTTCCATGTTAAGCTGACCTAATTATATTACACATATAGTTAATTAACTTTCTTCCAGTTTCTCAGGTATCAGGATACAAATAAAATTACTATCTACCTTCTATAAACTGACTGGCTGATTTCTGAAATTTGCATATACTTTTTTTTGAAATTTATGTAAACTTCCTTGGTTTTTTAAAGGAGTGCTTTCTCTTTCATTGCCAGTACTTTCATACTCCGACAAACAGTTGCTCTCTTGTTCTGTAATAGGCTTCAGATTATTTTCCTAACTGTGCAGTAACTCCCCTCAAAAGGTGTCTGGTCCAAAGTTACACAATGTACAGGGTTGTTATTCTCCTCTTTGGAAAGGCCCTATTGAAATTCAGAAGTGTTCACTTTCAACGTTGTTCCCAACAGTGCTACCACTGTTTAGACAGCAGTAGCTTTTTTGGGGAAGATTTTTCAGTCATTTGCTTCTGTGATAGAATGAAATGGAATGGTTCAAAAAAACCAAGAGCCATACCAGTTCATTTCTATGAGCTGACCTTCCCTCCTCCCTCCACTCATTTCTTTTGCTCTGAAGCTTTTTCCCAGTCATTATGATTTTCTTATATTGCTGTGACTCTACATGTATGTTTTCCTGCATGGGAAGAGTCCTGCTTTTCTTACGCTTTTATGTTGCAGGGCTAACATTGCCTTCTGATTAAGAGAGTCATAATGGCAACAGCTACTGTTCTTCACTGCAGTACAGCATATAGAGGAAATATAAATACTTCTTTAATTAAACATAAAACCTTTTATGGGAAGCCTGTCCAAGTATCAGATAAAGCCGAATAATTAATTCTCATGTCAGTTGTAAAAGGGTCATCCTTAATTATATCATATTATAGTATCATACCACACAACAATGAAGAAATATCACTAATATCAAAACACAGTAGCAGAAATCAGTGCGAACATATAGTAATGTTTCTCACATGCTAGTGTCCTGCTGATTGGCAGGACACTTATTGCAGTGTTATTATGCAGTGAATACATGATCTGTCATAGATTCTGTAGAGTCATCTTCCCTTTGACCAGCTATACATAAACATTACTATAGAACTGCTCTGGCATTCAGTGAAGCCAAAGAGGGTTCATATTCGAGATGCTTCCTGGTGGGGGGGGGGGGGGGGGGGGAAAACCCACAGAAAAAAAAAACCCAAACCAAACCAAACCAAACCCCAAATGGTTTCTATAAGTTATCTGAGCTTTAAAAATTATTTTTAATTTAAAATTTATAAATTGGGAAGCTGCTTTAATGATATAACTCTGACAATGTACCACATGGAGAGAGAAACAAAATCAGTTTTGTACCTTGTTTGAGCTTGGTTATCTCTCAGGAATAAAAAGAAATAGAAACTGAAAAACAAATATATAACAAAGCCAGAAACATCGTAAGGGCTATAAAGGTACCATGAGCAGAAAAACAAGGCAAGGAAAAAAGAAGTATAAAATTCTTCAGTAAGAAACGGTGGAGATTACAGATGTGTTCTGTCCTCAGAGACTGAGTTCTTTACTATCTATGAAGCCCTTATACTGCTGTCTATTGTAGTTTTATTCAGCTCATTTACCTAGTAGGACTGTTTTTTTAATATGTTCTGTAAGCCCATGATTGGGATGTCAGATAAAAAAAACCCAACCTTCTGAACCTCTTGTTTAATTAAATAAATTGTTGGCAGTAAAGCTCTGCTAGTTTGAATCAAGTTATTTATTGCTTATCAATATACATAGCATTTCACCAGTCCTGGGTGTTACTTTCTGCTGTTAGAGTGCAATGTCTGAGTAGAAAGGGAGAGGAATATATTAAATGAAAATGACATGAATGTAAATGTGCTAACAGAAAAGAGAGAGCTGCAAAAAAGAAGACAAAAGTGAAGTAGAAAGACATCTATAACAAGATAAAAATGGACTTCCAGATGAAATTAATTCTAGCTAAGTTGTTTAAAATAAAATTGAAAATGGCAGCATGCATTTAAATGGTTCAGTAGCTATTTCAATCATTGGCCAAATGAATCCTCAGTCTAATGGTTATTTTTCTTGATAAATGTCTCAAAATACCCTTACAGTTAATTAACAGTAGGGTTACAATGATGTTAAACATTATTGTTTAGTGGTAGGGTTTGATATGAATAATTATACTATTTGTATAGAGTATTTCTTATTTCAGAGTTATAAAATTTTTGTGCTACTCAAAAGCATGTAGTGTCAACTTAAAACCAGTGCCATGTGATCTTGGGGAATTTTGGGGTTTTGGTTGGTTTTTTTTTCAGAGTTATTATTGTCACAAGTTAAGTTCTGTTAGAAGTAATTAAAACAGAAAGAAAAGGATCTTTTTTTAGAATTGTGTATCACCTGTGTTAAATGTAAGAAATCCTGATTATATTCAGACCACTCAGGCAGTGTTTTGCCCTTCCTGTGACATTCTCGTATAAAAAAAAAAGACTGTGAAGTAGTACATGCAGCTTCCTCTAATGCTGGGTTGCAAGATGCTAATTGTACAAATATGGAGAAAACCAGGCAATACTTTAACTTCTAGAAAAAGTAGCTTAAATATAGCATATAAATATATACACTCTGTTTGTTTGTTTGTTCGTCTTTGGCTGAGTTGCTGTCATATGTGGCCATTTTTATATAACAGAGTAACTCAGGTGCTCTCTGGCTTTCTGCCTGTATGAGGTTGGAGAAGCTGCCCACAGGCAGGGAGCTGTGAGGTTCAGAGTTAGCTGTGAGCTCTGCAGCCTTTGCAGACACTACTTGAAGACTAACATTCCCAGGAGCCCCTGAGGAAATGAGCCAAAATTCACTGTTGGTAAAACTGTGTCAACCTTAGTGACTCTCTAAAATATTTTGATCAGATCTCAAGTGAGATACCATGGAAAGAAGCTTCCTTAGATTAACAATGCCTGGATTTTACATAATCCACAACAGGAAACTTCATCCTTTATTTCAATGTACATGTAAACAGAGAAGCAGTTGCTGTTATCTGCAGCTCATGGGGCTAACTTTTAAACAGTATTGTAAACCAAAATCTTCCAAACAAATCTTCTCTTACATAGAAACAATAAGGAAAATATTACTGTCAGAAAAATTTAATGTTTATCAAAAAGAAATCCACAAAGTTGGTGATTTATGCCGTTTCACAATTATTTCAACCACTACTAACACAAGTGGTTAGAAGTTATACTCTGTGGACTAGCTTGTGTTTATTAATTTCATTTGGAGAAGTAATTGCGTTTTAAGATATTTTCCTATTACAAACTCTAGCTCTTGCATACAGACAAATTCTTGGGTAATGCTCTCCCAGCCATAGAGTTCTAACACATTGCAATGTGGTGGGTGATCTGGTCCAAAGCCCAGCAAGCAGCCGGGGACCAGCTCCACTGGCCACTCACCCCAACAAGAGCCTTCTGATCAAATCCTCTCTGCTACAGCACAAGGATGTGCTAGAGAAAGCTAGGAGTTGTAGTTACTCTCTTGCTTTGTCTTAGTGAGCTATGGAAGGTAAATGGATTATGGACAGTCAGTCAGTTTGACTTCAGACCTACTAGTGAAGACACAGTGACTTTGCCCTACTCCCAGCAGTTGCTGAATAGCTTTCATGTGTCCTTACTCACAGTTCAGGTGCACGAATGAATCACCACTGGTGCCCCAAGGCTGTTCTCTGAAACTTTGTCAGGAATGAATTTGCTCCAGTATCTCAGAATTTGTTCCTGTCACAGAGGCTGATTTAGAATTTAAATGAAGCCCTGCAATTTGACAGTAGCCCCTCTGCCCCTTGGCTTCTGTGTTCAAGACAAAACTCACAACCTGTACAAAGTCTGGCACAATGCTAAAATATTTCTGACTGTTGTTCCCTTATATTCCATTTCCATTTTCTAAAAATACCCTGTTACATGGTAAAAAAAGGCAACAAAATATATTTTAAAATGTCAGTCATAACTGTGATTATGTGTCAACAGGCATACAATAACTGTTGCATTACATAAATTATCAGTCATTGCTCTTTTAAAAATGGAGGGTGAACAAAATGAATCTTAGTGTTCTACAGTTTGACTTTTTTTCCTGTTATTTATCATTGTTCAGAGATGGCAGGCATTATTTTATAAAGACATGTTATTCCAAATCACTTACAAAATAACAGCTAATTTTATTCCAGTAAATCTGCTGGGTTTATGGTTTAGATGCCTTTTATGACCCTACCTGTCTAGTCTCCTTTGGATGATGAGTTGCCTGCCTGTCTGATTTGCTGAAGACAGACATATTTAGTCTGCTGTTGAATAGCATTAATGATCTTCCTGTCCATTCTAGTCAGAATTCTACTCTCCTCCTAGATGGCAATCTGTCTTCTGTGTGACAACAAAGTAGTAACAGAAGAGAACAGAACCAAAAAATATCTTGGAAGCCTATTGGGATTAACTAGGAGAATGTAATTTTTTTTTTCTTTTAAATCACCTATGTTATTGGATCTCCCAGGAGTTGTAACAGTACTCAGCTCTGGGGTTAATGAAGTTCCCTTGTGAATCACGCTGTCTCAACTATATGGGGCATATCTTGATTAGCATATGGTTTCTTCTAAAAATACATTTTGAAACCCCTAGGACTTGCCATTTGTTTGCAATCCATACTAGACTTTCAACTTTGCATCACTAATTTTAGGACACAAACTTTATTTTTAATCTTTGTTGAAGGAGGTCTAGCTTTGTCTACAATTTCTGCCTCCAATGTAAAATTAAGAAGACCTTTAGACCCTCCAGAGCACAGTAAAAATGAAGAGTTTTCTCAATGTGAAAGTGAAACAGAAGACTTGATTTTAGAGACAGTCTAATATGGGATCTTTTGGGGAGCTGAGATTTTAAACAGAATTCTCATTTTTTAATTATTTTCTTTTTTTTTAAAGTCCAGTGCCATTCTTTGGCATCTAGGGTCCTGGCTGTAAGAACACAGGGGTTACAGTGTCATCCCTGAGTCTAAGAACAGCATATCAGAAGGGAACACTGCCACATCTTGTTCTAACAGATTTGCTGTATTAGTTGCACCCCATCCCTATCTGTACAGCAAACTCAATTGGACAGCTAGACATTGTTGCGTTGTACCTAATGCAACATTCTCACTTTAGGAATTTCAAGGCATAAAGAACCATCCTAAACTGTGAGCTCAAATCATTCACAGAGTTGGTAGAAGTAGCAAAAGTGTGACTACCTATGCTACTTTACAGAAAGTTCTTCAGTGAGATATCCACTGGTCCAGAATCACCATATTCTGGTTAGGGGACATTTCCAGGGCAGGACAGTGTGTTTACACAGAAGGTTCCTCAGGAAAGGAAGCTCCCAGTGGTTGCTACCACTGAAAGACATGTGTGCCACCATTGAACACATTCTGTTTCTCTTCCCAGCTTGATGTATGTTTGTTCCTCAGCCAAGTCACTGTGAGGCAAGAATGTAAACACAGAAGACATCTGCTCTTGACATGACTCATCTTCCTTTAGTCCTAATGTAACCAGCATTTCACACTACCTGATGCATCTTCTTAATGCCTTGGAAAATGAAAAAATTCCTTTTCTTATATGCAATTAGAAAATTCAGGACTTGCCTTGGCTCAAATAACATTGAAACAATGTCTAACAATACTTTTATGTAGTTTTATTCTAAGTGTATTTCCTCACAGGTCTCTACATATTCAGAGCTGGGAGTGCCTGAGGTGTAAGCAGCAATGATCCAAACCATTTATGAGTCTGGGAAGAACAGACCTGCTGCCTCTCAATGTCATTGTGCATCAGCTCATAGAACACTTTGCTTAGGGAGGCATAAAAAATTTAGAGATCTTCTCCCTGAAGACTGTCAACTCCATGAAATCTTGCACACCACAGTGGACTTGCATATCTGTGTTAAGGGACAAATACAATATGCTAGTGGAAGTGACTAGCTAACCTAAGACTCCCATCTCCCACACAGATAAATGTGGTAGTAAATGTGTGCCCTGAAAACCATTCTGGTTCCTTTCCTCCGTGAGGAGAATGGAAACTTTCAACTGACTGAAATAATTTCCTAGTGTTTCTAAGTAACCATCCTTCTAACTCTTATTATGAATCCTTTCTTCTTCCACATCATAAGATATGAGTAACTTGATGTATAAGTGAAAATAGACGTGTTTCCAAAAATGTTTTAGGAAGTGAAGAGTCTTAATGGAAAGGATGTTAACTGATGTATCTTACATAGAGAGTCACAAAAATAATGGTGGTAGCATTAATGGCATTCATGTTTACAGTTTTTGCTAGAAATTTGCAGCATGTTTAGGCCCAGCACATGGGCATAGTAGACGTAAAATTTTATTGTTTGTTGAAAGTTATATCTAGAAAAAATGTTGGGGGAGGGGGGGAGTAATGAAAAACTAGCAAAGAAAATCCATCAGAAAAAAAAGTGCTTTTTAACAAGTTTTTGAAAGATTATACTAATTATTTTATGTTTCTTGACATTAATTTCCATTATACTTTATAATCTAATATAACATGGTTTTCATTATCAGTACATTATTTCTAAAGGAAAGATGATGTAAAAGTCTTAATACTAAATTTTGATATTTTTTTTTGTCAGTTTCAGTGAAAATAAAGATGAATTTGTCTAAAAGTCTGATTTTTCAGACTTAGTCAGTTAGTTTAATGACAGTTCAATTGCCTCTCTGGGATGTGATAAAAGTAATTTCAAAATTGTGTTTGATTTACAAAGAGATTTACAAAGTGATCTTAGATCAATGGAGCATTTCAGATAGTTTATTTTTCATAGAACATATAATAGAGCTGCACAGTGTTGTTTTTATACATGTTGAATTATAAGAAAGTACAAAAAGCATAAAGAAAGGACTTTAACCTAAGTACCAATTATTAGAAGAAATTATTCCATTTGAAATCACTACACAAAATATGGTTTTACTGAAAACATGTGATTATGTGTACTTTTAGATCATATAATTGCTATTAAAATATCAAGCAGCTCCATTTACAAACTGAAGTTATGCAAATGCAACCATTTAGCTAGGCAGGAGATCATTCCTGTGGTATTGTACACGGAAGAAAAAATAATGGATCATTTTGTTGCAGTTGTTGAAGTGAAACATACCATATGAAAAATGTTGTTCAAATTGAATTAAATTAATCCAGTGCTTTCTAGTCAGCCAAGATAGCCAAAACCACAAAGGAATATGAGCTAGGTCTACAAGGGTGTGGCACTGACCGGTTCCTGGAATGATTAACAATTTAAAAAATTTATGTGGTGCAGTGTTCCTGGAAGTGATGTGGATGAATGCTGCAGCAGGTGTTTCTCCTCCTCCCTTGCTGAAGGAAGTCATCCTAACCTCTCCCACACAAACAAACCCCAGAATAATCACACATTTCACAGAACTACTAAAAAGTCTTCAATCTCACATTTTTTGAAGTAGCCCTTTCTAAATTTTAGACCCTATTCTCATGTATGTTACCATTCCTTCCTATCATGAAGAAAAGGAAATGACAATGCAGACAAATGACCTCCAGAGCAGAGGACTCCATAGTTCTGAACTGGGTACAATAGGAGAAAATATAGTATTTTGCTGCTTGAATAATTTTTCACCAACAAGGTCAGGAGTTTGCTGAGAAGCATGACATTGCCAAGTAAAACAGGACCTGAGGAAATCTGAGTTTAAAATGAATGCCATCTGTAGAAAAGCTACAAACCTGCCAGTTTACCCAGTGTGTTAACACATTGTCTGGCTGAATCAGTCTTTTAGCTAGGAGAATACCATAATCTGGATATTCTGTTAACATCTGCTAATATAAAGTAACTATGTGCTCATATTCTGTTATAACATGTTGGGAAAAGGTAAAAGTTAGGACTTTTGTTTCAACATAATTTTCTGAGGTTGAGATTGATAAAATACTTGATAGACCATCCTCCAGTGCTTCTCTCTGGCCATGGCTTCCACTGAATCCTAGGCTCTGTGACCCAATGGGAACTCTGGTGAGCATCTTGCAGTGATGATTTGGAACAGTCTTCATTATCAATGCAGGGTGGGGGATGGTGTAGAAAAGAACAATCCTATGGAAAAAGACTTGGGGGTACTGGTGGATGAAAAGCTGGAGGTAAGCCAACAATGCTTACTTGCAGCCTATAAGGCCAATCATATCCTGCGCTGCATCACAAGAGGCACGACCAGCAGATTGGGAGAGGTGATTCTGTCACTTTGCTTTGTTGAGACCTCACTGTGTCCAGCTCTGGAGCCATCAACACAAGAAGGACATGGACCTGGTGGAGCAGGTCCAGAGAAGAGCCACAAAGATGATCAAAGGGCTGAAGCACCTCTTCTATGAAGACAGGCTGGGAGAGTCAGGGTTGTTCAGCCTGGAGAAGGCTCCAGGGAGACCTTATTGTGGCCTTACAATACCTGAAAGGAGACTACAAGAATATGGAGAGGAACTGTTTTCAAGGGCATGTAGCAATAGGATGAGGGGCAATGGATTTAAACTAGAGAAGGGTAGATTTAGTTTGGAAATTAGGAAGAAGTTCTTTACTATGAATGTGTTGGAACACTGGATCAGGTTTCCCAGGGAGGTGATGGAGGCCCAGTCCCTGGAGATATTCAAGGTCAGTCTTGATGGGCCTCTGAGCAACCTTATCTAGTTAAAGATGTCCCTGCTTACTGCAGAGAGGTTGGACTAGATGACCTTTAAAGGTGCCTTCAAACCCAAGCCATTCTATGACTCTGTGATTCCTGCTTTACCACCAGAGGATGGATTTCCAGGAAAGGACAAGGGCTATATTTTAGGAATAAGTCTATGTGAGTCATCACCCTTTCCCAGCCCCCTGCTCTCACAGTTGCCCTGCCCTGTTGCTCCCTGCCAATGGTATCTGCAGTCAGCAGGAGGAAAAGGACCTTTAACTGGCAGCTCTCCAAGCTCGATTCCCTGATTGTGCAGCTCCAGCCAGACAACACTCTCACACAGCAACAGCTATGTCATTGCTTGACTTCCCTCCAACCAAGACCAATAGACAGAGCTGTGGCACACTTTTGCTGCAGCCATGGCTGCCAAGGGGCCTAGCAAACCCCTGCCATTATTTCTGCAGGAAATGGATTACATGATAAGGCTGGAAAAGCAGTGCTTTAAATGCTCAAAATAAAATTTATTCCTATTTTCTAGAACAGCTCCAATACATTGCATTGATAAAACAACAAAAAAAAAACCTCCCCAAACTCCTCTTGCATATTTCTCACACATTAAAGCATTTCTAGTTACATACTACACCAAGTGGCTTCTCAGGCAGGATGGGCAGTAGAAAACGGTATAGCAGCTCTCATACATCTCATTTTCCTCACAATGGCACTTTAAACACTGTGATATTTTTAATCACCGCTCAGAGGTGGTTACCAAGAAACAGAAAGGATCATTCTGTCTCTGTCCACCTATGTATTTGTACTTGCCAAATAGCTCGTGCTGAAATCTCAAGTGCAGATTGGTAAAATTACACATCACTGGAGCTAACTCCAAGATCACATATTTTCTTGAAGGCTTATATAGACTTCCAGGTTACAGGTAGGACATTTTCTCCAAAGCTGTTTTACTAGAAGTCCTACTTTAACAACATCTGCAAAGAAGTTCTAGCCTAGGCATGCTATTTTGCAGTGGAAAATATGTGTCATTAATTTCAGAGTGAGGATGGCTACAGACATGTTTCTCTGTGGCCAAACACAGTTCTGCAGAGAATACTGTGAGAATCTTTGACTTCAGAAACAGACTAGATGGAGAGCTTCTGGGTCTCCTTGCAACCTGCCATCTTCCCTGCACACCAAATAGGACCACAAAGGAGTATACAAGTAGGAACTGTTAGAAAGTATTCTGTCCCAGATCTATACTACATGAAATTGCCGAAGAATCAGCTTCAACTGCAACAGGAGTGGTACTGAAGAGAGCAGAAGCAAGCCCTCAAGAATGAGATGGTGAATCTCCACCAGAAATATCCCTAGGAGCAGGACAAATCTGTTAAAAGACACAGTTACTCAATGAAGGTCCCTAGTGAGTCCAGATGGCATAAATTGCAGAGATTAAAGTAGCACTGGTAACTATGGGAAATAGGCTTCTGCCCATTTCAGAAGCAGTTGTGGTTACTCTAATCTAACCAGAAGCACTAGAGGAGCCTTTGCTGTCCTCCCTTTGGTTGCAAATGCCATGACTGCAATCTGCTGGGCTTAGCCTTCCCTCTAAAGAGGTCCACTCAAGTCCCACTATGGCCTCCAGTCTTCACATCAGCTAGGAAATGCAGGGCAGAGGGACAGGAAGGAAAGCGGAAAAGAAGGTGCTCACAAGTTTTGCTTCATGTAGGAAGATCAGCAATCTGTAATACACAGGTGTCTCTATGGTCCAAAAATATCAAACAAAATGGAGCAGTTTCAAGATGTGGGTTATGAGAAAGAGAGAGATGGTTATAATGAAGTTTTGACTTCAGTATATTCTTGTTATATAGGTTTTATAGGTTCATCGCAATAGTATGTAATGTATTCTTTTTATTCTCATTGTCCTGGTTTGAGTGAAAACAGAACTAATTCTGTTCAGTAATTTTACTTTTCAGCTCAGTTCTTCTAATTAACTCTACTTTCTGAAGTTAGCAACCTGTTCTCACAGACAGTGTCTGCTTCTAGCAGTGATACCACCCCATGTTTAGAGTTACTACCAAGGACTGATGTGCAGACCAAGGCCACTGCTGGGTCCTGTGTACCACACTGGGGGGTGCAGAAAGTGAGAGGCTGCACCTTCAGGGAGGAACGGACAGGACGGGTGACTCTAAACTGACCAACGAGGTATTCCCTCCCATATACGCCATATTCAATCTAGAGCTGAGGGATCCAAAGGGTCTCTGGGCTCTTCTCCCCTCTTGGACTGCCTTGCCAGCTTTTGCTTGGCTTGGCTGAGGTCATCTTTCGGTTCCTTCCTTGGAGCACCCAAGGAGGCCTCTGTCCATTCTGCCTTCAATCTGGTCTGCGTGTTCCTGAAGTCAGTACCAGAATCCAGCTCCTGAACACAACTCCCATCTGCTGTGGGGCCCAGTCTGGGACTTCCCCGGTGCCTGCACAACATCAGTGGTGACGGTGATGTAATTACCATCAGGGGGTTGGGTTTGATACTGGTTTTGTATATATTTGTATATATTCCACTTTTATAATTATTAATTTAATTTTCATTAAAGCTGTACTAGTTTCCTTTTCTAATCGCTAAGTCTCTCTCCCTTATTCCCTTTCTCTTTCCCCCTCTGGGGAGGGAGGGGGGTTAACAGAGAGCGTCTGTTATAGGTCTAAGGGGCTGCCCTGACCCTAAACCATGACAGTCATGTTGGGGTTGTCCTGCAGAATTTATTGCTCCTCTACTCTTACATTCATTTTCACGTATGCTTTCACCATAGACCCTATGCATACCACAGTCTACTTCCACCCCCATCTTTCTTCAGCCTTTAGATCTCTCTAGGCAACCGTTCTGAACCCTTTCCTGTCTTTATTTTCCTTCCAATAATTACACTATACTCCATATTTAAGTAAACAACTGTTAAATGCGGGGTTGTTTCACATTGTCTCTCTTTGCCTATTAGATTTTCAAGAAAGCTACTGTCTTCCTCTGCATTGCAAAGTGTTTTGGTCACTTTATTTGTAGAAATGTACTAAGGAGGACATTCACAACTCATTTTCCATTTGTCTGCCTGTCAGTATTCCAAGTTTTATCTAGCTGTTAAGTTTGCCACTGACTCATTAATGTGAGCAACTCATATCATGTTAAACTAGATCCCTGCCAAGATTTCCCACCCTGATGCTATCTTATGTGTTTTAGATTAATTGGAATTTTGGACTAAGTGAAAGCCTGAGGCATTTAACTAACAACATGAGATTAACAAAGGTTGAGTCTGTTATTGAGAACTACTAAACTAAAACCTCAGGTGTGTAGATTACTCATTTTTTTTCAGCATATAGATGTGCTGACTGTTTAAAAATAATTAACCTGCTGCCATATCTGGCAAAACTTTGGAAACTGCATCACTCCCTGATTCCTTTTGCTGTTGGATATGTTATTTGTACATGCTGCTTCCTGATACGTTCTCTCTCTTCCATAAATTACATGTTTTTCCACTAATTATATGTTCTACTTTCTGTCTCATCCAATCACAAAGCTGTTTCAAAGCATTCTTGTTTCACTAAGCCTTGCATCCAAAGCAGACATAGACTAAACATCTTAGCTGGTACACTTCCAAATACTTACAATACTCAGTCTAGGAGTGAAACCTCTGTTCAGAAGTCCACACTGCTTAATTTGTACAACCTCTTCAGTATTCTGTGGTGGGCATAGCTCCATCTCTCGCCTTTAATTATAACTCTGATAAAAATACGTAATTATTCACTGTTCCAGACTGTAAAAAAAAAAAAAATCAATTGCACAATGATCATAGATGTTGCATAACGATCATAGCTTGCTCTTTGGTTGTGGAAAGCAAAATGAGAAGACTTATTTAACAAAGTTTGCTGTCATATGCAAATATATTTTCAGTCTTCAAAGGGATTTTTCACAGTTTTAAGGTAGTAAATATAATGACTGCTGTGGGATATTCAGGAAGAAGCTGTAATTCTGTTCCAGATCTGTCATCCATGTCTTCTCTTTAATAGCAGCTAAATCACTAAGGGACTGATTTTTTAAATTTTTTTTTTTTTTAGTTTAGTCTTTAAATCTATTTGCTATACCAAAGCCAAGAAGGTGTCCAATATGCTGACAAATTACATGGACAAGTAAAATTGATGTAAAGTCAGTGTCTTGAGAAGAATAAAATGAAACATACTGCTTACTAGCAAACTCATGCTTCACCCTGAAGTTTCAGTTGACATTTACTGTAATTCAGCTCTAGATACCACAGCAGATGGAATGAGTTTAAGATTCATTTATACCATACACTACAGTAGCATATGTGTTAGGTATCATTTGTGTTTTCTTACTGACAATTTCAAATATGGACTTCAGACCAAACAAAGACAAGTTAATTAGATAATTAGATTATCAGGTTACATTACTGAACTATGGTGAATATCCACATTAAGAGTTTTAACTTCAATCTGCTTTATGTACAATTTTCCCATCAAAATATAATCTTGGAATAACTGTACCTGACTACTAGGAAATGAGTTACAGATAAAATGAGAGAAAAGCACTAGCTGTTACACTTCAGAGTTTTCTAAGGTGCTTGTAAAAAAAGGTATTTATATTTCCTACATATACCCCTAATTCCAGATGATTACAGAGCCATGGTAGTTGGGAGTGGGAAGTTCCATAAAGGGACCTTGCGGCTTTGTAACAGCCTTAAAGACTCAAGTTTTCACTTTAAAAACTCCTCATATGTTAGTGTGCTTTCCCTGTGCATATTGCATACCTCAGGATTCTGGATATTTCACTGGATATTGCACTCCTTTATATGTCTGTCAAACTACTAAGATACTGTGGCATCCAATATCACAGTGTCCACGCACTCATGTGTTCAGGGCATAAACACAGTTCTTTAACTGGATCTATGTCTATTACTGAAAACAGCAAAGGTAAAATACTATACTTAATATCAATGCTTGTTCCTCAGCTTTATTGAGAAGTTTTGTGATAAAGTCTGAACTCCAGAATCCTTTAACCATGTCCCAAGGCAAATTATATAAAGAAGTGCTTTCATCATTTTCATTTGCAAGTATATTTTACATTGTGGTTGCTGATGATCTGTATCATTGCTCTAGAAGAACATTTTGCGGGCGCACCCTACTTCTGAGGAAATTAAAAAGATGGCAAAAAATAGGGCAGGCAGCATATAAAAAGGTCAGGCCCCACTTAATACATCTTGTAAGCACATGCTTAATTCTCAGATCTGTGTTTGGAACTGTAAATATATTTTTCTTTGAGTTAAACTGTCAACAAATTCAGCCTAAACATTTCTAATCAAATGTCTAAAATATGCACCTTTTACTATTACAGTAGTACTATAGTAATATAGTAACTACACACATTCCTTCACCTTAGACATATTTGTACTACTTCTGATGGCTAAAGTAATTTTAACCAAACTTTTGGAAAAAAATGTAGCAATTTAGCAAAAACCCCAAAGCCAAAAAATTTGTACTGTTTTGGCTTTTCATCAAACAGAAAAAAAACCCAACTTTTGCATATAAAATTGCAGAAAAAACTAGTTTCAAACTTTTTTTTCCAGGGAAAAATATTTTCCCATTTCTGTTAACAATTTAAATTTCATAAATTCTTACAGAAACTCCACCATCCCAAAGCTATCTTTCCTTCCCTATCTGCAGAAATAAACTGAGTGACAAACTTAATTCAGAGTTCCCCCAGCAACATTTTGGTTGGCTTTGGCAACAGCCTGCAGCTTTATTCGAAAGGATTTTTAATGAATCCTTTTTTGCCTGTAGATTTTAGTCTTACCAATAATGACTAGTTATTGCTGTTCAAGTTTTAGTTAAGTCTTAAAATTTAAGTAATTTAAATAGAAATCATTACGCTCCTTGTGTTATTAAGCAGTTTTATATTCAAAATGTTACAAACATAAATTTAGGAATAGGAAAAATGATTAATTATATAAATGAGCTATTATGAAAAAATCACATGTCAAATATTTCAGCTGATCAGTTTTTGAACAGCAAAGCATAATAAAAGCTATTCAAAAAGTATTTTCTTTCAATTTAGTGAATAAATGAAATTGAAACTAATTACCAAATTAATATATAGGAAAAATCAGTCATGATACCTATGATTCATAATTTAATTAATTACCTTTTTTTAGTCAGAACTCAGATAACTATTTCTAGGAACAAAACCAAAATTTATTTAAAAAGGGGGAAAAAAGCACAACAGAATAGGCCAGAGTTTTTAGGATCACTATGAAGGAAAGTATTGTAATTTTACTGGGAAAAATTTGCATGACAAAATTACATGGTATGTTACTAATTAATGTAAGTGCTAACAGTTCTTAAGGGATTCTGTTTACAGAAATGTCACATAAAATGCAAGAAGTTTTCTCTGAACCCTAACCCTTACCTTACCCTAATGGGACATTTGAGGTTGAGGTGCTCAGCAGCATAGGTGGGTCAGAATAGAAAAGTGTAAACATTTTGTTACTACTTACAGAAACTATTTCAATCCTAAAGTTGTCTTTCCTTCCCTTACTAGAGTAATATGTTAAAAGACAAGCTTTGGTCAGACAGCCAGTTTGCTGTAGGACTCTGCCCCAGGAAGAGCTCTGCTGGTGTTCTCAGTCCCAGGGCTGCCTGTGGGGAGCCACTGCTGTGGCCATTTCATTCTTCTGGTCAGGAGCTTCTCTGACTGGCTTTAATTTTTGTTTTATCTCATTTATAGGCCGTTCTGGCAGCCTGCGTCCACCTTTTAAATGCCACATAGTGGCTTTTCTGGGCAATCTGTTCCAGAAGCTTCTGGGGCCTCTGTCAGCTGCCTTCAGATTTGATGCTTGGGAATTGTGAGTTGCTTTGTGCCAGGTGGGTTCCAGATGATGGTGGGGGCTGCCCACACCTAGAGAAGGGCCCCTGCCCAGGGTCAGCAGGGTGGTGGTTTGTGCTGGGGCTGCTGGGGGAGCAGGGGATGCAAAGAAGCCTCAAAGCTCTGCCTGCCTCTCTGCAGGATGAGTGAGATGGCACAATGTCCCTGTGAACTGCAGCAGGGCTCAAGCCTCAGAGAGCAGTAGAGCATCTGTCAGGACAACAGGAGGTACAGTAACTTTTATATAGTCTGTTATTATAAGTACTGATGTCATCTGCCCTTTGTTCAGGAGGCTGTTACTGGTGACTTAAGTCAGCCACTGGTCAAAGTATCTGACTGCCTGAGCAAGTGGCACAGGGCTCTAGCTGTCTGTCCACCCAAAGCAGTGTAGGGCAGATTGGCAGGGCTTAGTGGAGGAGGGCTCTTGATGGCTGGCTGGCCAAAGTGGTGTGGGGGTCTGGCAGTTTGGCCAGGCAAAGTAGTGGAGAGCTCTGGCTGGGCAGAGGGTCCACAGTGACATGGGGGTCTGTCTGTCCAGCAGAGATGTGTAGTTTACGGCTCAGGCTGTTTGTCAGGGCCTGGTGGCAGGCCAGAACTCTGTCAGGCCTACCAGCAACAATGGTCTACACTTCTGAAAGGCCTGCTGGCCAAAGTTACCCTATTCAGATCCAGAGTCCCTGGAGCTGTAGGCTTTGTGTCTTTCTGAACCCTAACCCTAATGTTTTTTGAGGATTTTGAAGTTGAGGTCGCCAGCAGCCTGGGTGGGCCAAAGGCGGAAGGTGTGGAGAGAACAATGTTGGTGTAAAGCTGTGCTCCCCTTGGCATGCCTTTTACATCCCCAGTGTTCCTGGAGCTGTAGCCTTGGTGGTTCTCGGAACCCTCAGCCTAATGGCAGCTTGGGGCTGATGTTTGGGTCTCCAGGACAATGTGCAGCCCAGATGAGGGACTTGTGAACATTTTGTTAATTATTACAGAATCTTCATTAATCACAGAATTGTCTTTTCTCCCCTAACTGCTGTACTAAGCTTTTGGCAAAAGCTGGAAGCTTTTTTCGTAAGGAGTTTCAACAAATCCTTTTTTGCCTGTAGATTTTAGTCTTGCCACTCGTGACTTGTTATTTCTATTCAAGTTTTAGTTAAGTCTGAAAGTTTGAGTAATTTAAATAGAAATGATTATGCTAATATTATTAGTTTGCAGTTTACATTCATAACATTACAGACACAAATTTAGGAATAGGAGAAATAATTGATGATGGAAATAAAAATGAGCTATTATGCATCTATTTTTGAACAGTAAAGGATTTCTAAATTTATTTGGGAAATATTTTCTTTCAATATTCCAAATATATGTAATTAAAACCAGTCATAATAATTGTGATCCATAATAGAACTCTTCGTGTGGTGTTTTTGGTGTTTTTGGGTTTTTTTGTCAGTTCTCAGATTCCTGTTTCTAGAAACAAACCAAAAACCTTCTACAAATATATTTAAAAGCTGGGAAAAAAACCCCAATATGATAAGTAGGAGGTTTCAGGATTTCTGTGAAGGAAAGTGTGGTAATTTTACTGTGAAAGAAATTCATGACAAAAACATATTGTATGTTACTAAATTGTCTAAATGCTAAAAGTTCTTAATGGAGGCAGTTTTCAGAAACTTCACATAAAATGTAAATAGTTGTAACTAAAGCAATGTTTCTATGGCTATTTTTTGTGGTTCCTAGCTCAAGCAATGACATCTTGCACAAAAGCCAGCATATTTCGTGGGAGTGATCTAAACTATCAATGACCTGCATGGTAAGAAATGGATAGAACAATAGTCACAACTTTTCCAGGGACTGCTGGACAATTTTAAATAGCATATAAGCCCAAACTGAGGTGGGATTTAGACTTTACGATAAATGATACAGAAGGACACTGCACTCTGTCCTCCAAATCTTCAGATGACTAAAATATCCTCAGAAAACATATTTTTTGATTTTTTGTAATACAAATTTTTAGCCCAAGTATACATGTTCTTTTATTGACATGAGTTCAACATGTGCCCAAATTTTACAACCTACACCCCCTTATATCTCAGAAAGTCTTATGTACAGACTGCCTTATGGAGCTTATCATAACAAATGGGTATGTCTATTAAACCAAGGAGCAGGGGTGACTATTAGCATTTCTGTATTCTCATTAAGTTCCTCATTTTCAAACTTGGACCACAATCCCAGACCCTTTTTTTTTTTTTTTTTTCTTCTGTGTTGCATTCTATTTTTTCCACCCTTCCCATCATTTGAAACAAGAGATTTTAATCTCAGGATGTATCTAAACCACACTTCCTATGAAGTTTCTTTCTTTGATTTTGAAGCATTCTTATTATACATTTGAATATTTTCTTCATACTAAGAATGTCTTCTCCATTTCCTCAGCATGCCTTTCTAGGTTTATGTGTTTTTGTGGGTGATGTTGCAAGTCCCCTAAATGTGTCTGAGTTGAACAGCTGCAGCACTGGGATCCCTTGGATAAAAGACTGAACTTGAAATGTTCCTGCAGCTGGGTACATGTTTCTAACTCTTGCTATTCCCTGCTTTAAGGAAGATAGCATGTTCTTGTCAGTAGACTGAAATTCTGCAGATGTAGGGATATATGCTAATTATTCTTTCTGTAGCTAAAGTTCTTGTCTTATCCAAGTTTGACAATTTGTTTTTGGTATGGTTTCTTCTGTATGGTAAACTGTTGTCTTGTCTCACAAATGAAAGGAAAATGCTTGACCTTACCTTTGTATTTTCTGTTTATGATTGTTCTGAGCTGTGTTTGTCACAATCCCAGCCATGAATTTGTGGAGTAATGGTTGCATTTGTGTTTCAGAGAAGAAGCAGAGTGGGGATAAGTGTGTGATGAATCTGTCTCAGAATAAAACACTGCATTTGCCCATTGTGTAAGATTATGCATATAGTGAAATATAAAGAGCAGCATGCTTTCCCCAAAGGCTCACTTTAATGGAATTGAAAGCATTTGTTTATCACAGGAGATAAGCAGATCATTTTATCTAAACCAGCAAACACAGGTATTGTGAAAGTATTTGCAAAGATATACAAGCTAGGGGCACTTTACCGTGAAACACAGTGTGCATTTGGGACTTACTGTGATGATCTTGTAAATAACCATATACAAAGATTCTTGTACTATATATTGAAAATGCTGTATATATTTGGTGCCTATATATGGTGGTCAGACATTCTATTGTTCTTCAGTGGCCTTCCAGTGTCATTGGCAATTCTCTGATGCCCTTACCCTTTTATTTAATTAACTGTTATTCACGTTTCTATTTCCCTTTCACATTCTTTTCCATTCTTCTTGATTTTGTAGCTTAACTGTCTATTCATTCAATTTTTAACATGTTTCTTTAACACTGTTACTTTACGCTAAAGCTAGATACATAACTCTGTGTCTGACTACAACCATCTTTCCACAACACCAAGCTTCCTCATGATTAAGATGATATATGAAGTTGCAACATGAAACTTTTGCAAGAATATGTGGGGTTAAAATGAAAGCACTGTCAAAAAGAAGTTAAAGCTTTCACATAGTTTTCACCTGTTCCTTTAATGATAGAAACTTTTCAGTTTAACAAATTGTTTGACTGTCTGTGCATATGCAAGCAGCAATGGCACACTGTATTTTGGTTTTTGTACACTTTTGGTACACTTATTTTTTGGACCTCAGACTGGAGGGAAAAGAAAAAGTAGTGTTGAGTTGAAGTGTTGATGATCTCCCACTAAAATTGAGGATAGTGAAATGGCTATAATGGCTCAAACTACTGCATGACTGTGTATCATTTCATGGGTAGTTCCTAGAAAATTTCCTCAAGGTGTCTATGATCTTCTTTGTCCTTATTTTCATCTATCCAAATCCTAATGTTTGTACAAATGCTCCTGAAACCAATTGCATTCCTGTCTCTAAGCCTTATGTTTATCTTGTATTGAACTGAACTGTATTCGGTCCTATTCTTTTGAACTTTCATTACAACCCTCCAGTCTTTTCCATCTTTTTTTTTTGGAAGATCATATTTAATCATATTTCTCAAGTGAAGAGTTCTATTGATAGAGGTAAACCACATTGTGTCCTAGAGGAAACATTTTCTTGCAGCTCAAAAGTGACCCAGGAACAAAATCAGTCTGATCTTCTCTGTTCAGAATAATAAGTGTAATGTGGTCAAATGTTCACTTGGAACAATTGATCTAAGAAAAGCAAATTTATTTCAGCCTTCAGATTGTAATGGATTTTTTGATTGTAATTTGAAACAGAGATCCAGAGGTGAAAAATCTGCTACAAGTACATAATATATTCAGCTCTTTCACTTCACATCTTCTCTTTGAACTCTTGTTTTGGGACAGAAATCTCAAAGTGCTCAAAAATTTGCATTTCTAACACTGACCAAATTATTTACTTAAACACTGTGTTTCATCAGTAAGTGTCACATGCATCTATTCATGGCATCATATAAAAGAAAATAATTCTTGTTATGTTCTACATTACCCTGTCTTTTTCATGTTTACATTAATCTTACTTCTCATTAAATTACATATATTAAACTATATATACTATATATATTATATTAAATTATATTTTTGGTTACTACTTGAATTTCCTAGAAGCCGCTTCTTCCTTTGCTGATTCCTTAAAAAAGATTTTCAACTGACATTTGTCTTTTTATTAATTGTTACTGTGTCTATTTCATCTCATCTTCAAATATCTGGGAAATTACCACCCCCCACCAAAACAAACCAAACCAAACCAACAAAACAACCAGTGTTCTAGTGTTTCACCCCTTGTAGACTTATTTTATATATATATTAAAGTATACATATATACGTATAAACCAAAACTTAAGCTTAGAATCTGACCTGACCTGTACCTTAATGACAGTTGTATGTAATTATGGAGGTTTATTCCTGTTTTTCAAGGGAAGTTGATTGGTATTTCTCTATTGTTTTGTCTAGCAGAAATTACTAGTTTATACCAAAGTGCTGTGATTTTTTTTATGGAGGCAGATATAGAGTAATAAATAATACATGTAAAATTAAAATGTAAATTTTCCAGACAGTCAGAATTATGTCTGTGTCTGTGTGTGAAAGAATGTATTGGCAGATATCACTACATGGTGTCACCCCTGAGCCTTGACAGGTAGTCAAATGGATTGTTGAAGATAAAGAATTTATTAGGGGATTAAGCTGTAAAAAATTAAATTTGATAAGAAGTCATATTCAAGGATTTTTTTTCACAATTGTAATATTTTCATACTTTAACAATGGATGCATCAGTGTTAAGTTTGTTTTGAACAGATTTCAGTAATACCTGCAATACAAGTTTACCACTTTAATATTATACAAAATTTTGGTATTTTTATTCAAGTATACAAGTACTGCAGATTTTGTGTAAGTTAACCAATGGAGATAAGTTCTAGCCAAAAGATGCAAAACATAAGCAGTTCTTTGCTTAAGGTAGAGAGAAAACCATATCCTCCCTTCCATCAATAGTAAAACCACCATTTACTTTATGGTTCTTTAACTCTCTTTATGGACTTGCAAGGAAAGGCTTTTGCACATGGCTAAAACATAGTATGTCTTGAAGAAGGGCAGGATTTAGACCCTCTAGGGTGCCAAGTGTCATAGTACTTATCAACTTCTGAGGAAATGGCTGTTACCAAAATGAATCAACACCTTCACAAGCGCTTACTTACTGAGGCAGAAATAGCATGGTACTCCTCTTCACTGCTTGGAAGGTGAGGCCACATCCCTACCTCATGAATGCAGGAACTGACCTATAAAACTCAGACATCGCAGAACATTGCCTACAAGCTAGGCACTGAAACCACTGTTCTTTGGTGTCCAATCATATGGTGTTCATATTAATGCTCTGATTTAAGTCCTGTAAACAGGACATCCAACCCATATTATGCTGTAAGGAACAACTTCAGTTCTGTCTTTTGCTTCAGTCCAAACTAGCAAATCCTATTTTCCTGGACATTATTCCAACCAAATATGCTGGTTTGGAAGGAAGATAGTTTTTTGAAGGGGTACTAGTTTCTAGTCTTTTACTGAAGCTGCATGTCCACACACAAAATTACTCAATTTATTCTTTAGTTTATATTTGATTTGTCAAATGCAAATGATGGGAAGTGACTTTGCTGTAGAGTCAGATTATTATTCCAGCTCATTCTTGATTTTCAGCTTCTTGATGTAAAATTTATCTCCAGTTCCTTTTAGAATGTTCATTAAATAAACTCAATTACCCATTGGCTGTTCATTCAGTTTCAGATCCGCTGTGCTGTGTACATTGCCCACTGGGGTACAGGTGCTTACAGACAGCATTGCACAAGTGTGGGTACATTTTGATGACTGCCTGGACCCTGAAGAAATGCAGATGCCCTCCTGCCATGTGGAACTCTAGATAACAAGTCTGATGGAAACCAGTTTAGGTCTTTTCACATAGTGTTTCAGTTACTATGGCTCCTAGAAGCACAACACACAGACAACTGAATTACTCTTTCTGTAGCTATCTATGATCTGGCATGCTGTATATGAGCCCCAGCTAGCCAGCCCACAAGACCCAAGATGACTCTCTCCAGTCATACCACTGCTCTTATTGCAGTTCCAGTGACACAGAGGGTACAGAAGTTGTCAGTACTACAGGCACTGAGACTATATCCCACCATCCTTGGTTAAGTCATCCATTGCACTCACACTGCTGCCTGCAAACCTAACACGGACTTTGACAGTCTGAAATACACCACTTCATATCAAAATGGTATGTGTGGACACTGTGTTTAGTGCAGGTGTGTGGCTACATGCCAGTCTTAGTGAGACTGATTTTTTTATGACTTCATATCTCATGTTCTGCCACATTAAAATTTGTCAAGAATTCTTAGTAGCAGACAGGAAGAAATTCTGGGCTAATATTTTACACCAAAGAGACCTTTGTTCTATGATCTTCCAGATTTCCTAAAAGCTATCATTTTTTAGATTAAGAGTGTGAAAAAAGAAAAATGAGCACAGAGAAAAACCCCTTAGAAATCTATTTATTTTTCTTTTAGTTTGAGACATTCAGGTCAAAATTTATACTTTTTATTTATGTATAAAAATCTAGAGTAAATTTATTTTAACAATAAACAAGCTCAAAACCTAACAAATACAGCATTCTAAGAATAAATCTTACTTTATTTCCTATGGGAGAAGGAGTGATAACATCTGTATTCTGACTCAAATAAAACTGAACAATTAGAAAGTGAATTCTGATGTGGTAAATGAGGCTTCAGCTATTGCAGGCACACATTCCCTTATTTTATCAGCAGATGCTGATGTTACAAAACTGTAACTAGCAATTGAGCACAGATGGTTATCTTTGTGCAGCACAAAAGCTCAGAAGGGAATAGGCACTTAAATAGAGACACCTCAGTCACCTCTTTCAGTAAGTTTGCTGTTCTGACTTTCAAACAATATGTCTTTTACAGTCTTCCAGTCACATGAAATCTGCACATCCGTCAGCATAGACCAGGCAGTAGAGGAAAGCTGACCTTACCTGGCTGAGGCACAGATTTCTGTACTCCCACAAGTGGCTCTGCCTTAGGCTTGAGTTATAATGACTCCCACTAGCACCCTGGGCACAGCCTGCTCCCTTCTCTCTAAGAATCAGACCACAGACAGACAACTACAGTAGGTATTTGATGTCTGCAGTATTTTTACTGATTTCTTATTTACATACTGCAGTGTTGGCTGATGAAGTATGAAATTTCAAATTCCTCAGCTTGAAGTAAATTATAAAATATTCTGTCATTGTGTGACTGAATTTGATGAACAGGAAGCAAGGGACACAATGGCAATGTGGTAAATAAGGTGGGTGGGTAAAATTATCTTCCTGCTATTCAAGGAAAAAAAAAGAGAGATAATGAAGCCCAAATTAAACACGGATTAACTCCATATACATTTGATTATACCACTGAACAGGTTCCCTCTGATCCTTTCCTTTAATAAGGAAATAAAAGTAGTTCTAATCAAAGAGGACAGTTGAAGTTCTGAGATTCTCAGAAACCATTTGCGACTCTCTGGCTTCTCTTTGCATATCCATGTGCTCTAGCTCAGCACAGAAGCACTGTCCTTTTGAGGTTACAAGTAGCTGTCAACCCATGCATGCTGGCCTCCCCCTTGGCATGATGCACAGGGAGACTCCTATGTGACATGGATCTCTCCAGCTCTTAGCACAGCTTTTACTCCAGAGGAGGATGTGTAGAACTGTTGAATGCTGTTTCTATAGCTTAATTCTTAATTACAGGAACAGGGCAGAGAATGTTTTCTAATGAGCTTCAGGAAGTCCAAGTGATTATTCAGTCTATCAAACAAACATATTATACATACATGTATAAGATATATGTTAAATATCATATACAGTATAGTATGCATTATATACTGTATGCTGTTGTGTGTTATAACTTGTATTATTA
Source organism: Todiramphus chloris collaris (assembly GCA_025345505.1). Classification (NCBI taxonomy): domain Eukaryota; kingdom Metazoa; phylum Chordata; class Aves; order Coraciiformes; family Alcedinidae; genus Todiramphus; species Todiramphus chloris. The sequence goes on along the minus strand of JANVCC010000010.1, from coordinate 44,548,332 downwards.
TATATTGTATATTTTATATATTATATCATATGTTGTATATCATATATTAGAAAAATTATTTGTGAAAACTCCAATTTATCCTAAAGTAGATGGAATGGAATATATTGGGTTATGGTACATAGTGATGTCTCTTACAATAGATTCAGTGAGAAATGTACAACTGTGTGAACATGGAAAGTGTCTACACCCTTTCTGGATTAATGGTTCAATAGCTCTGAACAGATGTAATTTGGATTTACTACATTTGCTGAAGGAAGTTTTTTCCAGCATGGGGTTTTTTTTGTTGACAGTCTTTTTCTCCACATTTTATCTCTTTAAAATTCTTGGTTACAATGGCTGAAAAAAAAATCCCTGTATGTGAACAGATTGGCGAGTGTAAAGTACACATTATGCAAAAAACGTTAGTGGGCGTGTTGTTGGTGTGGCTGTCTCTCTCTGCCTGCTTGAGATAATTAGTCATGCTGAAAAACTGGTACAGTTCTGTATGATTGCTATGCATGCAATCTAACTAATGCCAGAAACTGGGATAGAAGAATATTTGAATTGAGTAGGAAAGCCAAATGGGAATTTTCTCCAAAATAATGGTTTCTAATGTCCATGATAATGTTGACAGAATTATCTAAATATGAAAGATAACCACACGTTAAGATAATTTGATTGACATTTAAATCAGGAAGAGCTGCTTGTGTTTCTGGAATAAGAAGCTTGTAAACTAGTCATAAGGTGGGTAGTGCTGGGTGGTGACTCTTATATATTAAGGAAAGGCTTTTGTAATATCTTTTATGATTAACAAATTAAATACTGTATCAGACTAATATTCTTTTCTTATTATTTAAATAGGTCACTGGTGGAAACTGGAACAGAGAACTATACAAAGTACAAAGAGCTTTGTGCTCCACCACCTGAGTGTCCAATCAGTGGCCTCAGAGTGCCTGTGTCATACCTACCCACAGATTCTGTTGTGCTTTATTCCATATGGTTTCAGGCCGTGCAAAGAAAAAACTTGACCTAGTTAGATTATCCATATCAGACAGGAGATCACAGAATCACAGAACATTAGGGATTGGAAAGGACCTCTGAAGATCATTGAGTCCAACTCCCCTGCCAGAGCAGGACAAAACTAGGACAGATCACTCAGAAATGCATCCAGACAAGGCTTGAAAGTCTTCAGAAGAGACTCCACAACCTCTCTGGAGAGTCTGTTGCAGTGCTCTGTAACCCTTACAGTAAAGTTTTTCCTCATGTTGAGGTGGAACTTCCTTTACTCAAGCTTGAATCCATTGCCCCTTGTCCTACCAATTGTATGATACTATGTTATATCTGGTAACCTTGTTTCTGTAGGGGACTGGAGGATAAAGACTTCTGCTGAAGGTATCCACCATTCATGTCTTCCTCAGCCTGAGGTGTTTTAAATCTACACCTCTCTCTTTTTCAAGAATGGTTTGATGACCAGGCTTTATGGTTTTTTTTGCTGGGGTCATTCACCTGGGAAGGCTGTGCCTATTCTAGGTAATATTTTTATCTTTCTGCCAGAAACATTCATAAGAAAAATACCTGCTGAATCTGCATCTCCCACAGCACACTGTGCCCTGCAACATTGCTGAGGTGCCTTGAAAAAAGCACATATAACCAGTGTCATTTCTGAAAGAAAGGAATAAAGGATCATGTTTTGAAACACAAACTTTCAGCCTGAGGTTCCTGAGAACAAAGGGACATCTCAAATGCCTCAACCACTCCTGCACACAGTTTTAGATTTAAGGCACACAAGGGTTTTTAGGATCCCAGTTGAAAGAAGATCACTAAATCCTAGCTTGCATTCCCACTCTTTCTGTTCTGTCTATATCTTATTTCATTCTAAACGACCTGATTTTTTACTTACTGTATGAAAATATGAAGATTCACACTTTTCCTTCAGCTTGTGAATGTTAAGAGTGCCAGAAGCAAAGTGCTCAGCTGGTATTGTAAACAAATTGTTTAAATGGAGCCTAAGTACCTAAAAGTACCTACCGAAGTTTTCAGATTCATGAAGTGAAACTTTATTACCTCAGTGGAAATAATGCAAAAGTTATCACATGCCAACTAAGTCACAATATCTTACTGTGAGTATCCTCTTAGTGTGTGGCAAACACAAGATAATGCAATTTGTTTGAACTTTCTCTTATTTTATGTCCTAAGAAAGATAGAGCAAATCAGCCATAACTTCATTTCAAATCTGAGTCTATGGAGGTTGGCGAACAGTAGTTCTGACTAATTTCAGCTGAAGAGAAAGGCTGCTATAATAGTTCTAACAGTTAAGAAAAGTGGACTCATTTGAGGAAAAAATCATAGTGCTCAGTTCAGTGTGAAAGAGATAAAATGATTAAAAAACCCCAAAACTTTAATTTATGATCTAACAGCTGCAGCTCATGGATTATGCCTTACTTTTTTCTTTTTTTTTTTTTTTTTTATTTAATTTTTTATATTCCCTCCTCATATGTAGGACTTGTTAGTAGAGAATTCCCCATATTTCTTCCTACAGCCATTAACACTCTGAACTTTTCAATAACATTTGGACCTGATTTTGTCCTCCTCTGTGGTTGCCACCAATCTAGTTTTCATTTTATTTTATTTTTTCAGACTTTCTTTAAAGGGAATTATCACTATAAATACCTGTTGGGAATGCCTGAAGCATTTGTTTCAGGTAAAAAAGCAATTTGACGTGACTTAATTGGTCAAAATACAAAATCTGTAGTAAACTATAAGGTCCCTTGTCGGATGTGGCTGGAGGAAGTTTTCATTATTTGCAGATAAACAGAAACAGATGTCTTCTGTAAGCTGTGGCTCTTAAAAACTTCTCGAATGGAAAAAAAAAATTATTATCAGTTGACAAAATGGTGCAAAGCATTTTAACTGCTGTTGACTTTATTGATCATCATGAATAGCAATGCTGCTGTGCAAATTAAAGGACTACTGTTGACCTCAAAACCTCAGATGTGTAATGAAAAGTTTCAGTGGTGGTTAGACGAGATGAAATGAACCCTCTAAATTACAAGGTGAGCTGAAATTTGTTAGAAAAGACTAACATTGCTTCACTGTCTTGGGGAATGTAATATATTCCACTCTTGAAAGATTTATTTATGGGTATATGTCCTGGTTTAAGTGAGAACAGAACTAATTCTGTTCAGTAATTTTACTTTTCAGCTCAGTTCTTCTAATTAGCTGCACTTTCTGAAGTTAGCAGCCTGTTCTCACAGACTCTGTCTGCTTCTAGCAGTGATAACACCTCATGTTTAGAGTTACTACCAAGGATTGGTATGCAGACCAAGGCCACTGCTGGATCTTGTGTACCACACTGGGGGGTGCAGAAAGTGAAAGGCTGCACCTGCAGGGATGAGCAGACAGGACGGGTGACTCTAAACTGACCAACGAGGTATTCCCTCCCATATACGCCATATTCGATTTAGAGCTGAGGGATCCAAAGGGTCTCTGGGCTCTTCTCCCCTCTTGGACTGCTTTGCCAGCTTTTGCTTGGCTTGGCTGAGGTCATCTTTCGGTTCCTTCCTTGGAGCACCCAAGGAGGACTCTGTCCATTCTGCCTTTGATCCTGGTCTGTGTGTTCCTGAACCTGGTACCTGAATCTAGCTCCCGAACACAGCTTCTGTCTGCTGCGGGGCCCAGTCTGGGACTCCCCTGATGCCTGCTCCACAGCATCAGTGGTGACGGTGATGTAATTACCATCAGGAGGGTTGGGTTTGATACTGGTTTTGTATATATTTGCATATATTATAATTATTAATTTAATTTTCATTAAAGCTGTTCTAGTTTCCTTTTCTAATCGCTAAGTCTCTCTCTCCCTTATTCCCTTTCTCTTCCCCTTTGGGGAGGGAGCGGGGTTAACAGAGAGCATCTGTTATAGGTCTAAGGGGCTGCCCTGACCTTAACCGTGACAATATAGAAAGAAGTCTCCATCAAAGGATGCTTAGCTTTTACTGGAGAGAATGGCTGAGACAATATTGAGACAAAAATGTGCACTTCACCTCATTTAAAGTTACTCAGGTGGTATTGCTTTGATGATCTAACATGAATGCCAATACATAGTTACACTAATTATGTGTTTGTTATAACTATTTGGAAATTGATAACATACCAAGCTCACCATAAAGACAAAATCTTTTGTTAAATTAATGAGTGTGGTGGTTTGATCTTGGCTCGGTATCAGGTGCCCACCAAGCTGCTCTATTGCTCCCCACCCCTCCTCCTCTCAGCTGGACCAGGGAGGAGAAAATAAGATGAAATTCATAGGTTAAGACAAAGGCTGTTTAATGAAAATCAAGGAAAGGCTGCACGTGTGGAAGCAAAAGAAAACAAAGATTTGTTATCTACTTACCATCAGCAGGTGTTGTCTGGCCTCTGTTCCGGGAAGCAGAGCTTCAAATGTGTATTGGTTGCTCCAGAGGACAAGTGGATGCTCCCCTTTCCCCCTCCTTTTCCTAGCTCTTATTGTTAAGCTGACATCATATGGAATGGAATATCCCTTTGGTCAGTTTGGGTCAGCTGTCCCAGTTGTGTCCCCTCCAAAGATCTTGTCCAACCCATCCCATTGTGGGGGGAATGTTGGAAAAACAGCCTTTGTGCTGTGAGAGCCCTGCTCAGCAGTAGCCACAACACGGGTGTGTTGTCAACACCTTACTACAAAGCACAGCATGATGAGGGCTGCTATGGGGAAAATTAACTCTATCTCAGTCAGACCCAACATAATGTTAATGACAAGTATGAAGGGAAAGTGCTCCAAATTGCTAGGATCTTGGCCTAAGATCTGGAAGACATAGACTTGATTTCCTGCTGTCTTGAAAGCTCTCAGTAAAACTGTTTTCCCCATGCTTCTTCCCTGTATATAAAACAGTTACAAAGTCAGGTACAGTAACAAAGACACGCAGAACACATATATGGAAATTATGGAAAAAATTTCTAGCACTACTTAATATATAAATACATATATATATATTTATATATGAAGTGTTAATACCTGTAGCCTGACATCTACATACATCTACTTTTTTAAGTTTTTCAGAGATAAATGCAAGTTTCCGAAGTAGGAGTCATCTTGATACTTACTTTCCTGATTTGATTATAATGAAGGGAACACTGAAAAAGCAATGGTTACGGTAACACAAAGTACGCTAGAAGGAACTGAATGAACAAGAGTGAAATTTGGGCAATTGCAAGGATTGACTCATTTTCCAAAAATATGTGCAAAACCCAATATATAAATCACCAACTGGAATGACTGTAAACAACACACTGCTATCTTTCACTGTTTCGTGTGTAAAACTTTTCAGATAACACGAATCAGAAATTCATGTACATTGCTTCATCACAAGTAAAATCCAACAATCAACTACTATACTGATGTCCTGCCTACTTTGTTAGCAACTAAGATAAAATAACAAAGTAGCATGCAAACAGTAAGTACAGCTCTGAGGTTTTTGTTTTGCTTTGCACCCATCTCCCTTTCTCCATTTCCATCTCATTGTCTGTAATCTTACCAGGGCAACTGTACGTCATTTATCCATTACTGAATTTATACTTTGAACTTATAGTGCTGCAGATGGCAGTACTATTGATCAAAGGATTGCTCAAGCCTGAAATGGTATCAGGAAAAAAAAAAAAAAGAGGTTTGCTTTAAGTGTAGACATGAAAGCACGGAGAAGAATAATGCACATTTGTATCAAGCACTATCATCCAAGCTTAAGAATGTGTTTGTTTTTGAACACTGTGGACCAGTTGGTGCATCATTTGGGAGGTATTAAGAAAACAGTAAAAGAAATCCCATACTTGGAATACTTGAGATATTATGGCTTGAGGTTACTGATGTACTGATGTAATTCACAAAACTGAAAACTCTATGTACATCAGAGTGAGGTTCCAGTCATGGTGTTTTTGTGATAAAGCCTTTTCTCTCATTTTCAGCAATCAACAAGGGGAAAGAGGCACTTTTCCCTAGTTTCTATATTGTGGTGGTGCTGAATTGTTATCATTAAAACTTATGTATTCTCTTTAATTCTCATTTTAATATTTTTTAGCTTCTGAGACTTGAACTAAGCACTATAAATAAAAGGAGAATTGTGATGGACTTATTAAGAAATATTCTTATATCATGTTTGACCAACTTGATGATCTCCTGTAATGAAAGAACTGGCTTGATAGATAAGGGGATATCAATGGATATTATCTACCTTGACTTCAGTAAGGCTTTCAACACAGTCTTTCATAAGATCTTCATAGAAGACCTGAAGTGTGGGCTGGATGAGCAGACAGCGAGGTGGATTGGAAACTGGCTGCATGATTAGATCCAGAGGGTGGTAATCAGTAGTACAAAGTCTAGCTGGGGGTCAGTAGCTATCTATACCCCAGGGTACAATACTGTGTCCAGTTCTGTTCACTTCTTTAATGATCTGGATGATGGGGCAGAGTGGACTGTCAGCAAGTCCACAAATGATGTAAAACTGGTCAGAGTGGCTGATATATCAGAAGGCTGTGATAGCATTCAGAGGGACCTTGACAGGTGGAGAAGTGGTCTGACAGGAATCTCATGAAATTCAACAATGAAAGAGGCAAAGTCCTGCACTTGGGGAGGAAAAATGTCATGTGGGCCAGCCAGACAGAAAGCAGCTTTTTAGAAGTTCTAGGGGACATATTTGATGCTAATATGAGACTGTTTCTTTTGATCTCTTGTTTGCTCTTTGCTCTACCTCCAGTCCTCTGAAGGACCTGCTCTCATAGCTCTTCTATGCTCTGCTCTTCTATGTCAGGAACTGGATAGTTCATGACCCTATCTCAGTCATCAGGAAAGTGATTCTGGAGGGGTTTGATAATGTCCCCTTTCCAAAAGAATACCTGTGTGTTCTAGGAAAGCAATCTTCTTCATCTGGGAAGGGTAAATACAAATATGCTTCTCTAGAAATGCTTAGATCACCTTTTCTTAAATATTCCCTATGGATATGAACAATAGTGGAATTGGTAATACTACCTTTCATATAAATGAAGAGTCAGCCAGACATGTAATATGTTCATGTGCTAGTAATTGCATTGATTTTCATGAATGTACATGTGTGAAATATGATCATGTTCATGAAAACATGTTGTGGTTTCTGATTCATAAATTATATATTACAGTCATTTTTAAAACTCCATATATATTCATTCATAACTCTACTCTCTAGTTACCTGCCAGAGTTCATTACAGAATGAAAAGCTGGAGTGTTTAACTGAGGTGATCCACTGAACACAGTGGGTCTCAAATTCACATTGGAATTTAACAGATAGTTCTGGACAGAACTAGCTTAATTCTGGTCTTTAGAAAAAAGACAGCTGTGACCACTTAAAACAAGTGCTGTGTCATGGTGATAAGAGTTTGAAATCCTCTACTGACAAGAACAATGACAATATTCAAGGCCTATTCATATCCCTTTCTCTTCAGAGAGCAGTCATAATATCCATCACTTTTCACAAAATACCCAGGCTAAGCAGAGAAATTTATTGATGTCATTCAGCTCTGTTACCAGCCCCCAATTTCTTTTTTATTCTCACTAGCTGACACTTAAAAACATATTATATATTTTTCCTTGCAATATTTTCTGAATAAGCATTTATTTTGGTGACATTAGTCACAAGTTACTTCTAACTGTAGCATCTATCATGGATAAATAAAAAAATCTATTGTGGGTATTTATTCTTCCATGCTAGTAAACTTGCCACACATGGTGGTGACAGTGGAGAGGGGGGAGACACTTGAATGGATTGCAAAATGACAAACTGTGCACTGTTTTACAATTTGTTCTGCACTACTTGACGATCATAAACAGGGAATATGGAATATAGACACTTTAGTAGTTGAACTGAATTTTGACCGTATTTTAGACTTTGTTTACATTTGTGGTTTTTAAATTAGTAAACACATACGCTAATCAAAGATACCAGTCTGTGACTGAACTTTTTAGAAGCTTACATTTTAATGAAAATTTGACTGTGAAGCTTCCCTATTTTGGTCTATGAGAATCTCAATTAATTTAACTAGTTAACATTACTAGTTAAATCTGCCCTGCCAGACATTCAAATTCTTACTGACTGTCAAAATAGTGTACTCTTTAAAGTAATGCATCCAAGGTTTCTAATTGTTTCTTTATTTCTTCCTTTGGACTGAAAGTTCTTTTCATTAACAACCAACGTGCAAGAGACCCTCAGTTTTTGCTTGCCAGTAAGCATTTTATTTTAATATTGTAATGCTGTTCAGTAATTCACTTGATATCTAAACTAGAGAATTCTGGAAAGAAAAATGGATGTAGAAAATCAGAGACAGTTCCCTCCTGTGATAGTTTCCAAGACAACTAGACAAGATGGGAAAGTCTATTACACTTTTAGATGTTTTAGATGGGGCAAACTGCAAAAAGAAATTGAATTACTTGGCCACAGAAAAAGGAATGGAATGTAACAGAAACAGCACTTAATCTCCAGAATCTCCAGTGTTTTCAAGAAAGTTAGGGCAGTAAAATTATTCCATGCTGTTCAGCTGCTCAAGCTGTAAGAACACAACTTACCATGATGACACTAGTTTTGGAATAAGCTGCTTCTTCCAGTGTAATTATAAAATACCTGCTAATGTGACTTAAACTAACCTGAAAATGAGAAGTGCATTTAAAAGAAAAAACCCTTTCAATTTGCTGGTCACACAAATTTATCCATTTAATTTTAGTTATTAACTAAAGATTTATGGAAAGTCCCTGTCTACTTGGGGACACAAATTGAAACTGAAGTGGGCAAAATGTTTTTTCTGATGGAAGCATAAGAATGTATTTAGATACAATTGAAATCTAAATATTGATGTAATAAAAATATTTCTAAAACTGTAATTGCTTTCCTCTGTGTAATTTCAGTTACTGATGTGCAACATAGGAAGATTAGCCCACCCATACAAAAATGTTCTGCAATAATTAATAATTTAGTTTGTGAAGAGCTTTCAAAGTTTAATTTTCTTTTTCACTGTCACACTATAATGATAAGAATGTTTTCTTGTTTATTTTTCTTTTTTTTAATGTAAAACTGGAAATCAGACAGTGAACACATGTGTCAGTCACATTCTATATATTGGTGGGTGGGAATTCGACTTATATGCAGAGATACTGAGAAAGCAAGCATCACTTCTTCAGTTACTGAATGTATTTCAAACCTAGAGTTTTCTCATTAAAAACTTGATTAGAACAGATGTATGTATGTAATTTTTTTTCTACTTTGATAAAGTCCTGTATTTCTTCCACAAGTATTCCAAAAGTTTTTAATTGGGTATTACATTTGGTTTCCTGTAGGCAATCACATTTTTTTCTAACAGGTAACATTTGACCTGAAAATGTCAGCTCCAGAATACAAGATATGGTATCCTCCGTAGGTAACAAGTGTAAAAAGTATTAGCAGTTGCCAAGTATCTATCCTAATCAGAAGCAATTAGGTAGCCTTTGTATTTCGGAAAGTGACCCATTCTTATTTAAATATTCAGAGCTTCCGAAAATAATCTTAAAAGCCTCCAGAGTGAAGTCTGAAACAAAGAAAAAACAGCCTTACAGACTATCTTTAAAAATTCTGGAGAGCAATCAAGTATTCCTGAGTATAATTTTATTTACATTTCAGTTGGAATGAAGTGATAAGATTCAACAACAACAACAAAAAATATACTTAAAACTTTTTTTAAAGGGCTAGATTTTGATCTACTTTCATTGGTGCAGAGTTGGAAACTATGACACAGAATGCAGTGGCTGTAACTTTCAAAGTATTAATTTTGCTCTAGTAACCCATGCAGTCACACTATAATCTGCCAGACTTTTTAAATCTGTTGTTTAAATCCCCAGAGTGGATAGGAAAAAAGTAAGCAAGGAATCTTCAAATTTCATGATATTTGTTTCATGTTGTTTAAAATCCACCCCAGAACCTAGGAGGCTGTACAGCAGTTAGCCATTGGCACAACCCCAGATCCAGCAATTAAGGTAAAAGGAGGGTGTGAACTAAGTGAAAGATGGCAAAAATTTTAATCTGTTTGTTCTTGGTCCATTGTATATGTGTTGTTTCCTGTATGCTTTGTTTAAGAAGGTGTGGCTGGGCAACAGGAAGGAGGGCTGCCAGGTTACGTGTTCTGGCTGTTGGTGGGAAATGCAGAGGCTCCTGGAGACAGGGAAAAATTACTCTGTCACACAGGATAAGTGAGAATGTTCATCTGGGAAAAAAATTCTGCAATGCAGAAGAAAACTAAGAGACGTACCAAGGATCCTCTAACACAAAAGAAGTCCTCAAAAAGGAGCTACAACAAATGTTAGAAGTAATTAAAAGAAGATTAACTGCAAAAAGGACAAAGACACAGTAGCTACAAAAGGAGGGACATAAAGAGGAAAGGAAGGAGGAAGTGAATTCTTTCAAGACTTCAGTCTTGTCCCACTCAGCATACCTGGTTTTTTTTTTCCTACTTCTATGATATAGCTAAATTTGTGTATTTTCTACAGAAAAATAGTCATACAAATGGGGAATCTTTTGACATTGTTTGGCTGGTCACTTCAAGGAAAATAGGGAATAAAGTTAATCTCAAAGCAATGTCTGGGTCTGGCACTTTCTTAAAGTTTATTGGTAGGAAGCATACTGTATAAACAGATCTTCATATAGTGCTCATCTTCAAAAATCAAAACCAACAGATCAAATAAGCCCCAGAATCTAAGTTTATGACCTCAGAAGGACATCTGACCTTCTCATAATTTTCAGCTTTCAGAAAGCAGCACTAAAATTACAGAAGGTACAGAGCAACACATGCAGTCTGAAGGACAAATATGAAAACTTACATAAAGCTACCTGGAGTGATCCCTGATGGGTTTTTCTTTTCTTCTTACTGGTCTTCTGGATGCACAGATACTTTATCCATCTTGGAATGAGGCATAAGCATTCTGATAGAATTGTCATTATTCTTTGCCTGATTGGTTTGAGGGTTTTATAGAGAATCTTGGTGTGAAAGCATCAACATGGTAGTCAGACATCTTTGTCCTGGAATAAACCTATAAAAACCTGGGAGATTGTGATAAGTCTGAAATATGTAATCTATTCTTATCTTGTCATTCTCACTCTTCAGTGAAGAAGACTCAGCAAGGAAATAGATATTCACTATGGAAAATATCAGGGTATAGAAAAATATCAGGTATAGAAACTGTAGCCCTGGTGCTCTAAAGCATTGAAAATGTAGCTAATGCACAATTTCTGGTAAATAAGAATACTTGAGAACTGCATTACTAAATGGCTACAGATATGGTTACAGCTCACTGATTCTAATTCTTTGCTTCCTGTTCAGTGTTCCATTATTTATCTGATGAATAGTTCAAAGGGACAAACTGTTCCTTTTCATTTTCAAACAGAGTCAAAAGATAAATGAGATTAGAAAGACTGTTAGCTTTTTAACTTTGTTTACTCAAATATTGCATTATTGAAATAAAATGAATAAGAAGATAGTTTGAGTTTTACTACTACATTTCATTACTAATCTATTTTCATTTGTACACATTCCTCCTACTGACATCTTATGAAAGCATTATGTTACGGAACACTTTAGTGAAAAAAATAATACTCTGTCAGTCCAAACAGCATTTATCGCTACTATTATTCATCTGAATTTAAAGTAAAGCTGAAAATAGTTATGTACATTTCAGGTGTTTTTTGCCATGGTCATACTTTGCTAAATTCAACTGTAATGTGATCCTGGAAAACTGGTTTACATGTATCACTATCCATATTTAAAGGATTAATGAGTAAAGCTAAAATTGGACAATAATATATGTGAAATTGAAGTAGTATGGAAGAGCTTGACAAGAGATGAAAACTAGCTAAACTATGGCTTTGCATCAGTAATCCTCTCATTCAGGAGATGTTCTGAGAAAGATGAGTCAAGGGATTTAAAATTAAGGTGAACAAGACTTAGTCTATAAAGCAACTATTTCTTGATCAGTATTGTTATCAAACCATAACGTGAAAGGATGTGGAAAAACACATCAGAGAGTGTCCAGAGAAAAAATCTATTGATTCTGAGTTGTAAATTCCACAGAAGTATGTAAAAGAGAATGTAATTGACTTCATTCCCAACATACACTTAAGCATCTGTTACTGGTGCTTGAAGAAATGACTTATCAAGTCTATTTTAACTGAGACAACATTTGGTATTCCTGATTGTCAGTGGATTTAAAAGTTTTCAAAGTCATAATCATGTTTCTTTCATTCTTGTTCTTTCAATGACTTCTGAAAAAATTCTTCTTTGATTCTGTCATATTTTCTTTCTTTCAAAGTTCTAGATACACCAAGCCAAATCTTTAAATTTGTAAAGATCAAGTTCTGACAATATTCTGCTTCTTTGCTGTTGGATAACTTTTTTTTGTTGTTGTTTGAAGGCCATGTAATACAGACTGTCTTATCTGAGTACAAAATGCTGAAAAAAAATTGAAAAAAATAAACATTATTGCTGTGGCTATCATTCTGATACAGCTTATTTGGACAAAGAAAAAATACTTGAATATTATAGAATCATAGAATCATAGAATCATAGAATCATTATGGTTGGAAAGGACCTCCAGGGTCATCAAGTCCAACCTTTGTCCTAGCATTTCTCAACCACTACACCATATCCTCAAGCTCCACATCTAATCGTTCTTTAAACACCTCCAGGGATGGTGACTCCACCACCTCCCTGTGCAGCCTGTTCCAGTGCCTAACTACCCTCTCAGTGAAGAATTTCCTCCTAATATCTAATCTAAACCTCCCCTGACGCAACTTGAGCCCATTCCCCCTCGTCCTATCATTACTAATTTGAGAGAAGAGACCAACACCAGCCTCTCTACAACCTCCTTTTAGGTAGTTGTAGAGGGCGATAAGGTCTCTTCTCAACCTCCTCTTCTCCAGACTAAACAAACCCAGTTCCCTCGGCTGCTCCTCACAGGGCATGCTTTCCAGCCCTTTCACCAGCTTTGTTGCCCTCCTCTGCACTCACTCCAGCACCTCAGTGTCCCTCCTGTACTGTGGTGACCAAAACTGGACACAGTACTCAAGGTGTGGTCTCACAAGTGCCGAGTATAGGGGTATGATCACCTCCCTACTCCTACTGGTCACACCGTTTCTGATACAGGCCAGGATGCCATTGGCCTTCTTGGCCACCTGGGCACACTGCTGGCTCATGTTCAGCTGGCTATTGACCAACACCCCCAGGTCCTTTTCTGCCAGGCAGCTCTCCAGCCACTCCTCCCCAAGCCTGTAGTGTTGCTGGGGGTTGTTGTGACCGAAGTGCATGACCCGGCACTTGGCTTTGTTAAACTCCATACAATTGAGCTCAGCCCATCTCTCCAGCCTGTCCAGACCCCGCTGCAGAGCCTTCCTACCCTCAAGCAGATCGACATTTGTGCTTAATTTTGTGTCATCTGCAAATTTACTGAGGGTACATTCAATTCCCTCATCGAGGTCATTGATGAATATATTAAACAAGACAGGTCCCAAAACTGAGCCCTGAGGGACACCGCTTGTGACTGGTGATTACAACAAACCTACAAGGCAACTCACATGCTTTCCATCTTCTGTCTGAATTGTTTCTTTGGTTTGGTTTTAATTTAGAAAGGCTGCTGTATCACAGCATGGTTCATATGTCAGTTGCATGGATTTACCTGGCTGTTTCAGCTGACTAGAGAGTAAGCAAGGAGCAAGGGCAAGACGAAACTCTGATTTAAGAACTTGAAATGGTTGTGGTGAGCATTGAGACCCCAATAGGGGAAGTGGAATTCCTGAGATAATAAATGAACCTGTGATGAAGAAAACTGTCAGAGCCCTGTTAGCTAACACCAGCTTTTTGTAGTTCATATCTCAGCTACTTTGGAAAAGGGTTTAGCTCACCATGAACTTGGAGTTCATCTTTTGATCTGTGTACCATATTTTGACAGATATGAGCAAGAAATCTTCTGTCAATGTATGTGTGTGTGTCTCTGTTTTCGCTCAAAATATATAGCTAAAACGGAATCTTAAAAGCTCTGAACAATTTCAAAGTATTTGATCCTGTGTCAATTGGAAATGTGTGCATAATCATAAAAAGTTCTGACTAGTCACTTGATGTACATATAGATATGGGGAACGTTAAATTTTATTACGGACTATTTTAGTAAAAATGAACCATTTGTAATATCACCATATTAAAATGAAAATGACAGAAATGTATAATACAATCTTAATTTTAACTGTATTCTTAATTATTACAGTGATACAGTTTACTATAACTGTTCTCAGTTACATAATTGCAATAAATATAAAGAGATTACTGAAACCTGTATAAATAGTTCACAGATTCCTTTTACCCTTTAAGCTATGATCACATCAAGTTTCTCTTCAGCTGGAATTATAGCCTTATTATAAACTGTGTGCCTGAGCAGCTCTGTAAAACTGCTGCAGAGATGAATCTGTAACATTATATTATACCAATCACATTACCATAAATGAGCAATAAGAAGCAACTAGATAGAATGGTAGTCTATTATACGAATCAGACAATCAGCTTAGAAAGGAGTTGAAGCAACCAATACTCACCTGGGTCATTCTTTGCCAAGTGCTGGATTTTTCTCTGGAGTTAACTTCCAAGTTCTAAGTTACTCACTTTATCCTTTCTGTCTGGAAGCTCTGGTTATTTCCTCAACATTCTTTTGTTCTGATGCTCGGCTTAAATTTATTTTTTCTTAGTTTCTTACCATTATTCTCAGTTATTCTGACAGTATTTATAAAAGCAAACTTTATGACACACTTCCAAGATTTTTTTCAAAAGGAAGAGTGGAAGAATGAACTTTTCTTATATGTTTGTGTTAAAAGTGCCATTGTCACAGTTTAGGGTCAGGGTGGCCCCTTAGACCTATAACAGATGCTCTCTGTTAACGCCCTTCCCTCGCCAAAAGGGAAGAGAAAGGGAATAAGGGAGAGAGACTTAGCAATTAGAAAAGGAAACTAGAACAGCTTCAGCGAAAATAATAATAATAAAAATGGAATATATACAAACCCAGTATCAAACCCAATCCCCCTGATGGTAATTACATCACCATCAGCAGTGATGCTGTGGAGCAGGCACCTGAAAAGTCCCAGACTGGGCCTCGCAGCAGACTGGTGCTGGATTCTGGAGCTGGATTCTGGTATCAGATTCAGGAAGGCACTGATTAGGATTGAAGGCAGAATGGACAGAGTCCTCCTTGGATGCTCCGAGGAAAGAACTGAAAGAGGACCTGAGCCAAGCCAAGCAAAGCTGGCAAAGTGGGACAAGAGGGGAGAAAAATCCATAGCCCCTTTGGATCCCTCAGCCTTATACCGAATATGACGTATATGGGCTGTAATACCTCGTCGAGCAGTTTGGGGTCACCTGTCCTGTCCACTCCTCTCTGCAGTTGCAGCCTTTCACTTTTCTGCACCCTGCAATGTGGTACACAAGACCCAGCAGTGGCCTTGGTCTGCACACCAATCCTTGGTAGTAACTCTAAACATGGAGTGTTATCACTGCTAGAAGCAGACACTGTCTGTGAGAACAGGCTGCTAACTTCAGAAAGTGCAGTTAGAACTGAGCTGAAAAGTAAAATTACTGAACAGAATTAGTTCTGTTCGCACTCAAACCAGGACAACCAATCTTCAGAACTTCACAATATAACCCTAGAGAAGACTTCTGAAATTATCTTCTTGAATGTATTAAATCACTTCACAGCGAGGTACCTGTATCTTCGCACACACATATGTATATGCATACACATGTCTGTATATTTTCAGAAATCCAGGTATCCTTACTACCCGGTAATTTTAAGGTAAATGGAAATTTCCTCAAAGAATTTAATAAAGTGCTTGCTTTTCTTCTACCTATAGAATTTTCCCAGTAATAAACAAACTGTGTATAAGAACAGAATTCATCAAAATAGCCATATTTTCCTTCAAAATGGAATAAGAAATACAAAATTCTATCCCTCCCTTGTTCATATTCATGTAAGTAGATTTGGTGAAAATGGATGTGAATGTTGGTTATGGTCTCTTTGTGATACTTAAGCAGTATCAAGAAGTTAGAGAGGATGGAAGCGGCCTCTTAGGATCTCTGACCCAAGATGATAAAGAGTTATTTTAGCTCTTGTGAATTTAATATGTGTATGATACACTCTGTCTACTTCGCCTTATATCCATTGTAAGAAATGTAGTCATAATAAAGAATATGCCAGAAATATTGTTGGCATAGCAACATATGGTTACTGAAAGTTTGTTCAATTCAGAACATACTTGGGGCTCTTTTGTGATGTTGGGGCTAGAAATAAAATCAAAACCAGTTTAGCACTGTCATTTATTGCCTGCTCTTGTGAAAACATTCAAGGTGACTTGCATTTTTTAGGGTCTATTATACTTTATTTTTTCTTTTAAATATCTGTTTACCATAACAAGCCCTGGTATTTACATTATGCAGAGCCATTTATTTCTCTTGTACTCTTTGTTATTTTATATATAATAAGAATTTGGGTGGAATTCTTTGGTGGAATCACAAATTTTATATTGTGTAAGCCAAATTTTATATTAATTTACAAAAAGACAAACTATTTCATGAAAGCATATTTTGTCTATTATACAGTCCCATGTTGTTAAATTAGTAACATTATACTGGTATAACAAAGACAGGCTTTGGACAATGAAAGTATTGCACATTTAAAGAGAAAAATTACATTTCAAGTTTAAGTTGGAAGAATATAGTTTGAATCCAAGAAAAATTTAAATATATATATACACAGAGTTTGTTTGAAAAGAGGCAGTATACACTAAAAAATTTTGCTAAATTGTCTTTTACTTTCACAGCAATCTGGAAAGACCAAGAGAGTTCTACTTTTTAAAAGTTATTATTTATTTAAAACTAACTATTATTTAAAAGTTAATAAACAAATAATTTTTTAAAAATACTTATTTGGAATGAAACCAAACCTAAACTTTACAACTGGAATTAATTACAAAAAAAAAAAAAAAAAAAACCAAACAAATTTCAGCATAAATTTGAAATTTTGCAGAGACTTAACTTCTCTCAGTCTCCACGGTGTTTAGATTCCTTTTAAATAGCCACTGAGAGTGACACATCATATTACTCCCCATTAGCTTCTCTGTTTTGATGTAGTGAAATACCTTCCAAGTATTTCAGGCTTATGCACAAATGTGCATAACCTTGAGTAAAGTTTAGAAGCTAAGAAAAATTGTATTAGAATATAGATATAAACATGCTACTGCTTGAGCATCCAAACTTACTCCTTGAATTATGCTGAAGAAAAACTGAAAGACCAGCAAGTGTTTTGAACAAAAACAACAACAACAAAACCCCTAAACAAACAGGAGACCACACACAACTGCGCCTCTCCAAAAAAAACCTAAGAGACGTCTCTATTTCCCTCCTTGTGTACTTGTAATTTATGGACAGAAAATGTTGACTGCACATCTTGTGTAATCTTCCAAGTGTCAGAGTCAATACAGATTGAAGTTAAACATTTTACTGGAAAAATAGTTTAGATCAGCTGTTATTCTTCCTGAAGCATTCAGCTGATCAGACTACTTCTATCTTGATACATCTTTCTTCTAGGCTAACCACAAAGGACCTGGACACAAGAATGGGCCAGTTTGATCTTTCATCATAAAAGAAAGTTGCAAATTCTGGTAACTTCACATTATATTAATTGCAAGACACAACACAACATTTATTGTTTTGTCCTCACTCATCTTTAATTCAGCACCTGTGGTAGACAATTCTACATTTTGAGGCTTTTTTTGAACTCAGGCATGAGCATTTCTTACAATGTCAGAATTTCTGTAAGAGGGCAGAAAAGGATTTATATAATAAACTGTTTGCACTTCAGTTGAGTGAAATATCATTTTGCCCTCATCAGCAAAGGTGAATCATCAAGGCTATCTACTAGATAGATTAACATATATGCCCCTACAGGTAAGGCAAATTAAAATTAATGCTTGCCGCAACTCACTCAAAGGGATCTTTTCATTTACAACTTTGTGCTAAACAATAGGTGAGGGCTGAAGCAAAAATGGACTGATTCAACTCCACCTTGATGGTTGTTGTTTGCTTCATATTTACAGAAGCTCGGGGCTGTGCAGGACAACTGAGAAGGGACATCTCTGTATCTTCTAGAACTAGAGTATGCTTCAAACCACTGGAATTTACTGACTCTAATAACACACGGGGTGGGCACTGTGACCTTTTGTCAAAAGCTCAGGATCCTGGAAATTACTCATGTAGGCAGAGATCAGAACAGCAGGTTAAAATAGTTCACTGAATCAAATTAGTGTGTTCAATTACATCAGCAAGGGAGAAAAATTTTTTAACAGATTATTAAAAGCAGGTAAAATATGAACCTAGATGTACCTGTACATAAGCACATGCTTATGTTTTAATGACCAGAATAGTTGACTTCACTCTTACTTTACTTTTATGTTGAACGTAAGTTTAATAACCAGGATACTAGTTATTAAAATCATAGAACTGTTGAGGTTGGAAGTGATCTCTGGATGTCATATAGTCCAACTGCAATTAGACCAGGTTGCTCTGAGCATTATCAACCTTAACCCTATTAGCATTACCATCTCAGTGTTATGACATGGAGGAAAAGCCAAATAAGCTTTATATAATCTTCTGCTTAAAGGGTTTTCCTACTTATGAATTGCCCTTGCTTTAGAAGCAGAGTCTTCTAATAGCAAGTGAATGCACTAAAATACAACCAGCTAATGTTACTGATTATATTGCTTCCAATGTCAGAATATTGCACATATTTATGTATGTGCAATGCAGATAGTGTAGGCGATGGGATTTTTTTTTTCAGCTACTTTCAATTTACGTTCTTAGGCTTTTTATACTACTAAAAGTATTTGTTTATTTAAAACATACAGGATTCAAAATGCATAGGAAGTGATTCATCTGCTTAAATATAGACATCTAGTGACATTTTAGATACCCTAGGCCTGTCTGTTCTCCCTGCCTACACGTACCAATGAGGTCACATATAACGTGCCACAGTTCACATGTCATATTTGTCAATTCCCCTCTGGACTTCACCTACAGCCTATAAGATGGCACTGAGTACTTGTGCGTAGGATGTTGGATACATCTGTGTCACTTAAGGATTAACCACAGCAGACAGTCAAGCACCACACAACTGCTCTCTCACACTCCCCGACTGGGATGGGGGAGACAGCTGGAAGGGTACAAATGCAAAAACTTCTGGATTGAGATAAAGACAGTTTAAAAGCAAAAGCTGCATGCAGAAGCAAAGCAAAGGAATTCTTTTACTACTTCCTATTGGCAGGCAGGTGTTCAACTATTTCCAGGAAAGCAAGGCTTCCTCACATGCAATGGTTACTTGGAAATTCAAATACCATAGTTTCTCTGTCCCACCCATATTCCCCCAGCTTTTATTGCTGAGCACAACACCATGGAATGTTTTATTCCATTGGAAATGGAGTATGGAATATCCCTCTGGTCAGTTTAGGTAAGCTGTCCCAGCTGTGCCCCTTCCAACTTCTTGTGCATCCCCAGACTACTTGCTGGTGGAGTGGTGTGAACAGCAGAGAAGGCCTCTGCTCTGTGTAAGCACCGCTCAGCAATGCCTAAAACATCAACCTGTTACCAACACTGTTTTGGTCACAAATCCAAATGTCATACAAGCTATTACACAGAGAAATAACTCTGTCCTAGTCCAAACCAGTAAACTTAATAAAAGTTTTAATTTGTGGGTTGGTAGCCAATTCATACATAATTTTCTCCAGAGTTAAGAGGTTCAGAATGGAATTTTCAAAAGTCAACAGGCAGAACAGGGTTCTCTTAAATACTATTCATCCCTCTTTGTTCAATGTGGAGTTCTCCTGGATTTCAGAAGTACACAGGAATGCACTTTGTCCATCTCAAGGGGGTAAAACTCATGTAAAAGCCCTTACACAGATACCCATTTTCTATGTGGATTTTCAAAGAACTGTGTGGCTTACTTATTGTGCCATTCCTCGTGCATTTAGGGAAAGCACTGTCTTTGCTGCATGGTTGTAGTGAAGTCTGAAAGATCTGTGTTTTCAATATTTGTTGACAATATGGAAAGCATTAGTAGCGTTAGCAAATTTTGTGATATAAGGCTTTTTTCTCATCAATTATATGATAGGTGGAGTTTTCTTTGTTGGGTTTGTCTTTCTTATTTGTTTTGTTGCTTGAAACTTGGGCTGCTGAAAACAAATTATTACCTAAGAAACCTCAGCCTTCATTTAAAAGCAAAAAAGTTTCTAGCCTTCCAGACTGAATATTAGTTGGAGGATAAATGTTACCAGTGAGGTACAAAAACAAACAAACTCACTAACCCTGACAATGTGCTCTCTTCCAAACCTCATCCTGTGGGTGGGATGGGCACAAGGTGTGGCTTTCCAGTGCCTGTGGCTGACAATACTGAATTGAAACCTCACAAGAAGAGTTTACCTACATAATGCATTAAACCTTATTTGTGAACAAAGAGTATTTTAAACTAGCACATATACTTTAAGATAATTATCCCTACTAAGCTGCATCATGGTCTGTAAGTGTTTTTTAGACAGTTCTCTAGCTTCTGTTTTTCTTCTTGCTCATATATCAAGTTCTAAATTCTGCTAATAGGATCATCAGGGACTTCACTCCTATCTTGCAGTTTACTAATACAATGTGTACTTTTGTTCTTACTAGAATGAATTAATACGCAAATATGTAAAAGCCATTCATATATTTCTTTTCATTTTATCATTCTGAAGAATAATTCTGCTTTCTGAAAACCACAGTCCCAAATCTAGGAAAGTCAAATCAGGCTTCTGGGATATAGTAATGTGTTTCCTCATGCCTCTCCTTGTCTGAGGTAACTTCCTTCCTGTGGGATAGTTATCAGCACTGTGCATGCTGTTCCTGATAGGACATTATCACATTTTAGAACTGTGATAGTACTGTTGTTTGTTTTATAGAGCTATTCTCCTGTTAATGCAGTCTTCAAAATTTTTCTTGATTATTTCACTACTGTTAAGTTTAGAAACTAAAAGATAGTATCAGCTTTATCATACAATTCATTGATTGAAATATTTGAAATGACTGATACAGGATAAAAAGAGAAAATTAAATTCTCATGAAAATTCATAAGCTGAAACTGAAGAAAAGTGGATATACACAGCATATTGAATAAAATAATGTTTCTCTGACTTTTACACTTATAAAATGCCCTCAAAATTATCCACTTAAGTTGTGATGCCTGCTTCTGATAATTATCAAGGCCTTCTTGAGCTTCAGACAACATATTAAACATACAGATTTTTGTTTTATTTGCTCAGTGAAATTAATTAGAACATACAGAATTTTTGAAGCATCTAAATCACATAAATGATAAAATAACTATATCAAAGCTGTGTCCAGCTCAGAATACTTGATTTTCAACACACCCCTCCCCCCCTAAAGTAAGACCAATATATCTTCATAAAATCTATGTTAAAGTTTTTACTTCACAACTGATATATAAATACAAGACAAAGACAGGAGATCAATTTAGTAATGAAAAGCTGAATCACAAGCTTTTCATTGACTGCAATTTTAAACAGTGAGGACAAACATAAAAGAGTAATACAAACAGAAGGAAAAAACCATCAAGGAGGTAGTAGGGAGTAGATAATGATGAGGAGGTCAAAGAGCTTTATGTCTCTTTTGAATCAGTCTTCACTAAAATTAGTTTGATTATCAAGAAGTGACCAATGTTATTAAGGACAAATCAAAAGGATAAATTTCTACCCAGAACAGACAAGGAAAGGGTTATAGAATGCTTTACAGATCAGAGGCTAGATAAAACTCATCTCAAGATCACAGAAATCTGTCTGAAACAATCTCAGAGATATTAGTGATTATTTTTGAAGAACAAAGCAATGAGCAACATTTTTTGGAGGCTGGAAAAGTGAAATACATTCCTTCTCTTTAAAAAGCAGGAAAAGGAAGGAGCAGAAAACTCTAAGCTGAGCATGGAAAAATACTGGAAAATAATCAAACTGTTTGTAAGCTTCTATACAAATATAAACTAAGATAAGCTAATACAAGAGCCAGCACTGGTTTGTCCCAGCTTGTTGCTGAGCAACTGTTGCATGACATCTTTGGTAGATAGTAGAGAAACAGTAGCAGAAATATATCTAAATTCTTACCAAGTTATTGACATATTTAAAAAAAGCAACTGACACCTGGCAAGACTTACAATGGTAAAAATAGTCTAAATGAAACTTCTTAGAGGTACGTTCATAGTTAGCTAGATGATCACAACTAGAAATATTACCAGCGGTTCAAGATAGAATAATACCAGGTTTATTTGCTTCAATCAACCTCCAATGGACACCAATCCTGGTTAATGTTTTCATTAATAAATAAAAAAAAAAAAATATATTTTACTTATATAGAATTTGGTGTAAATTTACACATAAACACATGGAGACCAAAGCTACACTTTGTAAAGACAAGGATTTACATTTAGATGGTCATTCAGACCAGAAGTAGTTTGAGGAGGATGCTACTAGCCCACCAAAACAGGTTTATAGTTTAAATTTACATGTTACTTGTGAATGAACAGTTTCATGTTGTTGCATGAAAGGGAATTATATTTAAGATATACAAATAATATATTTGCTCTGTCATATACAGTATATCATTTGTAATGTCTGAGCTGCAGTCTTTGCACTTCAAGCATGATGTGAACCAATCGAAAATAGTGGGGAAAAAAAAGATCCATGGGAATGATTGAAGGTTTAAAAACCATGAATTATTAGGAAAGACTGGATTAATTGCGTTATTTAGAGTCTAGAAACAAAGACAGTAAAGAAACATGCTAATGGAATTCAAGTACATAAAAACTGCTTCAAAGAGGAAGTGAATAATCCCTTTCTCATGTTTATGGTTAATAGAAAAAAATTACAGACCTTAAATTGCAGCAGGAGAGATTACATTGGAAATTTTAATCTTAGACAAACATCTTTCAAGCTAGTCCTAGACATAATTGGTTGAAAGAGGAAAAGAAAAATGACTAAGTGATCTCTTGAAGTCCCTTCCAGCATTCTTTCCATGATTTTGTGCTCCTATTCTGAGAAGCAGAAGCTCTGGTGTTCAAAAGACATTTCTTTTCTGAGTCAGAATACTCCATGCTGTCCCCAGGTGTTATGCACAAAATGGGTCTGTGATGGAGTACTGTGGTACCAGCTCAGATGAATGTTATACTGCAAGTTGCAGTCCATGTAACTATTCAAAGGACCAATAGTTGTATAGAAAGTTTCATTTGTAAAATAAAGTGAATACATAAAAGTTACTTAAAAAAACTGATAATTTGGTATAACGTTTTTTTCTTGTGAAAAATAATTCCACCAGTCACAGCTTTTATAAAAATGTGAGCAGGTAAACAACAGTCAGTAGTAAGGAAGACAGCCTAGTTTTTGACAAACACAGTAAATACTGTATAATGCAAATTTGGTTTGGAATTTGATAGCATTTATCAGCTTCATCAGATAGCTCCAACAAACACACATGGACGACTATGAGGCACTAATAATTTTATGTGTGAAGGCCATAAACATGAAGGCTGTGAGAACAGTCATCAAGTACCTTTTCGTGTGTGCCTGCAATGTATATAGTACAATTTTGATGAAGGAAATACTGACATCTGGCTTACTAACAGTTGCAAATGCAGATATAGTCTTATGAATTTGGACAGTCCCATTAAGAAAAAAAGCATGTTTTATTTGTGTTAAATGATTCACACACATAAAACTGCAGAAACAAATTCTGAAAAAAGGAAAGAGAGTGGAGTAGGCAAAATTATTGTAATATCTTGATAAATATGTTTTTAATTATAACATTTTTCATAATAATGAATTTATATGACTCTTGGCTGTAATTTTTATGGATTAAGAGTTGCTTCTCTTCAAAGTTTATGTTATACAAATGGTGAAGAAATGCAACTTGTCAAATAATTCTGGGCAGTAATGGTCCTCTTGGGTGTTTCAGGAGTTTAAGGACTCTGAAGAAGGATCATTTCTTGGAATAGGCATTCTGACAATCTGGACCACTTATTGGACTTGGAACACTTGAAAACTGAGGAAACCAAACCTGCAAATCACTTTTCAAAATTCTGATTTAATGAGCTGTTTCCTGGAAACCTCACTAATCTGTGATCAGATAATCATATATGAAGTGATGAACAGATCATAGAAAAGACAAATTTTACATGGTAAGAGACAGATGGGGAGAACAGTTTATGCATTTAAGTTATGCATCTAAGAAACGCATCCTATCATGTCTCCTGCTCATGCAGGCTGGTCACTAATTGGTATATATTAATTGTGTTCTTGTAGAAGTCTATTGAAAAAAACATTATTCCTTTAGTCAAGAAGAATATCTGGGACATTTTAGCACTCCTTTGTAATTAACTATGCATGTATGAGGAGCAAGTATATATGCTTTTATGTGTGTATGTCCACATGCTTGAAAAAGAGATATGGGATTAGATACCCATTGGCTCCTCAGAATGGGTAGGCCTGCATTCATCACTGGTTTAGTCTCTGACAGAATCCTCACTAAAGCAAGGCCTGTTGGACTGCAACAGGAGAATGAAGAATTACTACAGTCATTTCAACAGATCTGCCCATAATTTAAAGAGAAACTTCATTTACATAGTATATGCTTTCACTTGTCTCAAAGGGTTATTTTGTGTGCTACTGTATGTTTTAAGGACAGAAATATTTAATTATTTTTGCAAAGAATTAATAGACTGAAACTGAATAAATGTACTGGAAGAAATATTTATAAATAATTGAAAAATTCTGAGTTAATAATTCACAGAATGATGATAGATAATAAACAGAATAACACAAAATTACTCAGAATAATTGAAAGTTACTCCAGGAATGAGGTTGTTGTAAAAAGAAGCTCTACTGAAAAACTACCACAGAGGCAGTACTTTTGCTATCAGGATCAGTTAGGAACTATTTCATTAAATCAAGAGAAGAAAAAATTAACACACTGTAGAGTAAGGTTTTAGAGATCACTGTCGGTTCCTCAGTCTGGGATTTAATGACTTGATATTGTTTCTCTGAATATATATTTTTCAACATATTCCTTTTTTCCCTGCTTCTAGAAGCAGGAGCTGGTTTCACGCATGTTTTGACTCCATGATTGTTTGCTCTGTCAGGCAGAAACTATTTATATAAACAGCTGTTTCAGCCTGGTTATGGTTCAGGAATATTTAGACATAGTCACAGGTAGAGAGAATAAGGAAAGCTCATCTTTGCTAGTGTCCTGCTCTCAAAACTGTGTTCAGGCCTGTTTAAAAGAAAGCTGCTCTGAATTACTCAAGCTACATGTGTCCTCAAGGGCTGAAACAGCAGCTGGCAACCAGCTTTGTGTTGGGCAATGCTGTCTGTATTCCCTTTGCATTGGTCACCCGTCTTACCTTGGCATAAATAAGTGTAATATGAAGATTAGGTCAATCACTAGAGAATTTAGTTATGCTGGCTGCCCGGTCGGGTTGTCAACAGGAAGGCAACAATATACGCACAACCAATGCACAGACTCCAGAGCCAGTTGGATGATTTCTATTTCCATAATGCAATGTTGTGCTGCTTCCTTGCATGATATCTTCTTATGGGAAAGTTCTTCAAACTAAATTGTCAGAATTTCTCAAAAGGAAAGCATTACTGTTGTCAAGTAACTGTCTAAAAAGACAAAACAAGACCATAAGGAATGAATAATGAAAGCTCATCATTGGCATATGTGAAATTCAAGTTCATGTTTGAAACTATTTCTGCATTACTAATCAGCTAATAACATAATGTCTTTCAAGTACGTGTGTTAATAAAGACCCTGGGGATGTAAACAAAAGAAATTATGCCTTTTCTTTTGCTCAAGAGAGGCAGGCTTACAAGCAGAACATTTGCAATTCTGTTGCACTACAGGGGAAGAGGGAGAAGATCCTTAGTAACTGTTTTTCATCCTCAGTCTATCTGCTCTTATAACTCAGCATCTGCAGTCTTTAGCAACACAAGCATCACACACATTTAAGTAGAGAGCAATGGAGGTTGCTCATCACTCTATTTCAATTGATATAATTCTCTGGCATGTGCTAAACAAGAGATCAAGAAGTATGATTCATAATGGTGCTTTATATTCCTCTTAATCTGTGAGTTTATGAAATCACAGGTTATT
The DNA here is from genome assembly GCA_025345505.1 of Todiramphus chloris collaris. NCBI lineage: Eukaryota > Metazoa > Chordata > Aves > Coraciiformes > Alcedinidae > Todiramphus > Todiramphus chloris. Next base: position 44,522,042 of record JANVCC010000010.1, on the reverse strand, counting down.
ACTCATCCTAGAACTGGTGTCATTTGACATTCTTAGTACTAGCAGAATAAACCACCATAGAAGGATCCTTATTCAAGTCTTGTTTGAAACACATCTAGAAAGAGAACGTGTTTGACTTCTAAAATAAAAATTAAGACCATATTCTGTAAAATAAACTAACTCTGCCAGAACTTCATCAGCAGTTAATTGGAGTAGCTCTGCTGAATCAGTAAAACTGTGCTGGGTTATATCAGCTGAGATACTCATCTATGCTTATTTAGAATCTGTTTATGTAGCCTTCCCTCAGGCAGAACTCCCATTTAAAAGGCTTATTTATTTTTTCTGACTTAGTTTACTTAATAGGTATAAAAAATATCTTTCCAGTAAGGAGTGTTAGAAGATTTCAAATAATAGTTATTAGGGAAATTCTCTTTAACATTGTTGATTTTACAGCTTGCCTTTATTCAATAGATATATTTAATGAATTTGTTTCATCCAAACTTTTTTTTAACCCATATTTTCACATAGTTATTCTGAACACTTTCTCTGGGGTAGACACCAGAGATGTAACTTGCCAATGCCAATCATTATAATGAATTTGCTTCGCTACTTGTAGAGTTATTCAATCTCCAGAAATATTGCACTTTATTTAAATTGTGCCCATTGAAAACATGCATTTCAGCTCAAGGACCCGGAGTTGTTATTTTTCACCCTCAAATGTGGATCATTAGAAACCCCAATTCCAGTCATTATGATACAAACAACACTCAACCCTCAGCATGTTAGCAGCAGCATTATTCTTGCAAAGATTCAATTTCAAGCTGTCTGGAGTAGTGCTGTACAAGATGTGCCTAGAATATTCCAATAAGTATTGCAAAAAAATGGATTAGTTAAAATGCACCAAGTCCACAGTGAGTTAAACTATTTACATTTTTTCTAATGTTAAAAAGTGTTAACAACTTTTAATCATATATATGATTGTGTAGTTCAGTATTTTGAGTCAGAAAATTATAGACTCAACTTCATTTTAGGGGAAAGATTTTTATAAAAATCAAAAATATTTCTGCTTGTGTTTTACATAATAGATTAAAATCTCTCAGGGAAAGTAATAGTAGCACCTGGATACACTAGGACCTGATCTGCCTTTATCTGGACAATATTGGAAATAGGATATTGCAGGTAGTTGAAATACCTGATGGTCACTGGCAAAACTAATGGAAAGCAGGAACTTAGTAATGGTTAGGGAAAAAATGGAGATGAAATCAGATTACGTTTTGTAGTACTGTATAAATCCATAGCTCCTGCACTTTGACTAATGTATGCAGGAGTGGCCATCACATCCAAACTTTATGTAATAAAATGGAAAAAGATGATAGGAAAGTGAATCCAAAGTGTTAAAGCTCATGTAGTGTACATCTGCAGAGGATGCAATCAACACCAATTCAATTCACTGTGTCAAACTTGTACGTATATAAAGGTGTGTAATTAATTTATTAATGACAAATTGTAAGTATAAAGGAATCTAATATTCATTTAAACAATTTAAAAATTGAAAAATTAACAAGAAGGTGTATACCACTATTAACTTATGAAGTCAATCTCTGTCATGAGCTAAACATATAACAATGGGGTTTACATAAACTCTAATAATGCATTTCTTGTGAATTTAGTTATTGTAAGTCATCAGAGGAATGGGCACAAAATGTCTATTCTGTCTAATACCTTTATTTTAAGCTCCTAACATGATAAGAAAAGTCAGTACAGTTCAGATAACAGGTCAAGATGTGTCACAGAGCAGTTACAAAAATAGGGGCGTTTGATTTGTTCCTCATATTCTGTTTATTAAATGAAACACACAGAATATATAAATAATGCTTTTCCTTTTCAGTTGGATCCAAAAGGTCTCAATCCATGCAGCAATCTATCACTCAAGTACTAAAATGCCTACTTGGGCCTACTGATGACTGTCCCCAAAGACAAGCCTGAAGCCTTACAGAAAGGCTTTCTACTGGTCTCAGGGAAAGTTAAGCACTTCAAAATGGTGTACAAAGTCTTCAGATGAGCTAGCTAATATGAAATAATGGGGATAAAAATGTGTCTTCAGCCTTGCCCCTTCAAACCATTAAGTCAAAAAGTAGGATTCTGTAGTGCAGTGATTGCAGTCTTTGAGACAATCTGCGATCAGTTTCTTGTCCCTGCTTTGGCTTCACTTACACAGAAATGTCTCTGAAAATAGGTTTCTACAAGAATTGCAAGTTATCAGTTTCTAACCTACTATGAGGCAAAATCATCCTCCACTTTCTTTCCCTCTCTTTGTTCCTGGCTTGATCTTTCTCTCACGTTTCCTTACAGGGGCAAAGTTTCAGCAGGAACAGAGCTTGGAAGGTAAGGAGCAGTTCAGATTGGGATACCAGTCAGGCTTTGATGTGAAATTTGAACAGTCTGTTGAACTCTACAAACCCAAGACATTTCTGGGCATGTACAGAATCAGAATTTCAGGAGTCTGAGAAATTTTAAGATAGAAATCTGCATCTTCTACAGAGTTTAAGTTCCTCCAGGGCTCAGTGCCAGAACAGGGATTTTCAGGATGACAGTTTCAGTTATGATTATTTAAACCCTGTCCAAATCTTACATTTTAATATGACTTAGTAAAAAAAGGTTGAATCACATCCTCCATAGCGCAAAAGCCTGTTGCACAGAGTTTGTTTTGGTATTGATTCTTCTGTTTTGCATAGCAATTATTGCTTTGTTATACTTGTCCTCATAGAGAACTGTGTAGAGCACCATCTCAGACACCAATAAATTCCAGAATATTAGTACCAATACAGTCAGTATGAACATCAGTGTGCTAAATAAGATGATGCATGATTGACAGTACTCTGACGAAGAATTTAAGTCAATTCTATGGACATTTCACCATTTTCACTGAAGGAACCTTTGAGTAAAAGATATTTTTTCTTCCACTAAAGAGTCTTTTGTTAATGAAGGTATGAAAAAATAGTAATTCAAAATCATACATTTGTTTTGATTTGTAGTCTTTTATATGTATGCTTCTACATTTATAAAGTATATATTATGTATAGTCTTAATATATGTAAGTGTAGCTTAAGTGTTCTAATCTGTGTATGTATTTGTGCATGATGTTTTATAGCATATGTGTATCTTTTCCTGTCTATCTAGCTACTTATTTTTTCAGTTGAGCCTTTTTGTAAGAATTGGTCATTACAGTGTGATTTACTGAGGACAAAACATTTAAGCAGACAGTAGATTTCCTTCTTTCCCATCAAGGCAACTGTCTGTAGTGGCTGAATGCTCCTAATCACAAAATTCACCATACCAACAGACACTCCTCTCCTTACCCATTTCAAATTAGAGCTGTGTCCTGCTCTGAATTTTAAATGGTGCATCACAATGGCATATTATAATGAAGTAAGCCACCCAACACCTTATGAAAGGAAGCAGAATTGCCTGTTGGTGTTTGATATGGTATACCTATTGTTCACCAAAGCAAGCACTGCCTTTAAATTTGGATCTGGAGGCCTAAGAAGTGGAAATTCAGAGGTCCACTATTATGAAGGTTACTCTGTGCAGCGTGTAGTACTTCTTCGTACATATTCTTATAAATTTCTTGTTTTGTTAAAGAAAACAAGCCTGTTCTCTGTCACAAATACAGATTTTTTTTCTGATTTTATAATTGGTGTTATAGATGTTACTTTTTGTATGTATTATTCAATTACTGTTTAGGCTTTGTGCTTGCAAATAAAAACCTTGCCATTCATTTAAAATAAAGTTCTTTCTGCAACACAATCACTTAAAATCTGTATTCATAAAATTCATATCATATGTTGATCATTGGTTTGACTTACATAAGGCTTGGGCAGCATTTCAAGTATGGTGAAGGCTTACCTTTTTTGATTTGTTTTATCATCCCAAGTTTTCTTTCAGTTGTTGCTAAGAAGTGAAACATTAATCAATCAGCAAACACAATAAAAATAGTTCTGAAAACAACCTTCAGTAAAAGCTGATATAGAAGCACTGAAGCATGAATAGCCATTTGCACATTAACTTAAACGGTCAGTTTAGAGAATGAGTTGCTCAGAAACCCTAGACCACAGCACCAAGAATCAAGCCAACATTATGCTTTGTTGTATAGTTTTTTTAATTATACTTCTAGAATTACTTTTAATTGATTATGGTTTTTATACCATGGTGATACAGAACACATCTTTTGTTCATATTAGGTCTTCTATGTGGCATTGGTAAGTGAAGAACGAGACTAATTCTGAATGGTCCTGAAAATAGTATACTGAAAGGTTGAAACTTTGTCATCATGTGTTTTTTTTAAGCATGTTTAAATAAGCAAATGAAAGCATGGCTGTCTGAGAAATATATACAAGATTATTCAGAATCACAAGAATCATAGAATGGTTGAGATTGGCAGGGACCTCTTGAGACTGACTTGTCCAACCTTTCTGCTCAAGAAGGACCACCTAGAGTAAGCTGCTCATGTCCAGCCTCTCTGGGAAACCTGTGCCAGTGTTGATCAACATCATAGTAAAAAAATGTTTTATTGTATTCAGGCAAAATTTCATGTCAATTTGTTTGTTTGTGTGTTTGAGCTTGCTCCCATTGCTTCTTATTTAAATGAAAGAAAGCCAGAGAGTCCTGAAACAGGGTCTGCAGAATTTGCCTCAATTGCTAAGAGGGGAACAGACCATTTCTAAATCCCTAGCAATTTCATGTTAAAAAAAAAAAAAAAACAAAAAAAAAAAAAAACAAATGGATGCTAACATTTTATTTTACTAAGAAAAGGTTTATTTTTCGGGACCCCTTCGGCTGTTTATGACTTTTAAAAAACTGACATGAGAAACTTTCTAATATAAGAGAGTATAGTTCTATGCTCTGCAAATAGTGCTCAACTGACAAAATTCCTTAAATGTTTATTTGTACATTTCCCTTCCCAAAACTATCTTCATAAGCATTACCCTAATCAAGGGAACATAGTCACATATGTAATTCATTCATGGATTTGATAGAATTAGTATGCTCTATTTTTCACCAATTAAAAATAACATTTACTCTTGGGAAAAAAACTTCACAGACCGGGATTTTTTTTTTTTTTCAGTTGTCTCTAATGCTAGACAAGGGTACCTTCAGCTGGGGACATGACCTTGTTTTAGCCAAAATGTCTTTGAGACTAGCAGAACTATCATGAAAATTTTACTGTATGTGACTACCGTGTTCCTTTGCTTTATTTTCTCTGTAATGGAAGTATATGACAGGTACCCAGGATTTCAAAAATGTCTGGTTTTCATGTTAATATTATATTAGTATTATGCTATAGAATTAGCATATATAGAAGCTTTTACTATATATTAAGACATTTCTAGTCTGCTTCATAAATTTAGACCTAATCTACTTCAAAGTAAAACTACTTTGCCTTCTTTCCATCTTGGATTTTTTAGTAAGGTAAAACTGACGCAAGCCAGTGTAGCACAGGAAGAAAACCCAAGCAAATTTGCTATCTGTTTATAGAAAAAAATAATCTTACCACTTTGCTAAATCAGTTATGGGCTTGCTCAAAATAATTTTTTGATCATAATGTTACATAGTACATTCCATTAATAGATGATTAGATATTAATAAGCAGTAAAGTTAGCCCTGATTTAACCCTTGTTGTAACTAGGTTAGTTGTGTTTCAGCTGTGATGGGAAAGAAATAACCTCATAAAGATATTTAAATTTGATCTCCTGGAGCACGAGTGATTTATTGACTGAAACAAAATATGGACTTTGATTATGGACTTTGATTATGATTTCCTTCTGGCAGTTTTGCCAAGCTATGTATATTTCAATGGGTGACATGCATACAAAATATGTTTACTGAGTCTTGAGGCTTTGTCTTGCAATGAGCCTCTCAAATTCAAAGTGGTCACAAACCATAACCATGCCAGAAGATGTTGCTTAGCAGCATTAGGAGGTGAGCATCTCAGACATCTACAAATATTGTGGAGGTCATTGTGCCTAAAACTGTATTATGCCAGGAAACCATGTCACATGATCTTATCATAAGCACACTAAGCTTCATACATCCCTCTCATTCTACTACAGAATATTCTAGAAAAGCTGTTCCAAAATCTCATTCCTCTTTTAATCATTTTGGGACTAAACATACATACGTTACTCCTTTTTTCTCATAGAAAAAGTTATACCTTAGTGTAGACTTACTTTCTGCAGGTTTTGAACACATCTTGCATATGTATATATAGAACATACATATTTATATTGCATATATGTTGCATATTATACCTAGCTTATATGTATATATTATAGCTAATAATTTTTGCAGTGTCGTAAAACAAGCTAACTTAGTTTCCTCCTGTAAACATATCTTTCTTTGCTCTGACCACTTCAGTGACTCCTTCCTATTCTCGTTCCATTTCACATGCATATTTCCTGAAGTCTGTATAGTATGCCAGATAAACTCTCATCTGTGACTTTTGTGTTCTAACAATTTGCACCTCTCCTTTCCCTTTTGTCTTTCAACTGAAGATCAGCCTAGTTTTAAAAACTTATTATATTAGTCTGTCCTTAAATGATTTGATGTATTTTCTTGATGTACATCTTATTTTTCTCACGTTTCAAGACCATTAACTACAGATTAAACTCCTGTCCAGTGCTTATCCCTCCTAATTATTCTGCAGAGCAATAATGCTAAATATCATTAATATGAGAGAAAACAGATTTCAAAAGGAAGGATAGAATGTATTTTATTATAACCACCGTGCAAGTCATCAGTTTTCTTGTATAGACTGAGCACAGGTGGACCTGAGAAAAGAAGAAGAGTTATATCAAACAACCTGTATCAAAATTATTTTCGAGTATATATATGTAAACCAAATATTTTTCCTTTTTAGTTTTATCTTGAACATCATAGCAATATCATAACAATAGAAGTGTATTAATATTAGGGGGATATTTGGTTATTCCCTAATCTGTGGGAAACAAGATAAAATCCTGTTCACACTCAAAACTCACGGCTCCTGGTACAGCTCAGCATAAATATATGCTTTTTATCACCTTTGGAGGAGAGGGAATGTTTGTAATACTTACCTCGCCGCTACCACTAGAAATAATGGAAGAAAAAGTAGAAAAGGATTTAAAAGTCTTTGAATACTATGAATACACATGAAATATTGAATTTCCTGTTCCTATCAGGAGCTGTTCTGAATAAAAACTTAGTCTAAACTGCATTTTCAAAAAACACTTTTGAAAACACAAAGACTGCACTATTAATTGAATAAGAGAAGAAACAGCAATATTTCTTCTTTACAGTCTGCATTCAGCCATCTAGGAGCCACAGTGTCATGGGCAGCAAATTAGAAATTCAGTGGACTTCTACAGGCCAGAGTCACAGTAATTGTGCAATGTCATCTTCTGAAGATAGAGGTACCTTACCTTCTTTAAGGTAAGAACAAATGTTCTAGTCCACACCTGCCTCTGTCTATGGGTGAGGCAACAAAACCTTAAGTTCATTGTTGACTGATGATGGGGACTGTATTGGCTAATCAAAGCTTGATGATAGAAATTATGAATAAACAAAAACAGCATTTTGTGAACCACATCCTCTAGTCCTTGGGATCACAGCAAAGTGAAAAGAAAATTACAATGATCTAAAATATTACTTTTAATTCTGTAGTTATGGAAAAAAAATAGAGCTTTGTTTTGCATTATGCCACCTTAACCTCTTCTAAATAATTGTTAGATGTTGACTCATGTCTGATTCAGATATAGAGCAATATTCTCACTGGGTGGTGCACTATCTTAGGAAATTTTTGCAGTGTTATGGCTTGTCAAGCTTGTATTTTCATTAAAACCTTTATCAAGTTCATTAAAAGAAAAAATATGATTTCATAATTACGGCTTGAAATAGCAAACTCAGCACAAATGTAAGAAAACAGAAGATACGCTCAATTATAGTAAGTAGCCAGTGTAAAAGTGACCACTGATGATTTAGCTTTCTCCAACATACCTAGATTCCTGCTGTCAGCCCTCCCTGTCATGGGTTTGAAAATCAGGGTTTACCCTTTGAGTAATTGGTGTCATTTAGACACTGTGATGTGGCAGAACATTGGCCAGATTCACAGGGGCATCCTTCTCCTCAGCAGCTTGGCTGTTCATGGAAGTTTTAATATATTTTTAAAGAAATTTGTATAACATCAGTGACTACAATATACATTTATACTCTCCCTATATATATACATATATGTATATTTCTGACATGTCAATGTCAACATTTAAACACGCCCTTACTATTATTGAAAAAGAATTCAATTATACTTTATACAACACAGTACTTCATATTTTGAGTTCTGGTTTTCTTCTCTACCCTCCTGATTCTGACCTCCATTTATGTTCAAACATCAAAATTCAAAAATCAGAATAGTTCACTGACATTTATATTGAAAACTACAGTTCTCAAGAGGTGTGCATGGCAATATTTTCTTTCCTTGTAGTATGACCTTGCAGCCTACCTTGATTGGACTGGAACAAAAATCCATAAGACAGCTCTTTGGCATAGCAGAGGAACTGATAAAGTATGTCCTTAAGGCTTTTTCATACAGAATTTAGATAGCATAAGGCAGTTTAATAGAATTAAAACTAAGGTTTTCTAAGTGTTTTTGGTTTTCTTTTTTTCCCATTTTTAAGGAAAGAGGTAACATACCATACTACAAGATGAAGTTGTTAGGAAAATATCAATACTATATTTAGTGATATAATTGCACACAATAATTACAAACTAACAATTTAAAACTTTGAAAAAATTAGTATTAGCACACATTCTGCATTGATCCAATCCATTTTTTTTTCTTATTCCATAATAATTGCAAATTAATTCATCTATTTTTTAATCTGAAATTGAATATGGGATTAGTAGCACAGATTAACAAAATTACATGAATTATTAAATTTCTTATTCCTCTCTAAACTGGTTCTGTAGGTGACAAATTTAACTTTTCCAAGAAAAATCTCCATCTAAACAGCTAGAATAAGGACATGAAACTGGATTATACAGAATCGTAGAAAGGGAGGGGAAAAGTGTAGAAATATGTTGTATTCTACATGCATTTGTGTAAATGAAGGGGAGTGAGTCTATTAAATCTACTTTTAATAAATTTTGTTTCATCTATAATCAGCCTTCTGAGTTTTTTCTCTGTCTGGTATTCAAAGGCTGTAAAGACACTTGTTAGTGAATGTAATAGTCTCTCACTTTCAAAAACATGCACTGAAAGTAAATGGGATTTTTCTTGGCTTTTTCCCATGGTATGTAATCATGAAAGTAATTTTTCCCAATATATTACTTCTCTGTACTAATCACTCTTGATCTTAAATATCAGCGATCCAAATAAGAAGATAATGGGTTTAAAAAACCCAATTATCTTGAAAGCCTCAATTTAAATGGAAGCTGATGTGAAATTGAAGAATTTATCCTTTTGTACATGAGCAAACTTTTAAAAGCATTACCAGAGAGAGCATATTCTTACAATGTTTTGGCATTTGATGTGACATAAAGGTGTAGAAAAAGGATAACCTACTCTTTAATCCTGAAGCATAATATTTTCCAGAGATAAGATAGTTAATGCCAAGAGTTCCTGTACACAGAATTGTTTTCACTAAGATCATGTAGTTTAAAATGAATAATCTCCTTTTAAACAAATGTTGCAGATAATGAAGACATTTTGTAAAAAAGCTGGGGGAAAATATTTCATTAGTGGGTATGATGCTTTGATCTGTTGATTAAACTCCTGTTTGGAATGTACATTCCTTGTAGTCTCCATGGGGATCCAGGTAGCTGCTAATTATGTTCAGAATTAACTTAATTCTAGTGTATTTTGTGCACTTTGGAAGTTATTACAACAGGTTACTATGGTAATAGCTCTTGAACTCCAGAATAATCAAGACAGTTATAGACGAAATTTGCTCTAACAGTCAGAACTAGGAACAGACATTCCTTATTTATTTGTGCACCATGACAGAGTTGCAAATGCCAGAAAGTCATCCAGCCTTGTAATTTTTAACAGGACTCCTGGGAAGAATGGAAAGTACAGCTTTGCAGGTGTGATACCAAAACACAGGGAGGCCAAGTAGTTTGGTGGTCTCACAGAAAATCTAATGAACTGGGGAATGATTACAAGCCTTGTAAGTCCAGACACACTGCACTATCCTTTCTCTCATTTAAAGTTTGTATGTGTAAATCCACTGTCTTCAGTTTAAGGACAGGTTGAAATGTTTTATAACTTTTTTCTTTGATAGTGTCTAAAAGTAAAATATTCAAGCAAACAAGATATCAAACAAATCCCCAAACCTTGCTGAAGTGGCTATAGGTATCTTAGTAAACTAATCATGGCCAGGAAAGAGGCTTGAACACTCGCACACTAGTAGCAGTATGTGTTAGCAGCACTGACTTAAAACGAGCTGTTAACATGACACAAACAACCTACTGTTCTTTGACTGCACAATTCCTGCCATTATTTGGTGCAGGGACACAGAAGTTCTCCCAGGCAATGTCTAACCAGGTATTAAGCCCATCAAGAAATAGTCCTTCCCAGAAGGTAACACAAGACTCCACTCTGTTTTGGAGTTTTGCCATTTGAATACAAAGTTAGACATTGCATTTGACTTCAGGACCACAGGACAGACCCTGGACTGCTTTATTCATTAGACATAGACATTGGATAAGGAACTCTGAATTTCAAAGGATATTTCTACTCAGGAACTGAAGCGCATGTTCAGAAGATTAACTTAGAACACTCAAATATGACAAGTTTGGTGTTTGTGCCTCATCTACGTAAAGATGCACATATCACCAGTGTAAGGAAATTAAGGAATTTTCAAGAAGTCTGTGATTTAATTGAAAAAGACCCCCATTGCTAAGGTTTTTGTTGGGAAAGGAAACAAGGAGAATGTTGCATCGAAAACCTCTCCCTCTCCCAGTCAGGTTACTTCCTGTGGCCCAAGACAGGTCTTTGGGCTAACATTCTGAATATACTAGAGCACCAGCGTTTGTGATTTGTTCAGATTTTAAACAGTCATGTTTTGTGCCTTTGGTTAAGAGGCACTAAAGAAAATGCATTTAAAGAATCCTTCTACTTACATGATGTTCAACAAAGACCTATTGAAAATCAGATCCTTTTGATATGCTACCAAATTTGGACACGCAAAGCTTCAAAGATTTTGACTGCAATATAAAACAGTGTGTATGGAAAATCCACTTCATTTGTCATCTTCTCTTCTCTTCTCTTCTCTTCTCTTCTCTTCTCTTCTCTTCTC